>OY101449.1:65400528-65535528 GCA_956483635.1 Panzeria rudis
GCCACAAGCCTATCTTGTAGACCATCCATTCAACGCCATTACCGCAGACCACCATGGTGGTCTGATAATATTGCAGAATCTCGTAAGAACTGCCGAAGGCTGTTCAACGAGGCTAAGAGAACAGGTAACTGGACACTCTATAAGTCCTCCGTGAACAAATTTAAGAACCTTGTCAGGAACGCTAAACGCAAGTCTTGGAAGGAATTCTGCAGCAATGTAGAATCCTTCTCCGAGACTAGCAGACTGCGTAAAATCCTAGCTAAACAGCCATCCATACCTGGATTTATCCAGAAAGCGGACGGCAACTGGACCAACAGCTCCTTGGAGACTCTAGAGGTCCTGGTTGACACCCACTTTCCAGGTTGTCAACACTACACGGAAGCGCGAAACGCGGCTTTTCCTACTAGAAAGTCCCCTGTATCCATAGAAATCACTGTGGACAAGTTACACTGGGCTATTAAAAGTTTCCATCCGTACAAATCACCTGGTCCGGATGGCATAATCCCTGCAGATCTGCAATACAACTTAGATCTTGCTACCCCCTGGCTAATTAGCATATAGAGGGCCTGCCTTTCATGGTCATATATTCCAAACCAATGGACAAACTGCGATGTTATCTTCATCCCGAAAGGGGAAAAGCATCGCACTCCAAGGCGAAGGACTTTAGACCCATCAGCCTTACCTCCTTCCTTATAAAGACACTGGAGCGGCTGATCGACGTTCATATCAGAACAACTGTCGACAGCACTCTCCTCTCAGCCTTTCAGCACGCCTATACCAAGGGGAAATCAGTTGAGACGGCCTTGCACTCGCTCGTGGGATACATAGAAAAGTCACTCGAGCATAAAAACTTCACACTGGTAGCCTTCATGGATATTGAAGGCGCCTTCAACAATATTAACTCGGCGGCAATCATCCAGGCTCTCGTGGAGCTAGGGATTGACCGATCCATATACCAACTCATAAAGAATATGCTTCAAAGTAGAACGATCACATCCACTTTGGGTGTAGCACGCATCACCAGGCACGCACGTAAAGGTACGCCGCAAGGTGGAGTACTACCACCCCTCCTGTGGAATGTGGCGGTAAACGCTTTGCTTAAGAAATTGGAATCCATGTATATCAAAACCGTTGCATACGCAGACGATATTGCGGTGGCGATATCTGGCTTCCATCTAGACACGTTAACACAAAGGCTGCACTTAACGGCACTTAACGAGGTCAGTGACTGGTGTTCACAGAATGGCCTAAGTGTCAATCCAACCAAAACGGAATTAGTACTCTTCTCAAGAAGGTACAAAATTCCAGCTTTCACGCTACCAAAATTAAATGGCATCATACTACCCCTTTCGGACAACGCCAAATATCTAGGTGTAGTCCTTGACAGCAAGTTAACATGGAGAGACAATCTTCATGCAAGAGCAGCTAAAGCCTTAACGGCAATTTATGTTTGCAGAAACGCCATTGGCCCCTCCTGGGGCATATATCCCAAAGGGCTCAATTGGATATTAGAGACAGTGATCAAGCCTATACTTTTTTACGGCATATCCGTCTGGTGGAAAGCACTGGACTTGGCGAGCAATCGATCTCGCATAGAGAGGGTTCTTCGCATAATGGCAATCATGATAACTGGTGCACCTAAGATCCACACCAACAAAGGCTCTTTTCGCTGCGTTGTGCTGGCTACCAGTGGATCTACTGGCCAGAAAGCAAGCACTACGTACAGCAATTAGGCTTAACGCAATCGGCGCATGGAACCAGACTCCCGGACGAATGTAGCATCCTACAAGCAGAAATATCTGCCATCAAACGAGCAATATAGTGGCTAAGGTTTTACCGGATATCAAATACCGATGTTCAGATCATAACCGACAGACAACCGGCGATTAAAGCACTCACTGGTGTGTACACCACATCCAGCCTAGTCCTGGAATGCCGCACAGCACTTAACACGATGGCGAGCAATCTAGGTATCACCCTCAGATGGGTACGAGGGCACGAGTCCGTTTCAGGCAACATCATTGCGGATGATCTGGCTAAGAGGGGAACCTTGCTTCGGGATGTCGATATTGAGAATCTCTGCGGGCTCGCACTCTCATCTTGCTGGAGACGAATTGACGCTGCCTTCTTGCAGTTGGCTCAAACCAGATGGTACAATGAACCAACTTGCTCTACTGCGAGAACAATATGGCCTCGCCTTGACTCAAACAGAACTAAACAGCTTCTAGATTTCACGAAACCACACCTGCGCAACCTCATGGCCACGGTCACGGGGCACTGCACCTTTGGAACCCACGCTAGACGTATGGGTCTCCCATACAATGACTACTGCACAAGCTGTAATGACGTAGAAGAAGAAGAGAATGTAATGCACCTTTTATGCCTGTGTCCAGCTCTGGAGGACCACCGCCTTCGCCCACTGGGCAAAAGACTCTTCGGTAGCCTCTCCGAGTTCTCAGAAATAGAACTCAAGAACATAAGTTCCTTCATTAGGAGCAGCGGGTGGTTCACTCGCTGACTACCCAAATGGCGTTTTTAAAACACGAACGACCCTTCCTGCACGGAACTCCGTACGCCTTACCTCTTTCTCTCTTCTCTTCTAACTAGCTTCTAATACCTCTATTAACTCCTCTCCTTTCACTCTATTTGATACACTGTCCTGTTCTCTCTTTCCTTTCCTTTCCTTTACAGGTATCACAAAGGGACCATTATTATTGGACCCAAGTGGGCTGGAACCCTTTCTTTATAATTTTCACCAGCGACCTGATAACCTAACCTAACCTAACCTAAAGCTGAACTTGGGAATCTATTGCCTTCTAAGGCTGCTACTTCCTCATATTGTTCCTCCATGTCTATGGGAGTATCTGATGGCTTTTTGAAAATTTCATGTACCTGCCTGGTATAACGATTGATTGGGGTAGATGCCATTAAATTTTTAGGCTTTTTCCTGCCAAATACTTTTTCTGCCTCGACGCATTCCTGTCTCAATTCTTCAACCGAACTAATAGCAATAGGGTAAACTTTGTTTTTAATATCATCTTTTAAATTTTTCTTAATCATCTTAATCATTTCCCTTTCCAGTATAGACATATCCAGCCGAGATCGCATTTGAGTCATCGTGAAGAAAAAAGCATCGATACCTTCGCCAGACTGCTGTTTTCTTTCGACCATATCGCTCAACAACTCGAAGGGGGATCTGGTACTTTGGTACTGCTTCAGCAAAGCCTCTTTCAGCGTAATCCATTCTGTGACGTAATTCGTTTGAATGCATAGCCAGTACCATTTTTCGGCTATTCCTTTGACTAAGAGGTGGAAATTGTCTTATACTTCCCTCCATGACACGCTGTATTGCTTTTGCAGACGCTCAATCCGGAAAACAAAATCTTCAACACCTTATTTATTTGTATTGCCATAGAACTCAATACCCCACTTGTCAATCCTCATCGTAAGTTTTAGAATTATTATTTTCGAAATTTTCGTTTGATGCGATTGATGACCTAGCTGAATCTCTAGGCGAATTACCTTCTAAATTAGAATTTGCGCTGTTGTTCCTCACGCCAAATTCGTCTCGTAGTTTTTTATTTTCTTGTTGTGTATGTTGCACCACAAGACCAATTTTACTTACGGCAGCAGTCAATTCTGCCATTTGCCTCTTTATCTCAGTCACTTGAGAGGAAATGTCTTGATCTACACCCCTACTACTATGTTCCGCAATATATACCTGATTTGTAGATTGTTGTGCTCTATTAGCTTCGTAAGCTCTACGTGCAGCATCACTAGTACTAGGCTGGTTAGTGTTTATGGTTTGTGACTAATCAAAAATTTGGGGAGCATTATTTTCTGTACCCTGACTCATTTCGGATTCAATTTTTCGGCTTGCACTAGTCGCGTTAGATATATACGTTTCTTCAAAAGCAAGCGGGGTAGACCGATTGGAATCAAAATGAACTTGCCTACTTTTTCTTCTCGATTCTTTATCGGCAGACATTCCCTATCGATTTCTACCTAAGTTAAATTCTTTTTATCTCACCCAAAAAAAAAAAATATATATAGATGCCTTGGGACAGAATAATTAAATTTACTCAAGAGGAAATTAATTTGCAATATTTTGTTATATATGTATATAAAAAAATAAATATGTATTTATAAATATGAGCGTACACGCAAAAATGATATCGAATAAATAAAAATGTATATAATACTTTACATTGGGTTTGGCATGAAGATAAGTTGTTATAAAAAAATTTTTGAACTATTTATTAGGTGTCATTATAGTACGTAAGACAAATTTATGCAGAACAAAATTGTATTCCCCCACACGATCGCGAAATTTCTAAATCATGAGATTATGGGGTTTTTTTATTTGTTTTTTTAGAATGACACTTGATACAACTGTCCCTATGATTTTTTCATTTTTTCACAAGCGGTTATCAAAGCTGTCATCTTAATATTGCACGAACGTTCTTATAAGCTGAAACTATATAAAACTTAAAAAAAAACAAAAAGAAATGATGAATGAAGTAAAATAAACCGATGGCAGCGCTGGGAAAGTGCACTTTAATATCAGCTTAAGAGTGTTTTAGTTCTCGTCAATTTTCACGAAAAAGTTGTATATACATATGAGAATTAAAATCACATTCAACAGAGCCACCTGACAAGTGGTGATAAGCAAATACACGTGAGCACTAACGATGGAAGTGTAGCGGCTTCCGAAAGTGGCGCTACTCTGTTCTGCTGTGTACGTTGAAAAATTAAGTTGATGTTAATTTTTCCCTTGTTCCTTGGAATATTAATCATGCCCAATTCTTTCTGAATATAACGTTACGAACCTTAGCCTAATAATCAATTTGGATTCACAAAGCAAATACGTTCGAAATAAACATATTAATAAACAATTAGCTACTGGCTTGCGCTTTTCACATGTTTACATGTTCATATATACTTAAGTATAAAATCAAACCAAAAAAGTTTGTCTTGAGTAGAACAAAAATCTGAAAAATGGGAATGAAGTAAAATAAACCGATGGCAACGCTGGGAAAGTGCACTTTAATATCAGCTTGAGAGTGATTTAATTCTCGTATTCAATTTGCACGAAAAAGTTGTATATATAGTACGTAAGACAAATTTATGCAGAACAAAATTGTATTCCGATAATGTTAATTATTTATTTTCTTTAGCTAATTGGGCCTAACGTGTTTTTATGACAATAAAAAAAACCAATTTTATTTCATATTTCCCGACGTTTCGTGAATGTTTTGTTCACTTTTTCTAGGGATTCGTCTATTTATTTAACAAATTAAAACATCAAAATTATAAATTAAATAAGTAATAGAAAAAAATAAAATAATTACTTACAAATAAAATTATTATTTTACATAACTCAAAATTGTTTTAAATTTTTTTATAAATTAAAGGTTATAAATTAAAAAATTGTTTCTTTTAAATAAAGCAAAAATGTTTTGCACAAACTTTGAAAAGCTTTTTTCAAAATGATTCGCTGTTTTCGATGACAACCCTGTAGTTAGCGCTTAAATTGTCAGTGTCTTCCTTTTTGTTCATTGTTCGGTTTATTTTTTGTTGTATTCTTAAGCTTTCAGTTATAAATCTCTTTCTTACATTGGTTTCCTTATTAAGTATTTTTATGTTGTCAAAGTCAGGTTTGTGATTTGTTTTTAATATGTGTTGTGACAATGCAGTGCTTTCTTTCTTTTTATTGATATCAACTTTATGCTCATTCATTCTTGTTTCTAAACTTCTCTTAGTAGTTCCAATGTAAACTAAATTGCAGTTGTTGTTGTCGGTACCTTTACAAGGAATTTCATAAACAAGATTGTTTTGTTGTAACTTTGGTATAGCTGTTTTTGTATTTGTGAATATTTCGCTCAATGTTTTATTAGGTTTATAGGCAAAGCTCATGTCATTTTTATTTATTGTTTTTTTCATATTCATAGAATCAGTGAGACCAGGTATGTATTTTACACTGTAAAAACGCTTTTCATCTTTATTGGGGTTACCATGTTTGATGTTTGTTGTGCTTTTATATGCTGCTATTAAGGATTTAATTAAATTAATAGGGAAACTATTTGCTGCTAATATGTTAGTGATTTTTTGGATATTCTTTGTGTGGAATTGATGGTAACTAATGTCAAGTACTCTATGGATGAAATTTTTGGCTGTGTTTATTATCTGGTTTTTTGGTTGAGTGGCGTTGAAGTTGATAATTCTTCCTGATGAAATATTTTTTTTTGAGTACCAGTCGAATGTTATTGTATCATTATTCCTGTATAATTTTGTATCGAGGTATGCGATTTCTCCCCTTGATTCAACTTCTACAGTAAACTTAATTTTTGGGTGATATCCGTTAAGATTGTTCAGTATTTCCTCCTTGTCGTTAATGTTTATTATAGCTAAAATATCATCTACGTATTTGGCTACGTATTTAATATTAATGTTTTTGTTGGAAAGTTCAGTAAATGCTACGTCAAGTAAATTATCTAAAACAATATCAGCAATAGTTGGAGAAAGCGGATTGCCCATGGGCATGCCAAAGATTTGGTTGTAAACTTTTTTGTTATAAATAAAATAATTGTTTTCATACAGACAGAACTTTAAAATGTCCAAGAATTTAGAGCGTGGGATCGTGGTGTGGTTTTTTATTATATGCCATTTGTCCATTATATTATTTATCGCAGTGTGAACGGGAATATTGGTGAATAAGGAAACGACATCAAAGGACACTAATAAGTCGTTATTATCAAGTTTTAAGTTCTAAATTCGTTCCTTCAATTCCAGTGAGTTTTTTACATTGTATTTTTCCGAAACTATATTCTTAAGAATATTTCCCATAAATTTACTTAGTTGGTAACACGGGACTTGGAATGATGACACTATAGGTCGCAGTGGCATGCCTTCCTTATGAATTTTAGGTAATCCGTATATTCTAGGAGCAGTCGCTGCAGAACAAAAGAGCTTTAGTTTTTGCCTACTATCTATATGTTCTTTTTTACATAAGTCCAATACTATTGTGTTGTTGGCTTTTATGAGTTTTGCAGTAGGGTCTGTTCTGATGATGCGGTACGTGTTTCTGTCTTCTAAGAGCCTCTCCATTTTGTTCTCGTAGTCGTGTTTATTGATGGCAACTGTTTTATTACCTTTGTCTGATTGTGTAATAATTATGTCTCGGTGTCTTTTCAAAAACTTTCTTGTATTTTCAAAAATCGCGAGAATGAGTTTCTCCTTTGGCGAGTTTTTAATATTCCTCTTGAATTGTGCAATACTGTATGCTAATTTATTTCTGGCTGTTTCTTTTTCTTCATTATTATCGTCGTCAATTTGCTGGATGCACTGTTCAACATCTGCTATAACCTGTAACGGCGAAAAACTTTGACCATTGACAGGTAAAGAAAACTTTTTCCCCAAGGATAACAACCATTTGCTTTCAGATGGTATCTCTATTTGAGTTTTATTCTCAAACCAATGTTCGTTGTGAAAAATGCCTAGTTTTCTAAAAAGTTTTTCTTTCAGTGTATTTATTTTCCTAATTTGTTTTTCTTTTGCACTTGCCGCTATGTGTTTTGCTCTTTCAGTTTGATTTTTAAGAAACGAGGAAAAATCACCTATAGTCAGAAAACTTTGTATGCCTCTTTTGAGGTGATAAAGTTTTCTTTTTATTATTTTTAGATCGGTGTTAGTTTGGGATATTTCCAGGTTTAAAATCTTTTTGTGAAAATTGTTTTCTATATGTTCTAATTTTCTCTTAATAGTGTGACATTCAAAAAGTGTTTTAACTTGTGTTGTTGTATTTTGTGTGTGTTTGTATTCCCCCACACGATCGCGAAATTTCTAAATCATGAGATTATGGGGTTTTTTTATTTTTTTTTTTTAGAATGACACTTGATACAACTGTCCCTATGATTTTTTCATTTTTTCACAACCGGTTATCAAAGCTGTCATCTTAATATTGCACGAACGTGCTTATAAGCTGAAACTATATAAAACTTAAAAAAAACAAAAAGAAATGATGAATGAAGTAAAATAAACCGATGGCAACGCTGGGAAAGTGCACTTTAATATCAGCTTGAGAGTGTTTTAGTTCTCGTCAATTTTCACGAAAAAGTTGTATATATGAGAATTAAAATCACATTCAACAGAGCCACCTGACAAGTGGTGATAAGCAAATATACGTGAGCACTGACGATGGAAGTGTAGCGGCTTCCGAAAGTGGCGCTACTCTGTTCTGTTGTGTACGTTGAAAAATTAAGTTGATGTTAATTTTTCCCTTGTTCCTTGGAGTATTAATCATGCCCAATTCTTTCTGAATATAACGTTACGAACCTTAGCCTAATAATCAATTTGGATTCAAAAAGAAACGATACCAATACAATTAGAGAACATTTACTATCTATATTTCCTAAGCTGCTGGTAACCTTCCTAGGATGTACTGCTCGAAATTATAATCTCCTAAACTAAGTATAAAACCATCCTCTCTACTACCTTTACAGGCTATCTCACGTTATTTGAGAAATAATTGAATTTAGTTTTTCCCAAATCGTATACTTCAGATTTGGCGCCATATATATATATATATATATATATATATATATATATATATATATATATATATATATATATATATATATATATATATATATATATATATATATATATATATATATATATATATATATATATATATATATATATATATATATATATATATATATATATATATATATATATATATATATATATATATATATATATATATATATATATATATATATATATATATATACATATACATATATATATATATATATATATATATATATATATATATATATATATATATGTATATATATATATATATATATATATATATATATATATATATATATATATATATATATATATATATATATATATATATATATATATATATATATATATATATATATATATATATATATATATATATATATATATATATATATATATATATATATAAATTATGACTAATATTTATCTTTCTTTATTTATACAGGAATTCCTGACAAAACTCTTAATCCTATTATACAAAAATCAAACAAATCTAAATAAATAAAAAAAAACTGAGAATATTGCTAATTTTTTCAACGGTATGTATACTAATTTTCTGACCGGTATACATATTTGCTTCCTAAGGTCAACATACAAATACAATAATAAAATCTAATTTACTAATAACCCTAACCTGACGGAGCTCCCTAAGGTTGGTAGAAATATCCTGGACTTTCCAGGACGACTTACGTTAAATCACTAATTGCATGTTCTGAACATACAAAGCAAAAATTGTTTTGGTTTCCGGTTTATTAAAATAATTAAAAAGATAATAAAAGCGAATTCACATGAAATTTAATATGGCCTACTTTCAGGCTTTACCCTAGTTCAGACAACGACTTTACCACGGACTCAAACCGTTCACTGTACGGACAGTTAAATACAGGGAATACTTTCTACACTGATAACTTTAACAACAATCTGTTATAACAAAAAATATATAAATTTCTCACATACACTAAAATTACGTTTTTTTCTTTTCTTTTATACAAAATCTATTATTTTGTTGATAGTTACTTTTTTTTCATTAAATGAATCTTATCGAATTGCAAATTTTTTTCTCTTAGCCCAATATGTTTACGACTTGTGAAATATTTCTTCAGGATTAACTTTTATATATTTTTATTATATTTGTCCTTTCTTTGGACATA
Source organism: Panzeria rudis (assembly GCA_956483635.1). NCBI lineage: Eukaryota > Metazoa > Arthropoda > Insecta > Diptera > Tachinidae > Panzeria > Panzeria rudis. Next base: position 65,410,278 of record OY101449.1, read on the forward strand.
GCCGTATTTTACTTATTTTATTTTCCTTATTTTTTTGACACATCACACTACACGGATAGAATTATTACTTATTACCTGGCTATATGGCAGATAGAAGCTCCATACTTTCCCAAGGATGATATGAAGAAATATTACTATATATCGCAGCTGGCAAGGATTTCGTTCTAGTCGTGCTCGCATACCAATTCTTCCTTAATTCTTTCAGGACAACAACGTACTTCCTCCTATCTTTATTGAATTGCCTCTATAGCCAGCTACAAGAAAATGCATATACATTTTTTTTAATAAACTACTAAATATTAAGGAGTGACATTTTAAATCCCTTACGTTTTTTCATCTGTAGTGAAATTTTTATTTCTTTACTAATTAGCTGCTCCTAGTTATTATTGCGTGGCTATTATCCTATCTCCAGGATAATATTTAGCTTAACCACCAACAATCATTTTACACATATTACACACTTGTATTTTAAATATAATTTATTTTATTCCCGAGAAGCCTAAATTTAACTTCATTGCGAAGACTTTGAAATACTTTTTACTTTTGATCGCTACGCACTAATCAATATCATATCAACCTTAAAATTCTCTCTTGGATTTTCCAATTTTCCCTAATCGCCATATTTTCAGATTTTTCTCGAATAATATTTTTCCCTCCATATCTCCATATTTTTTTATTTTTATATAATATTTCTAGATTTTTCTGCTAAACAGAATCATTACATATTTTCCTGTTTATTTACTAAGGAAAATTCACTATATCTATATTTTCCTGCTTCTCTTCCTCCAACCGAAATATGTCTACTTCCCTCTGGTCTATCCTCGCCAATTTAATCCTCCTACCCAAGCTTTTCCTTGTAACAGGTTATCATAAAAGTAGAAAGACTTTAATTTCATTCATAATTTTTATTTTGTCAAATTCAATTTAACATCGTCCTAAAATATGTGTGCGATCTTGTGACATTTACTATATTTGCCATTGGTCTCTTCCCCTTACAACAATTATTTTATGCCGACATTACAGTACTAGCAACTGTAATATTTGTAGCAAAGCGTATTAATAACAAGTGGCAGCATTAGAGCAACAACAACTCGCAAAACCAATCTGTCATAGAAAATGCATACATAAAAAGTTGTTGTTTAGTTTTTTTACATAGAGTTTGACACTTTGGTTTCGTCAGCTGATGATAATTTTTGCCACCTGGTATCGATTCGCCTTGACTTGTAGAAGCAATGCGAATTTATGTTCAAAACATGGTAGAATAATACAGGTAGTGGTGAAGCGTTAACGAACTTTTTTTTTTTTGGGTTCGACTCTGTCAAAAGTTGTTTATGTTTTACCAACACACACCCACACTACTGAAAAAAACATGGCGAAGTAAACACACACATGTGAACATATAAATTTTTTTCAAATTTTCTTGTGCTTTTTGACAACCTCGAACATAAACAACAATAAAAAGCCGTGTTGTTTTTGCTGTTGTTGGGTTGTTGTAGCTTCGCTACTACCTGTAGTATAATTCTACCATGGTTCAAAACATACATAAAAAAGGGACAGATAGTAAATCAAATTAGAATTACTTTTTCTACGAATAAAGCAGCGCAAAGGAAGTGAAAACAATAAAGGTGGTGAAATAAATTTTAATAAAATTAAAAAAGAAATAATTAAAAACGCTTTAAAATAAAAAATAGAGTATAAAAATCCGTGCAAGCCAACAAAAGTGAATACAAAACTAAAAACGAAATTAACTAGAAATAAAATAAATAGCATTTGATCAAAATAGTCAATCCTACTAATATTATAAATGTGAAAGTTTGGATGTTTGTTTGTTTGAACCACAATCACGCTAAGCCCGCTCAATGAAATTTGGTAGACGGATAGATCTGAGTCTAGAAGGACACATAGGCTAAGAAATTTTTTTTCTAATGGTACCACGATGGTGGTATTAACGCGAGCGGAGCTGTGGGTGAAAGCTAGTAAATAAATACAAGAAGGTTTGACAGTATCTGGACTTCATCAATGAAAAAACTGTGCCAAAAAACTGATTCCTGCAAGTTTTCTTTTCTCATCCGCAACACATAACTAATTAATACATTAAAACTGATAATTATAGATAAATTACAACCATAACACCCTGACGACATCAATGCAATATAAACAAATCAAGTATACCCTCAAAATAATCCATAGCTAACCTATAGACAAATTTTTAAATTGAGCAAGTTTATGCTTAAACGTGCCGAGAGACATAGCAAAAGAACGCAAATTTATTGGTAGGCAATTCCACAATCGAGCAGCACGAACCACGAATAATGTTCGTATGGTATATTGTACAGGGTGTCCCATTAATCAACGTCAAGCCGAAAGCAGTAATTTTGGCAAGTGACATCAAAAATTGGCGCGCTTATGCTGACTTTAGACGACATGTTTTTTACATATGGCTTGTTAGGTGTGTGAGACATATGTAACTTCGCATGTTTGTCAAAATTGTCAATTTACAGACGGTTTATAATATTTGCTTTCACACGTACATGTGCAATTACATCTGACATAACCTCTGAGTGTTCACAACAACTGAGTTTTTGCACAATTTTCGTAAATATATAAAGCGCTCTTTGCTTTTTAATGTTTTTTCAGCCAAACCACACTTTTGATAATTTAATACAGCTGATGTCAGATGCCTTGTCAGATAAAAATAGAACACGCTCTAATTGAAAATTTTTCATCTGACTTTGCTCCTGTAAATGTCATCTGACAATGTTTCATATGTTTCACACGACATATATCACTTTTGCAGTGGGAAATTTGACAAGTCAGATGTAAAATACATGTCGTCTAAAGTCAGCATTAGCGCGAATTCCAAAATGGTATAATATTTAATCGATTTGTTTTTCAAACTGCGAAAAAAAATTTTCCAACAAAAATACTTATTTTTTTTAAGTACAAAAATTTTATAGCTGTTGTTCGAACGGGGTTTCATAGCCCAATTCACAATGTCGGTTTTGCACGTTTTCCGACTAATTTCTGGTTGAGTGGTTGTGTTTGTATTCGCTAAATAGTTTAATAGCCTAATTCATGATTTCATTGTTTTGAATTCACTAAATAGCTTAGAACATATTTAGGTCGTTGTCTTTGAAAATGAAAAATGATTGCGTCCAATAAAATAATTGTTTGAATTGCCACATTAGAATAATTATAAGTTGAACAAAAAATACAGGCCAAATAATTTTTTTAACTATTATGGTTTTTGACTTGGCAGTACCTTCTTTCCAATTTGTTGTAGGCAAGGCAAGATCCCGAAACTCCAACGAAAAATAATAACGATTTTCTGAATTGCATTAGAGAGTGCTTTCCGTCTATAGACGTAACGTTTTATCGAAATACTGAATTGTGCTATAAAACATATTTAGGTTGTTGTTTTTGAAAATTACAAATTATTACGTCCAATAATATAATTGTTTAAATTGCCACAATAGAAAAATTATCAGTTTAACAAAAAATGTAGGGCAAATAATTTTTTAAACTATTATAGTTTTTGCTTTGGCAATACCTAATTTGAAATTATTTGTATCCAAGTCGTGAACCTCGTAAATCGAACGAAAAAATAATAACGATTTACTGAATTGCATTAGTGAGTGCTTTCCGTCTATAGACGTAAAATTTTATCAAGATACTGAAATCAATTGACATAAGAAAACGTTCGAATAACGACTAAAATTTGTTTTACTTAAATATATATATATATATATATATATATATATATATATATATATATATATATATATATATATATATATATATATATATATATATATATATATATATATATATATATAAATATATATATATATATATATATATATATATATATATATATATATATATATATATATATATATATATATATATATATATATATATATATATATATATATATATATATATATATATATATATATATATATATATATATATATATATATATATATATATATATATATATATATATATATATATATATATATATATATATATATATATATATATATATATATATATATATATATATATATATATATATATATATATATATATATATATATATATATATATATATATATATATATATATATATATATATATATATATATATATATATATATATATATATATATATATATATATATATATATATATATATATATATATATATATATATATATATATATATATATATATATATATATATATATATATATATATATATATATATATATATATATATATATATATATATATATATATATATATATATATATATATATATATATATATATATATATATATATATATATATATATATATATATATATATATATATATATATATATATATATATATATATATATATATTTTTTTTTTTTTTTTTTTTTGTTGGAAAAAACATTTTTTTTCGCAGTTTGAAAAACAAATCGTCCAAGTATTATACCATTTTGGAATTTGTGCTAAACCCGCCAACTTTTGATGTCACTTGCCAAAAGTACCTAGTATATTTTTTTCAACACGGTCGGTTAAAGTTGGGAGCAGTAATAAATTTTTTTTGTTATATTTATTTATTGTATCTTCAATAAAATTGAACTAACAATAAGTAATCAAATCTTAACTCTAAAATTTTAGTTTTTTAAGTCCAGCCAATGCCAGACAAAAATATTTGTTTCAGCGGTTGTCTACGGCTCTCGTATTCGGCTTAGAGCAAGAGTGCCCCTCCTTCTCAGCCGAGTGTGGCCTCTAAAGTTAATGATGTTTCGGGCTAGGGGATTTGGGTGCAACTCAAGTTTTTTGGTGTATCTTGTCACGTGCTTAGAAAACACTGTCTTAAGCATCGACACATCTAAATCTTTATGAATTCGCTTGTTTCTGACATACCATGGCGCTGCTGTAATCGTACGGAGTATTTTATTTTGTCGCCTTTGAAGTTTTTCTACATTTGATGCCGAGGCAGTACCCCATAACTTGATACCATAGGACCATATTGGTTTTAGAATGGAGTTGTATAGAAGAAGTTTACAATCTAAGCTTAGAGCAGAGCTCCTTACAATGAGCCAATTCATTTGAGCTGCTTTTAATTTCGTTGGGTCACCTTTGCATTTGTGTGAGACTTCCATGTTAGACGACGATCAAGATGAACACCGAGATATTTTACTTCAGTGTGTTGAGGTATAGTTTGGGTTTTTATTTATATGGGTGGGCAGGTTTCTCTGCACAATGTAAAAGTAATGTGTAGACATTTTTGTTCGTTAATTTTTATCCGCCTTTGTTTTAGCCATTGTTCCAACTGGGGTATATAATCTTGCAGTTTGCAGGGAGCTTCTTGATGACTTTCGTGAACACTTACAAAAGCTGTATCATCAGCGAATGTTGATATGTGTATGTTACTGCTTACCGCAAGTAATAATTTAAAGTACGTCGTTTAACAAAATGTAAGATTTTCTTTAAAAATCAGGCCACTGCAGTTTGAATTTTTAACTGCCATTTGCAGAAGGATATGTCACAATGATATAGGAGAAAGAAATAAGAAACGTGAAGATTTGTAGTCACAGCAATAGAAAGATCTTTACACTGTGATTTATTTAAAACTGGCAACACCTTTTAAAATAAGTGACATAGATTTTTTTTCTAACTTTTTTTGGAGTTACTACTTGCCATATCATCCTCTTTAGGCTTGACGTTGATTAATGGACACCCTGTATATGCGAGATATAATTATCTGAGGATTTCTAAGTTATCTAGTAAAAGCGGCCTTTGATACTTAATTATATTAAAAAGATAGTAGGAGAAATTTTAGGAAATCATCAAAAGTAAGGTTCAGAAAATTCTTCAAGTCCATCGACAAATCTCACAATTAATGAATAATAGACATAATTTTTGTCCTGTTACTGGAGTTACAACCACAATAGACTTCAATACAATAATTTACTTGTGACATCAGCAACGCATAAGCCAATGATTTTTTTACAGCCAAAGGCTGAATCAAGTTTATATGATGCAATCTTCGTAGGGTTTCACAAACCCTCGAGCAAATTAAGCTAATATGGTGTTCAAAAGATAGCTTGTCGTGAATAATTATAATTTGAATAACCATGCCAGACAATCTCAAATCTAGGCAGAGGTATCTAGATGTGTTAGATCTGAAAACAATGGCTTCTATAAATAAAAGATTACTCATTTAATATTTTTGTTTTCCATCCTACGTTTCGTTGGTGTTTTTCCAACTTCTTCAGGGATGATTCTTTATGATAATATTCAATCTTTAAAATGTCCACATAATTTAAAATATCACAGTGTTTTGTGTAACTATAGTGACGACAATAGTGAGAGGAAATTGGCTGTGATATATTTTTTAGTTTTTTAATTTATACATTTTTTAATTTATACATTTTTATAATATTAAGTTTGTGTTTTATGGTTGTCCAGTTTACACAAAACACTGTGATATTTTAAATTATGTGGACATTTTAAAGATTAAATATTATAATAAAGAATCATCCCTGAAGAAATTGGAAAAACACCAACGAAACGTAGGATGGAAAACATAAATATTAAATGAGTAATCTTTTATTTATTTAAATATATATAATTTAAAGTGACCTTGAAAGCCTGAATTTTGGAATAAAACCAAATAACATCAAAATCATAGATTATTAAAAAAAGTCGACAATAATTAAATTGAATCATTTGCAACAATGGCTTCAGTTTTTTCTGGATCAACCCTAAGTATTCACTAGCATCCAATTACTTAGGGTCGATAAGTCATGATTTATAGTGGCTTGCAATGCATCAGAAAATTGGTATTCTCCTGACCAAAATAGCTGTATATCATCAGCAAACGCAAACGGCTTACAAATATTTTGTTCATAGAATAAGTCGTTCAGAAACAGAGTAAATAAAATAGGGCCAATCACAGAGCCTTGTGGAACACTAGATATGACATGTGTAACGGCGAAAGTCGGCGTAACCCTCGTTTTAGCCGTACAACCTGTGCCAAGGCAGAAAGCCTTGTCCCAGCAACCGCCTTCCATTTTCCGAAGAATTGAAACCTAATTACCTGAATTTATTTGTTACGTATCAGTAATTATAATGCATAGTAGGAAACTATAGTTATTTTAATTTAATTAAAGATATAAATGCATTAAAGTAAATTTAATCCATTCATTAATTATAGAACCTAAATAACAGTTTAATTTCATTTATATTATACACTAGGATATGGTGCTTATTTTCGGTATTAATCTATTTTATATTAGTAGTAAGTAAAGTAAACCAAATCCATTGGTTTCAAACATCCATGAATTTATTTAATGTAACCTTAAATAAAATTATTGAACTGTTTATTTTGAATTATTCGAATATTTAAATTTAACGTATTTAAGATAGAGCCGCCATCTAGTTGTGAATAGAAACAGTAGCAGAAATCTATCTACATAAAAATACAACCAAATTTTAGTAAGTTACCTCTTATAACAACTGCTAAATCGTAGCAGAATTTTAGTATTTAAGGAGGAACGGCAGTAAGAAAAGTTTAGTCTGTGTGTGGCTGAAAACGAGGTAAGAACATTAAAGTTGGACGGGTGCTCTACATCCTCTAACATTGTTTTGCCTTTTAAGTATACATTCGACAGGCTAGAGTATCACTACCAGTGCACACTTTTGTGTGGCCGAACTCTCTGGGTTTCGGTTTAGCAATAGTCATTGGTATTTTCGCGCAGGCAGTAGATACGAGGGCGCTCTACGTCCGATCTACCATTTGCCTTCTCTTAGTTGTAAATTTATCCGCGTTGCGTTTCTCACGCGCAGTTTGTAGATACGAGGGCGCTCTACGTCCGATTTACAAACTGTTATCTCTTATCAGTTCTCGCGTTGCGTTTCTCACGCGCAGGCAGTAGATACGAGGGCGCTCTACGTCCGATCTACCAATTGCCTTCTCTTAGTTGTAAATTTATCCGCGCTGCGTTTCTCACGCGCAGTTTGTAGATACGAGGGCGCTCTACGTCCGATTTACAAACTGTTATCTCTTAAGTTCTTAGTTCTCGCGTTGCATTTCTCACGCGCTCTACGTCCGATCTACCATTTGCCTTCTCTTAGTTGTAAATTTATCCGCGAGGCAGTTCTCACGCGCAGTGTAGATACGAGGGCGCTCTACGTCCGATCTACGAGTAACAGCGTCGCGATTACGTGGTATATGTAAATATTGTGCTGCCAGAGCCGCACACACATTTTCTCATACCAGACAACCACGCGTTCTGTGATTCTGGTGTTTAGTCTATAAGTTCTTTATTCTCTACAGTTTGCTTTTAAACCAAATAAATCATTGAACTAAACTCGCCTCTGTGTATTTTTTTTTCTTACTCTTACTGTCCCAACAATAAATAAATAAAATTTTGTTGACGAACCCTGGACATCGACGAGTGATACCCCAGCCTAGGAAGAGTCGTCACAATGGCGCCCGAGCAGGGACGGCAAGAGTAACAATTACTACAAGAAAATTTTCAGATTCTTCGAGTTTGCAATTAAATTAAACGATTTAAAATTAAAAGAAATCAAAAAAAAAATTTTTTAAATAAAAGAATATTAAAAATTAAAAATAAGAGAATACTAAAATATTTCAAACGCAAGAATAATAAGAGAAACTAAAAAAGTGAAATAAGTGATTGCCATTATCAATTCGTGAAATTGATTATTACTAAGTGATTTAAAACAAAATATACTATCCTAATATTACTCAAGAAAAAAAATTAAATAAAACAACAATAACAAGACTAATTAAAGAGAATCCTCTGGGAAAATAAAACAAAGAAAGACAAAGTCGAAAGTGTCAAGAAAGTTAAAAGTGTAATAGAGAAAATATCAATAAAGGTAGAAGTATAAAACATCTACTAAAAATTAAAAATTTATTTACCAAAAGAGACACCTAAAACGTCTCTCAGAAAGTGTTTGAAACAACAAAAGTAAAAATGAACAGTTATGAACGCAAATAATTTTATTTAAAGCCGAGCATGTGTTTCAATTCTAAATTAGAGAAGAAATCTAAACAAAACAAAATCTGCGAACCACCTCTCCGGTCAAACATATAACTAAGTGAAAAGCGCAACATAAAATATGACAGCTAAACAACGCCCGATGGGTAAAAGAAAAGAAACTAAAGTTTAAATTAAAGCATACAAGGAAATTTTTTTTTAACAAACTGATTGATGATAACTTGTCGCTTAATTACTTGAAACTATACTTTTATTAAGAAAAATAGAATTTTAAGTTAATATTTTTTAAATTAAAAACAAAAATACTTTAAAGTGAACATAAATTGTGAAAATAACTAATTTTTTTTTGAGTTTCATTCTAAAATTGATAATAATAAAAAAAAAAAATGTGATAATTTGCATTGCATTGACTTTCTAAATAATAAAAAAAAAATTTTAACTAAAAATTAATAAACAACAAAATCAAACTGTGTGGGAGTGCCAACCAGAAAGTATTCCATCACAATACCACATCCCAGCCATAAAAGGGACATCAACCAGTGGAGAGAAGTACCGCGAATTAGTGTAAGCTTGAGTGAGGACAAACATAAGCAAGTAAATCATACATAACAAAATGAAACTAACCCACCTGCTAAATCACAAAGCCACGCCACTAGCAGCGGCGTAGTATGGTGCCGCCGCGTACATAACAATTTAAAACAGTGTTAGAACATTTGATTTAGAATTTTTAATTTAACAAAACGGTAAAACGAAAACAGGCAATTTAAAGTAAAACCGGATTTAACCGTTGAGGGAAAATTTAAACCGAGTAAACATTAATTATAACCTTAGTAAGTCGTATGTAATCAAGCTCGAAAATAATCAGTGCTACATCGGAAGTAAAATACAACTGTTAAGTAGCGAAATTGAAACCCATCGGGGCTAAAGTAATTTGAGGGAGTAAATGTCCGTAGCTGAGACTAATTAAAATCAAATAATAAGTGGCACGACTAACTCAATCATTAACAAGTGGCGTTATAACTATAGAATTGGTGGTATAACTATACCTATTACCTATCAAGTAGAAGGTTTGATAATTTAGAACTGTATCGACCACAATCACATAACAAAATGTTGCGAACCAGTTGGGCTTACTCGCTTAAACGCGACGATTTGTTGAATGTATTGAGCGAGTTTCAATTAGACACAAGCGGCACTGTAGAAGAACTCCGAAAACGGTTTGCCAAATTCATCGGTGCAGCTGAAGAAGAAGTTATTATCAACCGCCTGCTGGAGTTACAAGTAAAATACGAAATTCCCAATACGCTTGGCGATCCTTCGCCGAAGTGTTCTACGAAATCGTCTCCAGTGAAAAATGATGGTAAGAATCCAATCGATAAGTCAACCATATCATTACCGGTACCATCGCGTAGCCATACCGAATCCAGATTCAATCTAGTAGAAAACGTAAGGAAATGGGGCCTAGTATATAATGGGGGCAGTGAACCACTAGCCTTTATAGAGCGAGTTGAGGAACTAGCGGAGATTTATGAAGTATCGCTGGACCAGTTGCCTAGAATCATGCCAGAGTTACTACAACACCAGGCTCTAATATGGTATCGAAGTAATAACGAGCAATGGCAGGGATGGAATTTATTTAAGGCCAGTTTTCTAGAATTTTTCCTTCCATCAAGATACCTGGAACAACTCGAAGATGAGATCCGGGCTAGAAAACAGCAGCCGCAAGAACCATTCAAAGCCTATGTCCTCGCCATACAGAACTTGATGAGGCACTCGCAGTTGACTAAAGAACAACAGCTCCAACGCATTTTTAAAAACGCGCGCACTGAGTACCAATGGTATGTAAAAAGGAAAGATTTCGCAACACTACCTGAACTTATCCGCTTGGCAGAAGACCTGGAAGGCATCCCCGTACCAGATACGCCCACTAGAACCGAAAATCCACGCGATAACGTGCATCAAAATTGGTACCATCGTCGAGAACGCATCAATCCGTTTCCATCCAGAGGCTCTCCCCCCAACGATCCTGGTTCGGGAAACCCCAAGGGGGATCGACGAAAATAAGGGGTGTCGAACCTCCACAAAATACACCTAAAATCTCCACCACTACAATACAGCTTCAGAGCGCTAAACCGAAACTAAAATCCAGTTGTCAGAATTCTAAAAACAATATCAAGATCCGATCTAAGCTCTCCAGTCCAACGCAACCCCCGACAACAGGGTCGGCAGGCAATAACAACGCTCACCGGAGATGCGATAAGAAAAAGATAATACCACTACCCGATATACCGAACCGGCACAACGAACTCAAGTCAAAGCTGAAACAAACCGGCTTAGTTGCAGAAGAGACGCGTCTGTCAGCGTCAGTATTAATAGCTAGAACAGTAGTAAAAGCTACAATCGATACAGGTGCTAGCCGAAATTTCATAAAAGAGAGTCTTGTACACATCTTACAGAAGAAGCCAGCATACATCCCGGAGGACAGTGAAGTGATCCTGGCAGACGGATCCACCGTGAAAGTGTCCCGAGCCGTCGTCCTTGAAACCGTCTTGGGTAACATACAGCATCGTGCCAGATTCTTAGTGATGCAGAATGCCAGTGAAGACGTTATTCTAGGCTTAGAGTTTCTACGCCAATCCGACACCACCATTACCCTGGCCGGACTAACCCTCCATTGCGCACTCACGGACAACGCTAATGCCACTTTCGAAGAGGTAGGTGTAAACCGCGTGCTAAACGTGCTCCCTGACAATAATAACGCGAGAGGTACATTGATAGACAGCGAAGCTAGTGTCGGCAGTTCCCAGCCGAGGAATACCGCAGAAGGTAAGGCAACAGAACTTGAAATCATTAACAATTTTTTGGAGAGGGAGTTACCAAGATTCCAAGAACTACGTGGTCCATCCACGATCACCAACCACAAAATTATACTTAAGGACGATCGGCCTATAAAAATCCGATACTCCCCACGAAACCCGGCTATGCAAGCAATAATAGACGCGGAAGTGAATAAACTAATCGCGGAAGGTTGCATTGAGCCCTCACACAGCCCTTATTGTTTCCCCATCACTTTGGTGAAGAAAAAGAACGGGACCTGGAGAACCTGCATGGACTTCAGACAGTTGAATCTCAGGTCAGTACCCGACGCGTATCCGTTACCAAGAATTAATACCATTTTGTCCAGATTACGTGAAGCAAAATTTATCAGTAGCCTAGACCTAAAAAACGGGTACTGGCAAATCCCCATGGAGGAGAGTAGCAAACAGTACACCGCATTTGCCGTACCTGGGCGTGGACTATTTCAATGGAAGGTGATGCCATTCGGACTCCACTCTGCCCCGGCGACTTTCCAACGTGCATTGGACCAGGTCATCGGTCCAGATATGGAGCCACACGCTTTCGCTTATCTGGACGATATTATCGTAATCGGGAAAACTTTGGAGGAACACCTTAAAAACCTCAGAGAGGTCTTCAAGCGATTACGGGCCGCTAATTTGAAGATCAATGTCGATAAATGTAAATTTTGTACCAATGAAACCAAATACTTAGGACATGTAATAAATGAAGCCGGAATAAATACCGATCCAGATAAAGTCTCCGCCGTTGCTACATTACAACCACCCCAGAACGTGCGAGAAGTGCGACAATTCTTAGGTATCGCATCATGGTACCGACGCTTTGTGCCGGATTTCGCCACACTATCACAGCCATTAACCCAATTACTCAAAAAGGGTAAACATTGGAAGTGGGGATCGGCTCAACAAAACGCGTTTGATACGCTCAAGGCCAAGCTTACAGAAGCACCGGTATTAGCATGCCCTGACTTTTCCAAAACATTTACCTTACAAACCGATGCTAGCGACTACGGTTTAGGGGCCGTATTAACACAGGAATGTGATGGGAACGAACGAGTCATCGCGTATGCCAGTCGCCACCTGAATCCGGCCGAAAAAAACTATTCAGCTACGGAAAAGGAGTGTCTTGCCGTAGTCTGGGGAATTAGAAAGATGCGGGCATACTTAGAAGGGTATCATTTTATAGTGCTTACCGATCATTTAGCCCTCAAATGGCTAAATTCCATTGAGAGTCCTCAAGGCAGATTAGCCCGTTGGGCATTAGAATTACAGCAGTTTAATTATTCTATACAATATCGGAAAGGCAGAAATAACGTCGTAGCAGACGCATTATCCCGACAACCCGTCGAGGTGGTAAACTTAGCAAATTGTGAAACTATGCCCACAAGCGATTGCGCCTGGTTACAGAAAATGAAACAAAAGGTAAGCGACAGCCCACAGAAGTACGCCGATTATCTCATCATAGAGGGGAAACTATATCGCCATTTCCCACGGCAAATCAATGACGAGGATGACATCCCCTGGAAATTGTGTGTAGGTACAACCGAAAGAACGCGCGTGCTGTATGAAAATCATGACAAGGTTACAGCGGGGCATTTAGGGATACGGAAAACGATCAATAGAATTGCCACACGATATTATTGGCCCGGAATGTTCCGAGACGTCAGTAAATACGTTCGACGCTGCCAATCCTGTCAACGATTCGAAGTCAGCCAACAGAAGCCGATTGGAGAAATGCTCACTCATATTCCAGAAGAACCTTGGGCAACGATCTGCGCCGATTTTGTGGGACCATTACCCAGGTCAAAACACGGCAACACGATGCTGCTGGTCATGATTGACAAATTTTCTAAATGGATCGAATTAATCCCAATGAGGAAGGCCACGGCTGATGGTGTTGTAAAAGCGTTTCGTGAACGCATTCTTTGTCGTTACGGGGTACCAAAAATATTCATTACGGATAATGGTACCCAGTTCACCTCTCGAATCGTACAACGCTATCTGAAAGAGACAGGCGTACACCAACAACTGACAGCGCCGTATACGCCACAGGAAAATCCTACTGAGCGTGCCAATAGAACAATTAAAACCATCATAGCTCAGTTCGCGAGTCTACAACACAATCGTTGGGATGAGATGCTACCTGAAATAATGCTAGCGGTAAATACCGGAGTATCCGAATCCACGGGTTATTCTCCCGCATTTGTTACTCAAGGGCGGGAGCCACGATTGCCGAAAACCCTATATGATGACGTAACTACTGGCACAGGAGGCAAAAGAGTACATCCCGCGGACCGCCCGTCGGAGATGAAAGAAATTATTCAGATCGTATCAAAAAACCTCACCACAGCTTCCGAAAACCAGAAACGGTACTATAATTTAAGACGACGTGCCTGGAAACCTAATCTAGGAGACCTGGTACTACTAAAACAACATCCACTTTCTAAGGCAGTGGACAATTTTGCAGCCAAGCTAGCTCCAAAATTCGGGGGCCCGTATATAATCAAGTCCTTCGTATCACCAGTAATTGTGAAGCTACAATGTACCCGGACGGACGAAATAAAGACTGCTCATTTAAACGAACTCAAACCGTTCCATTCTTAAGACATATCTTTCGTAACTTTGTTTTTTAATTTTCTACAGGTTTAATCACATATTGCTCCTAAGATGGCTCAGCAACAACAGTTTGAGGAGGCCTGTAAGAAATTCAGGAAGTCAATGGAGGCAGAGCAGGCAAAACAGAGAAGGACGATCTTTATCGATGACGAAGTGCCATCTACCAGTAAGCGAAGTCGTAGCAACCGAGGCACCGCTAATACCAGCAAGCCTCAATGGTCCTGCTTTCGCATGAGTATGTCTGAGCAGCATCCTACATTAAACTCTACACAATGTGCGCAACCGACATCTAATACCCCGACTACAGATACACCCGTTCGGCCGACAAAAGATAGATCAACCAGTAAGTCAGACCCATCACAACATCCGGATGAAGCCAATGTATGCCCCGAAGTAAGCCAAGTTGAAGAAGAGACATCAGGGGCCAACGAGAGTAACCATACATCAAACATCCCCAGCAGCGTAGTACCGCCCACTCCCGGTAACAATATCCCCGCAGGCTGCGAAAGCCAGTCAATTGAGGAATCGGAGTCCAGCCGCCAAGAAGATGACATCCCATGGTTCAGCCCCTTACACACCGAAGCCGAGTGGCCACCAACACCGGGTAAGGGCTATTCTTATTCGCCCTCAACCCGACAAGAAGATATCATATGTATTAACGACGACGACTCTAGCCAGTCTCCCACACTACACATCGAAGAGGACTTATCTGAGCACAGCTCAGTGGGGTCAAATACATTCAAAGAGGATGAGGTATACGCTGAAATGGAAGAAGTTTTCCGGTCAACCTTTGGAGAGTTTGACAATACGGTCGCCCAGCGACTCATTTCTCCAACACCGTCTCCAGCATCGACAACTACCTCCAAGTCATGCACCCCAAAACGCCATGGACTGTTCACCATCGATGTGCAAGATACCCGCTGTCAGCGTATCGGTAATTCCGTGGGGTATGAGCGGAAGATAACCTACCGTTTCTGGGTGGATGTACCCGAAGAAGACAACCCCGCAATTGAGGGGGCCCAGCCCAGCGAAAAGGGTCAGGCCAGTTACTCATCCACGAGCACCACCTCCAACGCAAGTTCAAACTCACCTTCGTGGGTTGAGGTCTCACCAAGACCGATCGAGCCATTCCGGCCGCGATACATAACACCCGAACGGATCCCGTGGCGGCATCTATCTCAAAGCTCGCCCGCAGAACAATCCAATATATCGTCACCGTGTTTGTCAATATTGGCGTCACCTTTGACATGGAATGTCCAGTTATCACCCGTGACAAGCCATGGTTCTACCACATCACACAATTCGGTAGACGCGGCACTAAAAGAAGTGGGTCACCCAACATCTGGGGTAGGAAGCCCAAAGCCCAGATGGCCAACACCAAATCGTACGTCAACTCCGACGAAGCCAACCACAACCGACATGCCACGGTCACTCGTGAAACCATCCACGACCAGCCCGGTCACGAGTCTCATCCAAAAGGAAAACCAGCCCGTGCTACCGCCAGTGATCCAAGAGCGAATCAACTACTTACAACAACAAAATAGGGCCCGTAAGAGACACAACTTCCAGCAGTGGGTCGAGGGGACCTTATACAGAGTCCAGATTGGCCGATCTGGCGGCGTCAAGGTCAGCGTACAACTGCAACAATAAACTTTCACCCGAAGAAAGGGGGGACTGTAACGGCGAAAGTCGGCGTAACCCTCGTTTTAGCCGTACAACCTGTGCCAAGGCAGAAAGCCTTGTCCCAGCAACCGCCTTCCATTTTCCGAAGAATTGAAACCTAATTACCTGAATTTATTTGTTACGTATCAGTAATTATAATGCATAGTAGGAAACTATAGTTATTTTAATTTAATTAAAGATATAAATGCATTAAAGTAAATTTAATCCATTCATTAATTATAGAACCTAAATAACAGTTTAATTTCATTTATATTATACACTAGGATATGGTGCTTATTTTCGGTATTAATCTATTTTATATTAGTAGTAAGTAAAGTAAACCAAATCCATTGGTTTCAAACATCCATGAATTTATTTAATGTAACCTTAAATAAAATTATTTAACTGTTTATTTTGAATTATTCGAATATTTAAATTTAACGTATTTAAGATAGAGCCGCCATCTAGTTGTGAATAGAAACAGTAGCAGAAATCTATCTACATAAAAATACAACCAAATTTTAGTAAGTTACCTCTTATAACAACTGCTAAATCGTAGCAGAATTTTAGTATTTACGGAGGAACGGCAGTAAGAAAAGTTTAGTCTGTGTGTGGCTGAAAACGAGGTAAGAACATTAAAGTTGGACGGGTGCTCTACATCCTCTAACATTGTTTTGCCTTTTAAGTATACATTCGACAGGCTAGAGTATCACTACCAGTGCACACTTTTGTGTGGCCGAACTCTCTGGGTTTCGGTTTAGCAATAGTCATTGGTATTTTCGCGCAGGCTGTATGTGGGTACGAGGGCGCTCTACGTCCGACCTACACTCAGTTTATTTCCATCGCACGCAGATTGTAGATACGAGGGCGCTCTACGTCCGATCTACAATCGGCTGTCTCTTTGTTTTATTACTCACGCGCAGGCAGTAGATACGAGGGCGCTCTACGTCCGATCTACCATTTGCCTTCTCTTAGTTGTAAATTTATCCGCGTTGCGTTTCTCACGCGCAGTTTGTAGATACGAGGGCGCTCTACGTCCGATTTACAAACTGTTATCTCTTATCAGTTCTCGCGTTGCGTTTCTCACGCGCAGGCAGTAGATACGAGGGCGCTCTACGTCCGATCTACCAATTGCCTTCTCTTAGTTGTAAATTTATCCGCGCTGCGTTTCTCACGCGCAGTTTGTAGATACGAGGGCGCTCTACGTCCGATTTACAAACTGTTATCTCTTAAGTTCTCAGTTCTCGCGTTGCATTTCTCACGCGCTCTACGTCCGATCTACCATTTGCCTTCTCTTAGTTGTAAATTTATCCGCGAGGCAGTTCTCACGCGCAGTGTAGATACGAGGGCGCTCTACGTCCGATCTACGAGTAACAGCGTCGCGATTACGTGGTATATGTAAATATTGTGCTGCCAGAGCCGCACACACATTTTCTCATACCAGACAACCACGCGTTCTGTGATTCTGGTGTTTAGTCTATAAGTTCTTTATTCTCTACAGTTTGCTTTTAAACCAAATAAATCATTGAACTAAACTCGCCTCTGTGTATTTTTTTTCCTTACTCTTACTGTCCCAACAATAAATAAATAAAATTTTGTTGACGAACCCTGGACATCGACGAGTGATACCCCAGCCTAGGAAGAGTCGTCACACATGTAAAACCTCCAAGTCTAGACCTAGATCAATTGCCTTGGCAGTTAGGTATTTTCGAATAGTGTCCGTTAGATCAGTCAAGAGTAAGTCCGTGTTTCAAACACGGCGAAAACCATATTGACACTGATTAAACATACCTTTAAAATCAATACACTTTGTAATTTGTTCCTTAATAATAATTTAAAATATTTTTGACATAGTGCGTATTATACTAATTGGGCGCATGTTATTTCAGGCCCATTCACATTGTAATACAAGCTTTGAGATTTTTATTAGATTTTGTAAGACGATTTTGTCAGTCTGTCAAAAAATCTTAAAGAAAATTTTTTCATTACATATTGTTTCTACACTATCACATTCAAAATAGAACGTAGCATAAATAATTTGCAATAAAACACTTTTTTTCGTTCTTCTTTTTCTTTATTTATGCCGGCAATCAAATACACAACTGTTTTTGTTATTCCAACGCTTGTTTGTGTAATAGACAACCCTGATAAAATGAAAAACGTGATTGTATAGAAAATTTCCTAAAAATGACGAATACCATAATACTGTCAAGTTTCTTTACGTATTATTTGACTGATCATACCAATTTGTTTTCACACTGTTGGATTTTTACTTAAGATTTGAGTTTTTGACAAGTATTAATACTAAATCTAATAGTCTGAAGGCCGCTTAAAGATACTTTACTACCGTTTTTAGGAATTGGAATAACACGAGATATTTTCCAGTTTTCAGGATATTTTGATGAGGTTTAAATAAAATTTAAAAAAGTATAGCAAATGCCTACTAATATAACTAGGGGTCTACGGTAGCCATGAACTCGGTATGAACATCATGTCGGACATCGCATATGGCTAGTGTAGACCGCTCATGTCTATGTTTCGTCCATGCTCTGACATCGATGCCCGAAAATATGGCTGAGCATCAATGTTCGCCATGAGATTCGCCTTCAACAACCATTTATAATAGAAAGAAAAGAGACAACGAAATTGTTAATATTCCATTTCTATTGCACAACCACCAAACACATTGATAAGACAGAACATGGACATCGCACGTATTCACCACAACAAAGAAGTTGTTGAAAATCTTACAGTTGCTCTGCCGCCGTCATGTTCATGTCATGTTCAACTCGATGGCTCGTGAAGACGTAGGGTAAGGATAAACTATCTATAGTAATTTAACCGAAATACCATCAACTGCTGCCGAAGCAGTTTTTATTTTAGACAAAGCCAGATAAAGTTCAGTTTCAGTTATATTTGAAAATGAGAAACAGTTCTAAAAATTAGTAAAAAGCGAAAAATTTGGTTCATCATAGTGCATTGTTGGTTACTAACGAAGTGTTCATTTATTCCATTAACACCCACATCCGAATTTACATTTAGTCTTCTGTAACATCAGCATTTCGCAAATTATTCCACATCTGTTGAGTATCACACAATCTAAACATATTACGATTATACGTTCTTTTGAATTTTCTAATTTTACATTTAGTTTGATTTCGAAGCCTACTATAGGTATCCCTAGTTCTCTCATTTCTATCATCATAGCTCTCAATACAAGATTTTTTAATGATATATAATAACTTATCTCCCTAGTAACTCTAGGTTTAGTATGAACTAACGGACGCAGCACTCTTTTTACTGGAATATAATTCAAGAGGTCATTGAAAAGATTTATCAGATTTTTTGCAGATTTAAGAAATATAGATATATATAAAAAATAAAACACGGATATATGTTTTCACAAATAACTTCCCGTTAACACTGTTTATTTTTAACTTTACTTTGACAATACACGTACAGCTAAATGCTTGGCGATATTTACTCATCTAAGCTCAAAAATACACATAATAACGTTCGCCCGGCAGCCTTCATTATATAGTAAACTATGAAACTTTCTGCTAACTTCCCCAACTTTCTGGAATATAGTTGTCTCGTTTTATCTTCAACTGTACTGTAATGCAGGTCTCTTCTCATCTTTAAGTATACGGCATGACCATTTGGTCTCGCTATGGCGTAATGAACGTGCGTGTGTAGTATGCATGAGATTTTTCTTATGCATGTTTATCATTGCATAAACACATATACTAATGTTTTCAAGATTATTTTGCTACTTAAACAATTTACGCTGTTATCAAGTTTACATATCCCACAACTGAAGTTGTTAGTTGTCGCTATACGTTGTCTTTTATTTGCAGTCTACACCTAACTTAACTTAACATTAACTTCAAGTTAATGTTAAGTGTAGACCGCTCAAGTTAATGCTCTTTTCAGGTTATAACATAGTTGTTAGTGCAATTGTTTTAACAACGCAATCATAACTTCAAGTTACAACAGCATTTCAAGTTAGGTGGAGACGTAGAGTTAACATTCTCGAATTATCTTGGATGTTCTCGGCACTGTTTCCAGAAAGTCCCATTTCCGCTATTTTGAATCCTAACGGCTATTAAAAAGTGCTGCTAATGCTTTTATTTGGACATTACATTGGCAGTGTTGTATTTAGTTTTCTCAAATACAGATTATCATCAGAGCTGTAATTTTAGGCCGTTATATTTGAATCTGCATTTTTCATGTCGTAACACTGCTGTCCACTTAGGATTGTTCGTCCTGAATAGGCACACAATCACCTTTTCCATTGTTCGCCAGTCGTTCGAGGTGTGCCATTTTTATTTTGGACCTTTGTAGTACTTCTGTATCCTGTAGACGACGTCAGTCAACCTTTTAATCACCTTATACGGTCCATCCCAGTGAGTCTATAGTTTTGGAAATATTTAAGCCTCGTTGAATCCAGCCTTTATCTTGTCATTGACCATTTTAATTCGACTGTGTACAAATTCATGTAGATCATTTAAATTTTCGTGCTCTTAAAAGAAGAGCTAGTGTCTTCTTCACTTGATTTTGATTTTTCAAGGCAAACACGCTGGCGTACCTTTTAGCAGCTGTTTAGCTTTATTCCTATCAGGAGCTGCTAACTCAGCTACCCATTTCC
The DNA here is from genome assembly GCA_956483635.1 of Panzeria rudis. NCBI lineage: Eukaryota > Metazoa > Arthropoda > Insecta > Diptera > Tachinidae > Panzeria > Panzeria rudis. The sequence goes on from OY101449.1 coordinate 65,431,094, forward strand.
AGATGTGTTCTTTCAAATTGTCCACGCTCCTTTGCCGACATATTGGCAGGTTCTGGCTTTTTCTCGCAGTTTATTATCGCCTCTGATGACTTTTTCGTGACCTGATAAATTAAGTACTCTTATAAGGACCTTTCCTCCTTTGCAAGTTTTTACGAGGGTTTGTACTGTTAATAGCTCGTTCTAAATTTCTGCTGGTTCTATTACCCACAACCGATTGGTCTCACAATCTCTCTATATGCCCCCATATTACTGATTCAGACTGTGGTGGTAACGTCTGGTTTTCAATAGCAACTAGTCTCCTTACGTGCGTCTGATTGTCACATTCAACATCAAGTGGCCTATATCGGAATTCCCGTTGATGATTTTTCTTGCCCTGTGTAATGTGCTATATCCGGAGGTCTGATAAAACTTAGACATTATAATATATCTATTATACTTTTTTTTACTGATGAGAAAATGAGAAAATATTTATGGCATGTTATAGGCATAATTATTTTGTACCCCTTGATTACCCTTGTCCTCTGCAAAATGACGTATATGTTATATCACTTGTCTGCCCTTACTAACTACGATTAGCAGGTGTAAACCTTATTGAACAGCCCTGTTGCTATGGTGAAAATAAAATGCCTTTTGCATCTGTTTTCATGTCATTCTGACAATAAAGTTCGAAAATAGCATCGCGTGATTTTCAAGAACTTAAATTCCAGGTAGAAGGAAATACCCCTTTCTTTTTCCGCTTAACCTCTAATGCAACAAGTATTGAATTTATTTCTTAATAACCAACCACGGATAATCTTACCTGATCCTGCAAGTCAAATATGTATGTTTTTTAAGAAGATTCTTACTGTTTGGTATCAAAATATTGTAGACTTGATAAGCACAGCTGGTATTTTTTTATGATCGCAACGAAACCTGCAAAACAACATACCGTGTGTAATCCGTACGAATTTGATCAATCAATGAAATACATTTATGTTCCAAAGGTGGACTTGGAAAAGGTACGAAAAAAGACAGTAGTATTGGGGTTCTTTTTCATACTTTCATATTTAAGGTAAGGTGTCTTATTCATTTTGTCTCCTAGTTCATGAAAAGAAACAACAAAATTGCTTTCTTTATTACTTAAGAGCGCAACTTCCACTAAAATATACGTACGGCCTGGAAATTGGAAGGAATGCAGCGAATAATAATATTTCTAAAATTGGGAGACTAAGCATTTCAGTCAAGTAGTGAAGGAGACTTATTTAAGTTAAGGCAGACTTATTTAAGTTAAAATTAGTTAATAAATAATTCTCATAAGTCAATAGTAGATGTTGTCAGTAATTATGTTTTAGTGATCAATTATAAAAAAACCAAAAGAAAAAAGCATGGCATAAATTTGCTTATAGATAAGTCTGATTGGTAATATAGTTTCTCTCAATTCAAAATCAAATTTAAATTATGAGCGTGAACGTGGTCTTAAAAATTATAAATAACGAAGAAAAAGAAAGTTAGTTTATTGAGATTTACGCAAAACAAAAAACAATATATACAAAATTTAACTGGCCATAAAAAAACATCATTGCAAACGCAACGAATCATAAACCGAAAAACGAGCAAAAATAACTAAAAAAAGTTTTTGAAATAACATAACGAACGGAATCAATTCAAGAGAAACTCACTACTAGAGAATATATCAACAAGTATCCTATTCGCTATTACAACTGCAACGCTGGAAGGCCTTTGAACGAGCTGTGGAACTGTAAGTGTTTTTTATATTTTATGTTTGATTTATCATATGTTATTTCGGCAATATTTTCATAAACAATAGTTGGCAGTGGAACAAATACAAGAAAGTAATAACTCAACAAATTAACAGGAATTGTAGCTAGTAAATTTTCTTTCTCGTCCACTCTCACATGTACATACTCTCGCAGTTTTTTTTTTTGTTATTGCTCTTTTGTTTTTTTTTTGCATTGTCAACTGTTGAAGATCTCAAAATCAATACATATTTATCATTTCTTCTTTTCTTCGCTTGTCAGGAACTCAATTGTTATATATTATAAAATTTTGCTAAATAAAAATATAAAAAGAAAGAATCGATAACAAACACGCTGTTCGTTCGGCGTCAGAAACAAATAAATTTCCACGTAATTTTTTATTTTTGAACTGAATAGGTATAAGTCTGAAAATTTTTATTATTTTGGCTTCCTCGTTCAATATTTTTGAATTAATGTAAATTCAAATTATTTTTATTAAGAGTGGAGTGTTGGAATATTCAAATCAGATTAGCAGAACGGATCAGTACTATTGATTTCGACAGGCCGCTACACCGTCTCATCAGCGTTCTTGTTCACTTTTACCACCTATGAAGTTGGATGCTTTTTTACAAGGAAACATCAGCTATTTAACTAATTTTTGCCAGCAAATAGAGTACTAGAATTCATTTAAATTCGTGCCATGCATTCTTTTATTGTGACTCAATTTTAGTCTTTGCCGAAATTTCCCTATCTGATTAATAATCCAGCACTCACAAACTTGTTTTTTGTTGTCTCGCTCTGATGGGCTCTGATATTGGCTTAATGCTAGCTCGTTTCAGTTTAACGGGGACTCTTGTGTTGTGTGCTGTTTCACCCGTTTACTGTTTCTTGGTGGCGAAACAGGTAATGGCATACTTTGCCGCAGTTATAGCACTTAGCTTTTACTTTACCTTCCTTCTCCGCCAATGCTTGTCTCACTGCCTCCTTAATGCTAGAGACTACATCGCTCTCATTTTCGGTATTGACTTCCATGTTCCGCACCTTGCACACCTTTGGCTTCAATATCACCCTAACAGTCTCCTGAGCAAGTGCAAATGAAACCATTTCCGCGAAGGTAGCCTTTTGTGTGGCAGACACTGCAAGCTTGACGTCGGGATCACCGATGCCATTGACAAACGCCCCTATTTTGACATTATCCAGAAATGGATGGTTGTCGCCTGAATACGTAAGCTGCACTAACCGCACAATTTCCATTGCGAAACTCTGTAGAGACTCATTGGGTTTCTGTGCTCTACATTTCAACTTCACGCTTGTGTTCACAACCATATTTCCGCTGCAGAACCGCCATTATGTCATCAAAATTGTTTCTGCAGCTCACTGGCACGGTTTCGGGTACTTCTGCTGCGGCACCTTTTAAAACCAACATTAACTTGTTTCGAACTCAAGCTTGAAGATATTCAACGGTGTGCTGCCATCGAAACAAGGCATCTTTATTCTGCAGGAAACCTCAGGCACAACGCACACTGGTCCCCCATTGACACTGAAGATTAACGATTTTTGTTTCCGAGCTATGAAATTTCTCGTCCACGTCCTTTATATGTTGTTCGACGCCACCCAACTTCTAGATTATTGACTTTATTCTCCAGTTCAGAGAGTTTTTCATCGAATCTGTTTACTTGTACTTCAATGACATCTACTTTTCTGTTTATGACCTCAGCAATTTCCACTAGTTTCTTATTTGTGGCCTTAGATCTTTCCTGAACTTCAGTCTTAACTTCAGCTAGCAGTCGGTCATTATTAGGTCTAGATGTTTCTTGATTATCAGCCTTAACTTCAGCAAGCAGTCGCTCGCTTTTAGCTCTAGATGTTTCTAAATGTTTTTCCATTTTCTCCATCAAAGCGGCGAGTATTAAATTTATATCAGAGCTGCTTATCGTAGCACGAGTATATACCTCCATTTCTTCTTTATCTTAAAACTTGTATGTCCCGATATCAATGCCACGCTACTTCAACTCATCTATCAGCCTCTTCTGAAGTTCCACTTTATTGCCTGTTGTTGGCAACTCCAGCTGACTCACCTCCTTTTTTAGCTGCTTCACTTTTAGCTCTTCGAGCTGCATGACTTCTGTTTTTTTAAATGTCCTTTTGTAATTTTTATTAATTAATAATGTCGCTACGGAGTTGCAATTGAATTACATTCTGACCAAGGGAGAACGGCAATAAAGCAACATGAAAAACACTGATATTTATTTGCACAAATAACTTCTTAGGAAGATGGTTTATTTATTACTTCATTTTGACAAATCTTTAAATATTTATTTATTTGATTTGTTCATACAACAAGATATACATCTTCTTAATTACAGTATGTGAACTAACAATGAAGACTATAAAGTGTAATAAAAAATATCCAGCTAAAAATGTTACATATGCTTCATGTATGTCACATATATGCGCATATATGCACATGTATTGATTCATATATAGAAATTAGTGATGGTACGAATATTCGTATTCGTACTCGAATCGCCGAATATTCGTCTCTTTCATGATATTCGTATTCGCCAAATTCAAGCGAATATTTCACGAATATTTTGTGAATACGTTCAAAAAAATAATACATAAAAAATACTGAAAACTAAACAAAAAATATTAATTTTTACTAAAAAAGTTTGTCTATATAGTAGAGAAAAAAGAAACCAAATATATTTCCCAACGACATGGTATTTAAAAAGTAAAGTCCTGTTTAATTAATGTATTAATCATGTTAAAGTAATACTCAAAGCTCAGTAGAGGAATGTTGAACTTCAGAAATAAAAGTTTTGAAGTCTTTTCTCCATCAAGCCTATTGCGCGGTGTGTAAATAAGCTCCGCACCTCTAAACATTCGCTCGCTCGGAACACTCGTCTCTGGTGTCACTAAGTATTGCCTGGGTATGGGTAAAAGAAGCTCGTATTTTCCCTTATTTACTTTCCACCAAAAATTTAAAAAAGTGGCATTCAGGTTCTAAGTTAATCATTTCAAATTCCGTCATCGGAATATCATAGTAATGTTAAATACCTTTAGTATTGTGACAGTTTTTCTTCATTTATTGTTATTTACGCAAAGGGTAGATTTGTTTTCAATTAAATTTGAAATATTAAGTGGTACTAACTATTTAGATTGAATATTCGTATTCGAATTCGGCGAATATTGTTTCAGATATTCGTATTCGCGAATATTAAAAATTGATATTTGTAACAACACTAATAGAAATACTTGATATATATAGATGGATATATGGATTAATATATGAACTCATATATGAAAAGCTTTATCATATATGTACATTAGGGTATAACTTTTTGCAATTTTTGCGAATATCAAACTCTTCATCGCATAGCCGTATAGACATTGAAAAAATATTAAAAAATGATGTATTACTTTTTCGCGATCGTTAAAAAAGTTTCCGCACCAAACGTGATGAAGTCTTGAATTTCAATTTTTCTCCTAAGTATACAAAATTAACATTGAATCACAAAATTTTAAGTATTTTCTAATAATTTCATGAATATAACAAGATCTTACCATTTGTACGGAAGAAGGGCACAAAAACTAAATGTTAATGTCATTTGATAGATGTTGTGATATATGAGTTGTTTGGCGGATATTATATGAAACAATGATAATTTTCAGAAAAAAAACTTTGCAGGTAAAAGTTTTATTTAATTATTTTTTTAGACTTTTCGGACTAATTTTATTTTTTACTTTTGGTACGCATCAATGTACACTCTAAAACATTTTTGTTGAAAATTAGGTCAATAATAGTCGGCAACACTTTACAGATTATTATCGACCTAAAATTACACACGCATTATTTTTGAACAGAATGTTTTTTTAAAAAAGCGATTGGCTGCGTGCGGGTTTGAACCGCGACCTCCTGCCTGATAGTTTGACCTATCTACCATTTAGCCATAGCCGTATAATACTTTATGTTACATTTTTTCCACTTGGACTAAATATGTTTAATTTGAAAGGTTTTTTCGTTAATAAACTAACTACAAAATCGATGTAGTTTTAGACAAGGAGAAATTTTCAACACAAATTTATACAATATATGATCGTAAATTTGAAGTAATGTTTTAGAGTGTACAAAGAAAATCTACTTAATTTTTATTACATATGAGTTGAATCAAGGAAGGTGTCGAAATTTGTATTACAAGTGTTTAAATTATTGTTGTTTGTATTATATCGGGACTTTTTTCTTTTATTCGTCGCTGTATTTAAAATGAAATTTAAAAAAAGTTCAACAGCTATTAAAAAAATTTTCAAGATTTACAATGGCTTCAAAAAAATGTTCTGGTATAAAAAAATGGATTTATCGCTATCTGAGCTAAACAGAATGCCAAATGAAAAACTTAATTAAAAAGTTATTTTTTGGGAATGATTAAATTACATTAATTTAAATTTTTAACGTGCTCTTTCCCAAATTAATATTTTACTTTCTAAGTAAAATATTGAAATTTTATTAAAATACATTGAAATTGATTATGGAGGGGTATTAGCTAGTTCTTATGGCCATTTCATTGGGGCTAATGCAAATCGTCAGGGAACCTTTACCCAAAAATCTCATAGAAAAACTAAAGATATTATATTAAACTCCTAATCATAAGAATGAGAAGTTTATAATATCAAGGTTGAAACATGAGCTCCATAATCAATCATGTTTTTTTTATTTTCTTTACTTGCGTACTACAACTTATTATAGGCAGATATAACGCCTTGTATAAAGAAAAGAAATATAAAAAGCAAAGGAATGTTAAAATTTCCGAAGAATTGTTTGCCCTCTGGATTAAGCTAAATTTAAAAAAATCCAAATGCATAATATAAATCGAAAAGTTGAAATTTTGGTACTACTTTATTAAAAAAATTTAAAACGACCTAATGGTGATAATTTTAATAACATATTTGATATAACTACCCTATCAGATGAGCTACAATCTGAATCGGAGATCCTTTCTGATTCAGATTCATCAGCAACGTTTTATAGTGATGATGATGATGATGATGAAGACATTGATTTTACACCTCCTGGAAGATCAAAACATGCCAAAATGTCCTTAAAATTAGCCGTTACATTAGTTAATAATGCAAATTTAAGTACTAACAAAGCAGCAAAGGTATGTAAACAATTGGCTGAGTCGGGAATAGCAATTTATATACCTTCACAAGCAGGTATCTATAAAGCGGTAATAAAAACCGCAGAAAATTTAGAAGAATTTTATATAACAACACTGCAGAATGAAAAATGGTGCTTACATTTTGATGGGGGAAAAATAGGTAAAAAAGGTAGTTGTTATTAAAAATGAACACAAAGAAATTAAGGCCCCTATTATGATTCACAACTAAATTGATAGTTGAGTCGTAGTTGTCAAATTCTTATTATGGAATACAACTCATCAAAGCAGTTGTCTCAGTTTTTCATCAGTTGTGTGTTGGTTTTTATTTCGAATATTGTGTCACTTTTAATTACTTTTAAAATGGTACTTTTAGGCGCCAATCTATCCCATTTGTTAACCCATATTGTTGCCATATCCATAAAATATAAAATCTCAAGAAAAAATAATAAGGCCAAAACTAAAAATATTTAAAATATTGTGTGATGGCTACTATGGCTTAAAAAAAATAGAGAGTATAGATAAGCACCTTTTTTCGAACATTATTTCGAAGAGAACTAAAATTAGTTGTGAATCATAATACAAAAAAATGGTTGAGTTGGGTCGTAGCATTGACAACTCAACCTAGTTGAGTTGTGAATCATAATAGGGGCCTAAATTAGCTGTACTTGTACTGGACAATGAACGGGCGTTAACGATTTTCAACGGTCTCAAAGAAACCTTAAATAAGTTTAAATTGTGGGGAATCTATAAAAATGATAGTATGTGAAACAAAAAGTGTTAATACTGGCAAAATAAACGGTGTTGTTGCTCTACTATTTTTTCCAATCAATTTTATTTCCACAACCACAATACATTGGTTGCCAGCTTCATGTCTTGGATTTATTACTACGACATGTAATGGACGAACTACTAAGTGCCGCAACATCTTCTCCTAACATTTGATATGATTTTGTTCCGGAATTAGTAAGCAATAAGGAAAATTTAAAAACAAGCTACAGGCAAAATGATACACTTATAAAACGTAACGTAAAATGTAGAGACGGCATGCAATTTTTATATGAACTTTGCCTAAGTCTTGAGTACTACAAAGAAAATGGAAATTTTCCATATATCAACTATTAATCTTTACCACCAATACACAACGCTAGATGGAACTTAAGAGCCATTCTCGCTATTCTAGCATTTTTTCTTATACCAAAATATAGAGATATGTTACAACCTATTTGTGATTTTATATCTGATGCATGGTGCAATGTTTGGTGTCCCGATCACTGTTTCAACAAAAATAGTTTTTCAGTTTTAATCAACTCTCTAGTAAAATACAAAAAAATCCTATATGTGTTTTCTTAAACACTGGGTGAGTAAATCGTCTACAATTACAAATCAGAAGCGTAGTAATATATGCGCGGAACGAGCTATTAAAGTTGCACAAGATATTTTTCCATTATGTAAATCAACTCGCACTTTAAACTTAAAATTTATTTCATTAAACCCAAAAAAATAGCTTTATATTTTTGTTATACAGTTACTTATTTATTATATTTAAAATATATAGTACGAGATCCCACCTAACAAATAACTTCGCCCATCTGCCAACCGGATAAAACCTATTTTATTGAGTTTGTATCATATCAAACAACATATCGCGCATGGGTTGCCTATTGAAAACAAGTCCAAACTATGCTTAATTAAAGGTTAAAGTGGTAAATTTTTTTAAAGTACACACGATCGGCCAACCGGATGAAACCAATGCTGTTTGATAGTACAGAGCATAAGGATTAAGAAAACATAGGGTTGCTTATCATTTTCCGGTCAGTTCTTAGGGTTGCCACGGTTTTAATGCGTCATTATTTTGGAATTTCCAACCATCTGCCAACCGGATAAACCAATGCAGGTCGATGGTACAGAGCATAAGGAATAATAAAACGTTTGGTTGCTTATCAATTTCTGGTCAGTTCTTAGGGTTGCCACGGTTTTAATATTTGAGCTGATACTATAAATATACTTTCAGCTATCTTTTATCTTGAAGATATACTAAAAATTATATAAAATCTTTATTAACAAGATGGTACTATTAAGTTGACCAAGCAAAATCTATCTAAATTCGCGGTTGCAGCATATTAAAAGAATGCGAAAAGCATTGCACGTACAAGTAACTACGTGAGAGGAAGCAACATTGCAGTTACTCAGGACTCATTATGAGAACGCTGATTACTTTTTTTGATGAAAGAAGAGAACCCTACAATATTTGCGGAGCAGAGTCAACGTTGCCACTTTGGGATTTTATTAAAAATTTTATAAACGTATGTATAGGGTTTTTTCTTTTACAAATCTAATACTACTTTAAAATGAATTCGATAACTATTAATGCTCTTTTAAGTCCTTCTTTGAATACATATGTGCAAATTTTTTCGTACAACTATATGTAATATGCACTACCTAAAGTAGTTTACCTTTTATATCCACCTACAAAAAATCAATAACACAATATAATAACATAAATATTTTTTATTATAAGGATATATTAAATTAACCTCTATCCAAATCTAACATCTCTTCGGTATCAGATTCATGTGAACTATCAATATTGTTTTGAAGTTACAGAGAATCATCGCTATTGAGTGTTAATTGCAGTATGTCATCAACTTGCAGGGGCATTTAATGTAGTCATCGACAAACCAGCCGCAATTTTCCGGCCTTAGCTTTACACACTCTGGATCATTAGCATGGAGCCACATTGAATTAACGAAAATTATTCGTAAAACTTTTTGCTTCAATGACTCCCAACATCACTCATCATCTTTTTTAGGCGAAAAAGTTTTTGAAAATATGCGATGTCTTGCGTCATTTACTTTGCTACAGAACTTAAAGGCATAAATTTGGGAAGTAATTTCCTGGACAATGTTAATTTTTTGGTCAAAGCAAATATCGACTTTATCGGTTAGTGTAGCAAATCGACTATATAACTGATTCTGGCGTCGGTAACAATTTTGGTCGATCGCAGCGACACAAAACTGCAACAATATTTTATGCGATTGTACCACTCAAACTCTAAAATAGTTTATATATTGTTATAAAATTTCGAATAAAGTCCCTAAAGTGGCAACGTTGACTCTGCTCCGCAAATATTGTAGGTAGTACGGTTCTCTTCTTGCATCAAAAAAAGTAATAAGCGTTCTCATAATAAGTCCTGAGTAACTGCAATGTTGCAGTAGTTACTTGCACGTGCAATGCTTTTCGCATTCTTTTAAAATACTGCAACCGCGAATTTATATAGATTTTAGTTGGTCAAGCTATTTTTACCATCTTGTTAATAAAGATTTCATATAATTTTTTGCATATATTCAAGATAAAAGATAACTGAAAGTATATTTATAGTATCAGCTCAAATATTAAAACCGTGGCAACCCTAAGAACTGACCGGAAAATGATAGTCAGCCCTATGTTTGATTAGTCCTTATGCTCTGTACTATCAAACAGCATTGGTCTCATCCGGTTGGCAGATCGTCCGAAATTTCAAAAAAATTTACCACTTTAAATATTAATTAAGCATAGTTTGGACCTGATTTTAATAGGCAACCCATGTGCGATGTATTGTTTGATATGATATAAACTCAATAAAATAGGTTTTATCCGGTTGGAAGATGGGTGAAGTTATTTGTTAGGTGGGATCTTAGAAGCATATATAAACAATAAATGTACCAAAAGTTTGAACAGTTACAAACGTCTTATCTTATGCACAGACTTTCAAAAACCATTTGAGAATTTACAAATGATAATATTTTTGAAAATCACAAAAGAATAAAATAAGTGTAGTAGGCTTAGAAACTTATACAAAACCCAACAAATATTTTTCATTCGATATGAATCTATTTTATTTTTCTACACCTGTATACAATTAGAAATCCATCGGATAACAACAAAAGTATTATAAGGAAAAATGACAAATAAAAACCAAATTAAACCTCTAAGAAATTTATTATTTGGCATATTGTCATATATATATTTTAAATGAAATCTATTTGTTGATGGTTATTAAGCAATTGTCTATATGCATTTCATTGGCGCTTTTACCAAATCCTCAGTAGATTTCAACCACAACTTTGAACAGTTACAAACCTCTTATCTTATGCACAGACTTTCAAAAACCATTTGAGAATTTACAAATGATAATATTTTTGAAAATCACAAAAGAATAAAATAATTGTAGTAGGCTTAGAAACTTATACAACACCCAACAAATATTTTATATTCGATATGAATCTATTTTATTTTTCTACACCTGTATACAATTAGAAATCCATCGGATAACAACAAAAGTATTATAAGGCAAAATGAAAAAAAAAACCAAATTAAACATCTAAGAAATTTATTATTTGACATATTGTCATAATTATATTTTAAATGAAATCTATTTGTTGATGGTTATTAAGCCATTGGCTATATGCATTTCATTGGTGCTTTTACCAAATCGTCAGTAGACTTCAACCACAACTTTGAACAGTTACAAACCTCTTATCTTATGCACAGACTTTCAAAACCCATTTGAGAATTTACAAATGATAACATTTTTGAAACTCACAAAAGAATAAAATAAGTGTAGTAGGCTTAGAAATGCATATAGACAATTCCTTAATAACCATCAACAAATAGATTTCATTTGAAATATAATTATGACAATATGTCAAATAATAAATTTCTTAGAAATAAATGTACCATATATAATGTGTATGGAAATGAAAAAAAATTTTTTTTGAGGAGCTTTAGAAATTGCATTTGGTGCGGCAACTTTTTTAGCCAAAATGGCCTAAAAAACTATTTTTATTATCAATACTAAATTGCCCATCGCGTGGTAGGATGAAAAAATTTTGTCCAAAAAAAAGTTATTACCCTAATGTACATATTGTGTTTATATTGTTCATATGATTGGTATCAAAATGTAGCAGCGTTGCCGATTTGGATATTTTTAGCAGAAATTAACAGCCTGGCCCACGATGTCGACCGCTATCGCTCGCATGCATTTTCAACGTCAAACAGCTGATTCGCGCCCCACTAAAAATTTTCACCACGACAAATCGATCGACAAGCTTGCGATCGAGAACGTAATAGCTTTCATACAAATTTGCGCCTCACTATGAAATATTATGCGAGCACAAATGTCAAAATGAGTCACTTGTCTTGTGGTTGTCGACAGAGGCAAAACGTAGTAAAACAAAAATACAAGGGTTTATTTTATTATTTTAGAAATTTTATAATGAAAAATATGTAAGTGGGAAGTATATAAATAATATTATTCGTGTCTGTCATGAGTGTCACATCTGTGTGAAAGTGAATCTTTTCCGAATGTTTTGGTGTCCTGACATTCACTTCCGAACATTTTTTTCGTTTTACTTCCGAACGTATAAACCTTCCGAACGTGAAAGCAAATAAAACTAGCTGTTTTACCCATAAAAAATACATTTAATAAACAAAAATAGTGTTTGGTATAAGTTTGATATCTTATCAACATATCTAATTTGAAATTTAAAAAAAAAAATAATTTTTATTTATAATTAATATAGGGAAACTGAGATATAAAAAGCATCCCCATATTAACTACCAATCTTGCACAAGTGCCATGCAGCGATTTGGAAAGCACTTTTTTAAATATATTTTATGCATGGGCACCTGAGATTTGAAAATGTTCACTCTAATTGAATTAGTTCGAAAGTTATGATAGCCACGGTTATGCCATAAAGCTACTTTCAAATACAACAAACACACTTTAAAAATTTAATTTTGATATAATAAAACAATAAATTTTAGCAATTGTACGGACAAGTCAAGAACACCAACACTGTTCAAAATTAAAAAACAAAAAACGCTTTTTTAAACCAAAAAATTTTTTTTTTAATTTTTCGGCGCTCTCTCTTGGCTTGGGAGTTACGGGACTCAAAACTTTTATTTGTAATTGGTCACACCTCCTATAACCTGATATGGGTATCATTTTAAAGCGCTCTAAAATATCTTTCTAATGTAACAAGTTTGGTATTGACATCTAATAAGTTTAGCAGGATCGCCATGTGGGGGTAAAAGATGATTTTGTGTTGATTCCAACAGATTCCAACTAAGCATAAGCTGCGTATGCTGGTTATGTTGTCCTGTTGCTCTTATAATAAGGATTGTAGCAAAATTCTTTGCTTTATATCCTATTTAGAGCACAATGAAAGATGGTGAGACTAAATATTTTCTACGGTTTATGTACTACTTTTAAGAATTAAACTTAACTTTTCTAACTTATACTAGCTTATTGTTAACGTTATATTTGTTTCTTTTCGGCACCATAAAAATATTAAAGGATTCAAATTACTTTGTACATTGACCAGTCGTAATGTGGTGCATTGGAATGCACTCAATTTACACTTGACACTCAACTGTGTGTCACTTAAACATTGCGATTGATCAGCACATGTTGTTAATAATTATATTTATTAATTGAGTTATGAATTTTTAGTCGAACTGTATGGTTTTTATCCAAATTTATTAAATTAGTTTGGCTTAAGTTCATTTTAGTCCGCTTAAAATACAGTTCAACTTAAAACTCATTTCTAATAATTTTCTTTCGAGATCGTTGAACAAGCAGTTAGCTTACGATATAAGAAACACATCGCAAGTAAACCACTAAAAAGAAATTATAAACAAAAATAGATATTTCTTATATTCTTCTCTTTCTTACATTCCTATTGCACACTTTATTCTTAAATTAAGAAAAAAGGGAAAAAAGTAAGTGTCATAAGGGCTTAAAACTGCAAGAAAGAAACTCCGTAAATGAAGCTTTATGTGTAAAGTATTTAAATAACAGAAGTAAAAATACAACTGCTCGTACATAAGGAGTTTTTAATTAAAATGTCTGTAAACAGTAGAAATAAAGTTAATTTTAATGTAATTTTGGGGCTTTTCATCAATTTAGTTGAATTTTTTCTTTGCAGGAACTCGTGGGGTTTTTTGTTTATATTTGACTCACATAATATTTCGAGTGTACCCCTTATGATTTAACCTCAAACTCTTTTAGCGAACGCTGCTGCAGTCAAATTAAAGAAAAATATTCAGATTTAATATTTTTAACTCATTAAAAATTGACAATGTCTTAATAATTCATTAAAATTATAAAAAGTTAATTTTTCATGAATATTCAAAACATTTATTTTGTAAACAGCTGTTTGGCTAATTCCTGCTAGTAAAAATTTTACTAGCAAAAACTTGCAACAAATTTTTTTGCTCTCAACTTTTTATGCTCTTTTTCACTCTCTCGTTGCTAGTTTTTCAAGTACGTGAACACTTTCCAGTAACAATTAGTAACAACTTTCAGTTATTGAACAGACCTAATAAATTGAAAACACATAACAAAAGTAAAGAAGCATACATTTTTAGACTACACATTTCTTGTGGGTATATGTACATACACACATACATACCTATGTATGTATGGAAATGTCATCATCAGCTTAAAGGAATGCCATACGTGATCAACGTGATCATTCTTCTTAATTTTGACGATTTCTTGTTCATGACCCCTTATACTTTGACGATTTGTTGACATCACTGCTTTTATCTCAATATTTTATGTAAGACGAAACCCGGCAGGAAAAATTATTTTCATAAAAAGAAAGAAGTAAAATGACGTAAATACTGGAGAGAGTAGGAGTCAAATATACCAACCCCATTTTTTTACACAATATATTACAATATAAGATATTCGGCCCTGTTCGAATCGGAGTAAATATCTCGTTTTCCAAAAATAAATAATGATTTATTTTAAATCGTATATAGTAAATTAATTTCAGATATCATATTTTCAGCTCTAAAATATATGAAACTGGAAAAAAATCTGAAAAAATTTGCTATTAGTGGATGTTCATGTCAGAACAAGAGTGGTCCCATCCCTGACCCATAGTACGTGATGCCAAATCTCTGCAGAAGAATTTGACTCCTAGGATGCGCTGCCGTAATCAACATTCATATTTTGTAGCCTTTTTCTTATAAGAACTTCGGGTTTTGTTAAAAGTTGTGTATCCATTGTTGAATCGTTCTTCAAGCTAATTAGTCGTTTGTGCGCTTTTGAAATTTTATAAATCGCTTCATTTTGTAATAAAACCTAAGTCAGAAAAAACCAACTGCTCAAGACGTTTTATTTCGCCTACTGTTTTTGGACTTTTTTTTGTGGATTTCTTTATCGAGACTTGAGATTCTTTTGGTGAGGTCAGCCGTCTGGACGCCGACAACACTAAGTCCTTCACATATACATTTTGGTCCAATCGAACCGCATTTCTGGTGTGTATTTTTGAGAATCGCAAGTCAAAGTAAAGGTGAAATACATGTCATTCTGACATATCATTGGTAATGACATTTAGTTTTTTTTATTTGATATAAACATAATTTTCCATAGATAAAATAAAATTTTTATATAAACAATTATAATTTAATTAAAGAAAATAAAAAGTGAAAATTTTTTGGCGTGGTAAATTTTATTCGTAAAATTGCAAGTTTTGTTGTGAATGTTAAAAGTATGCCCATAAATGCATTTGCATGTATGATTCCATGTGCATAAAAGTAAAAAGTTGCCAACAGGTCCAAAAGGATTACAAAAATATTCGATCACCACTAACATCATCAAGTAACCTAGGAGGCAAGCTGGAAAGTAGAGTTCTGTCTGATAAACCGCAGATGAGGTGTTTCACACAAGCCGGTAAGAAATCTGAAGAATAATACCTACGATATATCTTCGGTGTGTAATGCAACAAGTGTTGCATGGAAGTTTCAGTTCATAAAGCTTACACATTCTAACCTGGTCCATGTTCAACGAGGTAAGATCACACATTTGTTCGTATTTTTTCGCCCTTGTAAGACAACAATTTTACTACATTCCTTGCCCTTACTATCAGTGATCGCCTAAAATACTAATAAAATCATTTCGTCTCGTGATCAGTTTTATTTATTTCAAATACAATTGCTGGTTTATACGCTACAAATACAGAATCTAACGATATATTTATTATGAGTAAATCGTTTTAAAAAATATACACAACGTTTTGTTGAGTACTTTTTAATTGTTGAAATTAAGGATTGTTAAAAGCGAATAAAAATTACAAACTCAAATAAACTAGTGATAAGTAGAGTACCAATACCTTGCTTAGTGGTTTGTGCCTTTATGGAATGTTATAACTTAAAGCCAGAGACATTATTTAACCAAACGTTTTGCTCTTTGCTGTGATCTCTAACTAGAATTTTTAATTTGGTCTAGCTAAGTTTTTTTTTGGAGTTAATTCGCTTCTGGTGCGTCCTTGTAAAAAGTGAAAGGTAAATAAATACATTTCTAACATTTATTTTTATATTTACGTGCGAAAATATAAGTGAAGCATCTTTAAGAGACTTCCATACAATAAACATAAATTATTTGGAAATTTTTATACATATTTATGCGTGATTGATCATTAGTTTTAATATTTTTCGCTTATACATACATACATATATGTATATGTACATGCTGACAGTTGTTGTGTTCGATATATTTTAAGGGGGTTCCACTTTCATCGGCATAAATAAACAGTTGTTTGAGTTAGCCTTTCATACTTTGATTATAGTTATTAATATAACAGAAGAAAGCATAGCTAAACTTGTAGAAAAACTAATCGTATCAGCAGAATACTAATCTATCTTGAATTTAAATATTTAGAACTTTTTGGTTTCAATTACTCTTTTTCATCTGGTGGATTAGCACCTGCAAAGTATCCGGGCGAAACATCTTTAAGTTTTCATTCGTTTGGAAATACGCATTTATTGTTGAAAGACGCTAACATTTTGGAACTATCTATATTATTCGAATATAATAGTTTTTTTTATTTTATTCAAGATGGTAAAGTCGGATAATTTGAAAAAATTTTAGAAGTATGCTGAACTTTTTTTGGAGTTTGGGAGAGATTTTAACGAAACTAATAGAGATAATCAGACATCGTTTACAATTGAACTAGAGAAGAAGGAGTTTAGGACTTTATGGGAAAAAGTTAGATTGTTTTATGAAGCTTTTGCTACCGCTAGCAATAATGCTGATTCCGAAGATGATGTCCGAGAAGCAAAAACTCTTTTTAAAGAATGTAGATTAGCCTACATTACTTGCACTGCGCTGATGGGTGAATTGTCACAAACTTTCGTGACTAGACCTACACTTTCGTCGACTCAATATGTAGTCAATTCAAATGATGCTTCAACTTCGGGTAGCCATCATATTAGACTACCGCCATGTACGACAGAACCATTTTATGGTGATTATCAGTCATGGCCGGCTATCAGGGATATGTTTGTGGCAGTATATGTAAACGGTAGTTCATTATCTGGAGTTGAGAAGTTGTTTTACCTTAGGCAGAACACCAGAGATGAGGCTCTAGAGATTGTCAAGAAATCTCCCCTTACTAACGAAGGCTTTGCAACAGCGTGGAAAAATTTGAAAGACCGATATGAAAATAAGAGAATTCTAGTCAATATTCAGCTCAAAATTTTGTTTAATTTAGTAGAAATAGAATCAGAATCGGCTGCGGAAATCAAGCGTTTGCAAAGAGATATTAATAATTGCATTGCGACGCTTCATTTGCTTGAAATTGATATCCAAATTTGGGATTCAATTTTCATCTTTCTTTGCTCTATTAAATTGCCAGATTTAACCTTGTCGTCGTTGGAACAGTCACTAAAGGACAAAACTGAAATCCCCAAGTGGGAGGATATGGATAGTTTTCTCACTTCCCGTTTTCAGTCCTTAGAAACGGTTTCTGGTGTTAGAGCAAGCCCAACAGAGTACATCTCAAACCCTAGCTCCCGTAAAAATGTTTCATTTGGTAATAATTCTAATGCCAAGGAATATGGAAGAAGTAATTTTTCTAACAGGAAAGTTCGAACTTATCAAGCAAAAATTGTGAAAACGAATTGCCCCTGTTGTTCAAAGGACCATTTGTTGAGGACTTGTCCCGCATTTTTGGGACTGAATCCGGGGGAAAGATTTTTGGTTGTCAAGCGAAACAACCTATGTATAAACTGCCTGACTGAAGGTCATAAATTAAGTGCATGCCAAAGTACTTTTAGTTGTTCTGTGTGCAAATTGAAGCACCATTCTTTATTGCGTAGGGAGGTGGTAAGTGATAGCGAACTGAGCACTAGTCAAGCAGCGGCTCAGCGAGCAGCCGTTCAAAACTGTTTCGCAACAACTTCGCGACAAATTCTGTTAGGAACAGCTATAGTCCACATAGTTTGCCGCAATGAAGTATTTTCTGCGAGAGCTCTCATTGACTCCGGGTCTCAGGCAACTTTCATTTCGGAGAGTTTACAGAGAAAACTTAATTTGCCCACTAGAGGCGTTAGAGCTAAGGTTTCAGGATTAAATGGTGCTTCGGCGGGTTCAGTTCAAAAGCTTTGTTCATTCGATTTGGCCACCCCCTTAAATGGCCGATTAAGGATAAATGTAGAAGGTATGGTCCTACCTAAATTAACAGAAAATTTGCCTTCACAGTCCGTTAACATATCGCAGTCTTCATCACTATCTGACACTCGCTGATCCCAATTTTACAAAGAGTGGGAAGGTTGATCTACTCATTGGAGCTGATATTTATTCGAGAATTATGAAGGACGGTGTCAGAAGAAATATTATGGGAGATTTAATGGCCCAAGAAACAATATTTGGATGGATTTTAGCTGGGTCTCTTCCTGATTTTGATCATCGGGCATTGACTACATCTGTTTCATATTACACAGAAGTAGGCTTAGATAAGCAATTGGAAAAGTTTTGGGCATTGGAAGAGCCTCCAAGTGCCTCTAAGTCTACCCCCGAAGATGAATATTGTGAAGAACATTATAGAAAGACTACGAGACGAAATTCGGGCGGTAGTTTCCCTACCCTTTAAGTCGCAATATTTAGGTGATAGTGGGCTAGGTTCATCTCGTGACAGGGCTCAGCGACAGTTTTTAAGAAACGAAATGTCTTTATTAAAGAAGCCAGATCTTAAGACCACGTATGACAATGTTCTTTCAGAATATGAAGTTTTGGGTCACATGACTTCAATTGAGAATGATAATGCGAAATCCTCGGAATCATTTTACTTGCCGCATCATGCTGTTTTTAAGCCTGAAAGTTCGTCGACTAAGGTCAGAGTGGTTTTTAATGCCTCGAGTCGTTCGTCTTCAGGGTTAAGTCTTAATGATGTTTTATATACAGGGCCCATTTTACAAAACGACCTTACATTATTAATCATTAAATGGCGCTTCTACCGTTATGTATTCAATGGGGACATTGAAAAAATGTACCGCCAGATTTTAGTACAACCAGAACAGACAAAATATTAGCGCATCGTCTTTCGCCGTAATCAAATTGATGATTTATTAGACTTCGAACTGAAAACCGTCACATTTGGGGTAAATTGTGATCCGTACTTGGCGATCAGAACATTGCATCAGTTAGCAAGCGATGTTCAGGATCAGTGGCCTCTTGCTTCCAAAATATTACGTCATATGATGTACGTTGATGACGCGTTGGCTGGATCTCACGACATTTCTTTAGCGATTGCAGCTCTTAACGAGTTAGTATTGGCTTTATCATCAGCTGGAATTGATGGTGATAGTACCACCAAAACATTAGGTATAAGGTGGGATGCTAGATCTGACCAATTGTACTTTTCCACGTCTGCTATTCTTGCAAAAGAAAACTTTACTAAAAGGGAGGTTTTGTCTATCATCGCTAAACTTTTCGATCCTGCGGGTTGGCTAAGACCCATAGTAGTAGTGGCAAAAATGTTGATGCAACAAATCTGGAGCGAGAAAACTGGCTGGGAAGAAGCTATATCAGATGAAGTTTTAGTAAAATGGAATCAATTTGTGGCTGACTATAAGGATATTGATAACATAACGATTCCTCGTTGGGTATGTTTCAAAGTAGCAAGTTATGTCCAGATACATGGGTTCTCTGACGCTTCTGAGAAGGCATATGGTGGGTGGGTATATGTTCGTATTCAAAACGAGGAAGGTGTCATTCAATCACATTTATTGGTAGCAAAATCTAGAGTGGCTCCATTAAAAACTGTTTCCTTGCTGCGTTTAGAACTTTGTGGTGCTTACCTTTTAGCCGAATTGATTAACACAATTAGAAAAGATTTCGAGCTAGATGCGAGCCGGCCAAAGGTATATGCATGGAGCGATTCCATGATCGTTTTGGCATGGCTTCAAAAGCCATCGAATACTTGGAAAACTTTCGTTGCGAACAGGGTTTCGAAAATTTGTAGAAAAGGTGGACAAAGGTAGTTGGCGTCATGTTTGCTCAAACGATAATCCGGCCGATTTACTAAGTCGAGGTGTAAGACCACAGAACCTTGTCAATAATGAACTTTGGTCATGGTCCTTCATGGCTTTGCTCATCTTCTGAAAGCTGGGAGAATGCATCCATGAACAAGTTGGGGACAAAAGAAGAAGAACGCAAACCCCAGGTTTTTTGTATACTTTAAGTCATTTGATGACCTACTAGATCGTTTTTCGACATACTCACGTGTGCTGCATGTCCTGGCGTTAGTAGTGAGGGGTTGGAAATTGATTTTGAAGCAAGAGCAACTCCGTAAGAGAAAAGCTGATTATTGTATCTCAGAAAGCCTTCTTCGCTAGTGAATATTATAAATTGTGCAATGATCAACCTATTGTAGAAGGAAAACTGGTAACATTGTCACCCTTTTTGGATGAAAGAGGGGTAATTCGTGTCGGAGGACGTCTGGCAAATGCTTCAAACCTGACATACAATGAGAAATTTCCCATAGTATTGCATCCACATTGTCGTTTCGCCGTTCTGTTTGTCGAATTTATTCATAAAATTACGCTGCACGGCAGAAATCAGTTGATGTTAAGAGTTCTGCGCACTGAATTTTTCATTCCACATGCCAAAAATCTAATAAAGACGATTATAGGTCGTTGTAAAACTTGTGTTTTACAGAAAAAAGCTACTCAAAGTCAGATTGTGGTAGCTCTTCCTACGTCTAGAACTATAATTTCTCGTCCATTTAACATTACTGGTGTGGACTTCACCGGCCCATTTGATATACGAAATTATACCGGTTCAGCTTGCTTAATCACAAAGGGCTATGTTTGTTTGTTTGTATGCTTCGCCACGAAAGCGATTCAATTGGAAGCGGTTAGCAGCAGTTTGTCGACACCAGCTTTCTTGGCGGCATTCGAGAGATTTGTTTCCCGGCGAGGATATCCGAGGGAGATGCACTCTGATAATGGCACAAATTTCGTTGGTGCCTCAAAAGTAATAAGATCCGAACTTCGTAACTTTCTTCGCAGTACAGGTTCTACTGTAAATACAAAGCATGGACCACAAGGCCTTTATTGGCATTTTAACTCCCCTGGAGCATCTCATATGGGAGGAATGTGGGAAGCTGGCGTGAAAAGCTTCAAGTATCATTTCAAAAGGGTTGCTGGAAACATAAGGTATACTTTTGAGGAGTTTTCAACATTGCTGGCACGTATTAAATCTTGTCTAAACTCTCATCCGTTATGTCCCTTAACGGAGAACTTTAGATGTTTTGACGCCAGGTCATTTTCTTGTAGGCGGACCACTTTTAGCTCCAGCCGAAGTAAACATTATGGAGGCTCCACTGTTAATAGTTAATAGATGGCAACGAGTAAAGGCATTGAACCAACGTTTATGCATCAGGTGGAAAGATGATTATTTGAAAGATCTTCACAAACGACATAAGTGGAAGTTTTTGAAAAAAGATTTAGCAATTGGTGATTTAGTTGTGATTCGAGAAGACAACCTGCCGACGAATGAATGGCGCATGGGTAGAGTAGTGAAAGTGCATTTAGGGAAAGATAACCACGTTAGAGTTGTAGAGTTGAAAACGGCACGTGGCTTAATAACCAGACCAGTTGTGAAGCTAGTACTTCTTCCAACGCATTAGTCTTTGTTTTTTTTTATTACTTTTTTTTAATTTTTATAGTATCATGGTTTTGCCGAAAAAATACGCCGAAGGTCATCGTTCCGGCAAGAGCATGGTTTGCCGAGTTTGTTTAGAGAACCACGCCTTGCGGTTTTGCGAAAAATTCCTCCAAGTTGACATACAAGAAAGGATGCAGCTCGTTTCGATTTAGAAATATTGTGCAAGTTGCCTAAGCCACGACCATACCTGGCGTACTTGTGAGAGTAAGGGAAAGTGTAAGCGCTGCGGTGATATGCATCACACGCTTCTTCACAAACCGAGTAAAAGACCTAGTTCGTCTAGCTCGAAGAACAGTAAAAAACTGAAGCGCTGCCAACGGGGACCTAGTTCGTCAACCCGCCCTAAGAGCAGAGGACCTAGTTCGTCCCAAAACTCAGCCAGGGGACCTCGTCCGTCCGATGGTCTGGAGGGTGAAAGATCTAGTTCGTCTCAAGCCCTGGTTCCTGCTCAATCGGGGAACCATAAGGCAACTGCACGAACTGAGGAAGTTGGTAGGAGAAAAAATTAGAATGTGGGTGATACATTGCCTACATACCATATTTCGGAAATGATATTGCTAAAACCTACAGCAATCATAAAAATTGTCACCAGAGAAAAATATGTTGTTGAGCGAGCTCTGATCGACCCTGGCTTGGAAAGTTCCGTTGTGTCCGAAGAAGTTGTGCGGGGACTTAGAGCCAAGACAATTCGCGTCGGACAAATTGAAAAGTGTCTGCTTGTGCTCAGAGGGAACCATGGTAGTAGCGAGACAGTTGAAACGTATGCCACAATTCAAAGAAAGTTTAAAATGATTTCACCTTCAAAATCAATCGACGGAAGAATTGCTGACGAGTTTCCAGGTCTTCAGTTGGCAGACCCTCAATTCTATGTATCGGCCCCTGTGCAGATAAAACTTGGATGTGAGGTATACACTAAAATTATTAGAAACGGTGTCTCTGGTGGTTCTCTGGGAAAGCCACTGGCTCAATTTTCTATTTTTGCCTATTTGATATCCGGATCCTGTGCACCATGAAGATATATGATTATTTTTTATTATATTTTATTATTCTTTCTATTTATTGAATTCAATAATTAATAAATGAAAATTAAAAGTCCCACGTCGTGAATTCTATGGGATGGTTTCCGAATATTTTTCTTTTTTTTCTCTTTGAATTTTTAGTGCTAGATACAAAAAAGGTATAATTTCTGATTGCAGTGTTGCAAGGCGGCTGGGATGTTTATGTCAGAACAAGAGTGGTCCCATCCCTGACCCATAGTACGTGATGTCAAATCTCTGCAGAAGAATTTGACTCCTAGGATGCGCTGCCGTAATCAACATTCATATTTTGTAGCCTTTTTCTTATAAGAACTTCGTGTTTTGTTAAAAGTTTTGTATCCATTGTTGAATCGTTCTTGAAGCTAATTAGTCGTTTGTGCGCTCAAGACGTTTTATTTCGCCTACTGCTTTTGGACTTTTTTTTGGTGGATTTCTTTATCGAGACTTGAGATTCTTTTGGTGAGGTCAGCCGTCTGGACGCCGACAACACTAAGTCCTTCACATATACAGTGGATTTAATTTCTCTAAATCGAGCGTTTCAAATCAACTCGATTTACAGAACAGGCAGCATTGTATTAATATTCTAAAATCTGTTGTTTATTTTATAAGACAGTTCATAACGAGTTTTTCCAAAAATCTTGACGATATTGACGAATTTATTTCTACTCTTTGACGATTTTAGGAAACATGCCTGGCATCTTCATCAGCTTCACTGTATTATTTTCTGTTCCGTTTTGTACGTACATCAGTGATGAAAAATACAGATTTTGAAATGGTACTAAACCTTAACTTAATAAGTACTCTTTTCACCTTAATGGTACTTTTTCAAGAATTGAAAATGTAATACTTCAGGTATTCTTAATTATCATACAAAGGAACCATTTTTGACATATTAATATATATTTTTACTATTTCCGTTGTTTTTTCTAGATGTATGTAATTGGAGCTCTTGAAGATATTCGGATTAATGTTCACTGTAAATATGGAACTTCCGGTGTATTGTTGGTTATTAAATTTTGAAAATTTAGGTATCTTGAACTAGCAACAACTATTCATATTTTAAGGCAGAAAATATGAAATAAAGTTCAGCCAGTGGCTAGACAAAAATTTAGTTTCATGCGCAGAAAAAGCTAAAATTCGATGTCAATTGCTAACCCCCATATTCATAAATGATTAGTAAAGTTACTACATGTAACAATGAATTTTATACCAGTTAAGCCTACAGTACACGGAATGTAAAAATCCACATGCGTATATGGGTCTGACGTCACGAGAATTTTCAGCATATTGGTTGCATTTTTTATACAAGTAGTAGTGGATACATGCTGTAAAATTTTGATAGTACACGGCATGTATTTTTGTCCTAAAACTCAAATGTAACATATGTGGGTGAAGCGGACACATTTGCAGAAGCAATACATGTGTAAACATCTGAATGGTTACATGTATGTTACTAGTACACGGCATGCAGCAGATGGACGCGTTTTATATATTAGCATGTGCAAAAGCCATATGTTTATGAGGATTTCAAGTAAACGGCATTTGTATTCTTCTATTCGAGTTGTAAAAAATAACTGATTTCATCGTCGGTCCATATATGCTGAATTTTTCTGTCACCTGCTGTTGACTTTCTTTGTCGACGAGACTTTAATTGAGAAGGCGCACCGTTGGAATCATCGTCGTCGACAATAACAACATTATTTTCACTCATATTTTAGTAAATTAATATAATAAAGGCACGAATTAAATCACAAATTAAACGCACAAATTAAATGGAATAGCAAGACAAATTTATTTAATAAGAATCAAAACAAACACAGCTGTTTATGACTATCAGTGTTGCCACTCAAAAAAAAAAACTTCATATCAAAGTTATCTCAAAAAATACCGAAGTCGTTGAAAATCTATCAATATATTACAAACTAACTTTTATAAAAATTTATTAAAAGTATTACAAAATTATTACTTTCTAAATTTAAGATATGGGTCGAAACAAATATTTAAAAATTTTGTTTGCTTTAATAGAGCATTTCAAAATGGTGAATTTTGAAAAAAAACGCGAAAAAAAATTTTTTTTTCATATATAAAGGCTTGTAATTCAGTGAACTTTTGTCTGATCAACACAGTATAAATATGAACTGAAAGAGGAAACACATATGGAAAAATCCCAAATTTGCTCAATTCAAGTAAACAGTACTCAAGATTTTTGTAAATATCTTTACAAACTGCAAAAAACAAGTTTTTGCGAATATCTCGAAAACGTTTCTCAAGAAAAATAAATTAATGCCATATTAATGTTCAGTAGCCTCAATTTAGCTTAAAAACATATAATTTTTGAGGTGCATTTGTTTTGTGAACTAGTGTTATCAACGGATAAATGTAGTTACGTTGTAAAATGTAATAAAGATATTTGTGTTTATTGAATGCAATACAAAATCATATTGTTGTATAGGCTTTGGTAAAACGTATTTATTTTTTTGTAAAAACCACACAAAAGGTGACTTGTGAAAAATAGAGTATTCTATTTAACAGGCAATTAAACCAAGCTTGACAGCAGCCCGTATTTAAATAAACTATTGTATAATAAACATAAGATATGCTAAAAGTCGAGGCTTTTGATTATAATTACTTTTGGCATCCTATTGCGACTAAAAATTAAGAAAATAGATTATAGATTAAAAAAACTTAAAAACACGCTTTAATAACAAACGGAACTAAAGAATAAAAAGTAATTTGTAAGTATGAAGAGGCTGTGTTCCAGTAATCCCAATAATCAATTATGACTAATTAATTTTTAATACGAGTAAAATTAAAATAAAAATTAAGTTATGTATTAACATTTAACATAAAGCGCCCCACGATTTTTTACTATAAGTGAACTATTTTGTTAATACATAACTAAATTTTTATTTTAATTTTATTAAAAATTAATTAGTCATAATTGATTATTGGGATTGCTGAAACTCTTCATACTTACAAATTACTTTCTATTTTTTAGTTCCGTTTGTATTAAAGCGTGCTTAAGTTTTTTTAAACTTCATTTTCATATTAAATGTGAAAGTTTTAAATTTTTTTAAAATTCAAATTTAATATAACAAGCAGCTACGGCGCGTTTTCAAAACGCCCGTGTGGCCCCAGTCTTAATTACAACTTTTATCAATTATACTACAAATAATTAGTTTTATAAAAACCTCTTTACAGATTTAATTCGTGAGTTTTTACTAACTATTGAAATTTCTAATAATAAATATGCATAAACATATACACAAACCAACCAAACGAAAAAATTCCTACATAATTTGCTAGGAAACACCCAACTGGCAACGCTTTCAATGGGTACATACGGTTAGAACATGTTCTGACAAAAATTCTTGCTGTTACATATTTGTGACAGCTACATGCGCATGTAAAAATATTGCACGTGTCACAATTCACATGTAACAAGGTAGTACACGGCATGTGAAAAATACACATGGGCGTATGCGTCTTGATAGCTACATGTGCTACACATACGAATGTTTACTTCATGTGAGTGTCCCAAAAAGTGGAAGGAAGTACACGGCATGTAGCAAATGTAGCTTCATGATGACGTCAAAATTACGTCAGAGCCACATGCGCATGTGGATTTTTACATTCCGTGTACTGTAGGCTTTATAAATAGTTCTCTAATAACTTCTGTTTGAACAGATATTATTTCTTCAAATAAAGATATCAAGAGTCTTCGAACAAGTTTTTGAATATAATGGGTTGAATATTAATAAACCGGAAAAAGTTAATTTTTTTAACGTTACAGATTGGAAAAAGTACTTTTTATGTCGTGGCGGTACTGAGGTATTTTGAGAATGAAAAAGTACTAAGAATAGTACAATAGTACTGAATTTTCCATCACTGACGTACATAACTATTTCTTAACACATGCCCATATTTTAATACGTTCACATTTTTGTTTGTTCACAATCAATTCTGTTCTTTTCGTTCTGCTGAGTGAGAGAGCGAGTATGTACTGTATTCGAAAAACTATAGAGCTTCACGAATAACAAAAATCTTACAGACCAACCTAAATTACGACGCAAAGCGCAACGTAATTTAACGCTTAGCTTTTACGCTGACATGAGTAACCTAAATTAGAGCGTTAACGTTGTGCCAGAAACAGTAATGTTTACTCACTTTGATTAATAAAAAACTCTAAATAGAAATAAGAAATAGGGATGAAGACGCCTAATTGACCTGAAAGTAGCTACATTTACATTACTGTAAGTATATGTGTGAGCCTTAACAAAATAAACAACACTACTTTTGCAGCCAACTTCACTTCTTTACGCGCTGTCAAAATTGGATTTTCCAATTGCAAACCGTTGACGCCGCGTTATTTCGGTTGGTTTCATACATTTTGTATGGGCATGAGAAATTTTGACAGCCAGACAACGCTTTGCGTCGTAATTTAGGTTGGTCTCTTATTCGTTGCAGACCACTAGTACCGTTACAATAAAATCATTCTTATATAACATTGGATAATAATTCTTATTGCAATAATTATAAAAATATAAAAAAACTAATTAAAATATTATAATGTCCTATATGGTTTTATTTAATTTTAAATAAATGGGCAAGTATAGAGTGCCATATTCCTTTTATTTTTGAATTTGTCTTTGTATTCTAAAGCTCATTTTATTTAATAAATATTGCAGTCTGATGTGTAAATCATTTAGATAGTTGTTGTAGCTTTTGAAAAAGTTTCTGAATTGAATGGCTGCCATATTACTTGATTTCCTCTTGAGTTTTCTACCAAATATTCTTTATTTGTTTTATAAATGTTATTGTGTTTTACTATTTAATATTACTATATTTTATATATCTAGCAGTGAAATATTAATAGTATTCTTACTTAAATTCTACATATAAAGAGTAGTTTCAATATAAATTCATAATTTTTTTTATTTGTTTTTTTTTCTTTTTTTTTAGTTATTCTTGGAAGATGTATAAAAAATTTTTGTTTATAAAAAGTTATAAATTTTGTTGTTAATATTACGTGAAGATATAGTTAGAACTTTATACTAATGATTTTTTTATCCTTTTTTCTTCATCCTTTTTGTCAACTAAATTAGATTAGTTATTTTTGCCATAATCATTAAAATAATTTTTCCATATTGGGTTTAAGCAAATGCAATTTAGTTTTATCATTATTTTGCGATTTCCAGAAAGAAGTTTGAATATTATTAAAATTTTAAATTAATAATTATTTTATAGTTTATTTTACACATCTATCTTCTCTTTGTAAATTCAAGAGTTTTATAAAAATTTCTTGTGTGTCCTACTCGCAGGATCACAATTTTTAAGTATTGTCCAATAGTCCGCAGTTGCAGGATATCAAACGAAAAGGATCTCAACTTAAATTAAGGGATTCATTCGTTCCGTAGTCGCAGTATCGCCATGTAATAAGTTTTGTGTTCATTATGTATGGCAGAGTTCGCAACTAGAAACAAGCATTAATTTGCCGTCGGTGAACAAAATAAACAATATAAAACTATATAATATAAAAAAAAGACAAATATTCGCAACAACAAAGTATTAACAAACATCGTTTTGTTTAATATTTTATACATTTTTCATTTCTTTTTGTAAATTAAATTATAAAAGTTACGATAACCCCTCGCAAAATAGTAATTTAAATACTTTTGGTTATTTGATACAAACGCCACAACATTCAAGTAATACACAAACGCACACGTTGCATTTAAATTAAAAACTCTTTTATTTTTCTTTTTGCTTATA
Organism: Panzeria rudis; assembly: GCA_956483635.1. Lineage (NCBI taxonomy): Eukaryota > Metazoa > Arthropoda > Insecta > Diptera > Tachinidae > Panzeria > Panzeria rudis. The sequence continues at coordinate 65,459,799 of OY101449.1, forward strand.
AATGCACATATGGTTACAATTATTATTAACACGGTTCTTTTCTTTTTATTTTATGAATGTTTATCAACAAACATACATACGTACTTGTACAAGCACACAAACTTAAGTGCACGAATTTATTGCCCTAAAAAAAATATCAAATTCCCAGAATATAAAATCAGTACATTTTGCTGGTGGTCACACAAAATGCACTTCAATCACTTACCCAATAATTTCCTAGAAAACCAATAATAAATAAAATAACTATTCAGAAATATTCTTTTAGTAAACAATAATAAATAGAACACTTATTGAGAAATATTCTTTTAAGCAATCATAAATAGAACAATTATTAAGAAATGTATTTTTAAAAAACTAATATGTATAAGCAAATTTTCAGTATTTAAAGTTAAGATTTATATTGTAACAAAGCAGTCTAAAAACATAGATTCAATAAACAAGTCGAATAATAAATTAAAAACCAACCCGTGTTTTTTTTTATAAATAAAATTAACGACAACATTTCTGGCGACGAGGATGGGATATTGCAAGTCTTTCTAACAAAAAAAAAATTTTTGTTAACAATAGTACTTGGATTTTTAAATCCTTTATGCATATCCTAAACGGTCATATTCCTTGACCAAACCACAGCAACTTGGAAAATTTTTTTTGTGTTAAATTTATAAAATAAATTTTGCGAGTAAAGTCTGCAAAAACGACTTTATAGAACAGAAGATTTAAACTTTTAACGCAACACCCACATAAGAAAATCCAGAGCAGTCATCATATGCAACGACTAAAAACGAAAGTGATGAAACATCAGCTACAAAAGGAAACAACAACTATTAAACAAGAATTATTTAACAAGAACGAGTTATCAACAACCAATAAAACAGGGTAGGACGACAGCAGAAGAATCAACAAAATAAACAACTATTAAACAATTATTTAACAAGAACGAGTTATCAGCAATCAATAAAATAGTGAAGGACGACAACAGAAGAATCAATAACAACAACTATTAAGCAACCACTAAACAACAACTATAGAACGAGTTATCAACAATCAATAATTATCGTAAGTGAAATAATTTTATTTTATTTTAAAATAAGCCTTCAAAAAGAAAATTTCTTTTTATGTACGCTATAGAGCAATTAGACATATAATCAGAAATAGATAGAATAATATTATATACTACTAAAGAAAAAGATATAGAAATTTTAACAAAATTCTCACGCCAAATAACATTAACTAAAATTAGTGCGAGAAAAAAATATATATTTAAACCTCATAAAAAGAAGACAAAAACGCATTAGAATATAAAAAAAAACATAATAATAAAATATATTTTATTTAAAATTAATTCAAATACAAAAAAAATTTTCGAAAGAAACAATTTCACCATGGCCCAACCACACTCTATATCTTTAGACCCCATAAAATATTTAAAAACTCTCCCAGAATTCAATGGAGACAGAAGGGATCTATACAACTTCATTACACTAGTAGACAGAATATATCCTTTATTGACACAATATGATGAAATGTCACAGTTAGTTTTCTCTGATATAATTAAAAGTAGACTTCAAGGTAGAGCAAGAGAAGTTATAGAAATAAACTTTCACGTCCAATCGTGGACTGATATAAAAGTTATTTTAGTAAACAATTTCGGCGAAAAATTAAGTATACAAGAATTATACGACAAAATGAGATCAGTAGGATTTAGAACTAATACTCTAGACTTTTACACCGAAATAAAAGACAGGTTAAGAAGACTTAATAACAAGGCTAGTCTTATAATGGGAACAAATACAGGCTCAGAAACAATAGTTAATAATAATATGAAATCAGCTTTGAATATCTTTAAAGAAAAAATACCAGAGCCTATGAAAACAATATTGGCTTGTAGGAATCCACAGACTCTCGAAAGTGCTATGGAAATATTAATTCAATCAGGTTACGGCTACTACGGTGGTAAACTTGAAAAACCACAAGCTTACGTACGTAATCAAAATGACAAAGGAATCTATAATAGAAACACTAAACCCAAAAATTTTAACCAAAATTATAATCAAAACGACCGACAAAAACCATTTGCCAATTCACAGTATAAACCAAATTTTAACCATAACCAAAACCAGTACAGACATAACCAATATAGAACATTTACAAACCAACAGTATAGACCTAATTTCAATAATAACCAAAATCCACATCAAAATCCACAACACCGACCAAATTTCAATCACAATTATCAAAGAAATGAACAAGTAGTTCCAGAGCCTATGGACGTGAATATGGTCCAAAATCTTCAAGAAAATACACCTATAGAAAATTTTCAATTTCTAGCCTCGAAGGAAACTTACCACATATAGTTTTAAAATCTAAATTAGGTTATTTAAAATTTATTATAGACACAGGAGCAACCCATTCTATTATAAATCCTGGCATATGCCACCCACAATGGAATGTACCCTCCGAAGAAATAACAATAAAAACACTACAACATCTAATTAAAATTAATAAAAAAGTCCACATACCCCTTTTTGAAGAACTCGGAGACAGCAAATGTCGAATTGAATTTTTCGTCTGTAAATTCCACACCTATTATGACGGGTTGATTGGAAATAATATACTAAAACAATTAGGAGCAATAATAAATTTAAAGAATAATACTTTGGTTATTGGAGAAAAAGAAATACCATTAATATATAAACACAGCAAAATAGAATATTATTTTGAAAGTGAAGGATCATATAAAGTTGAAATACCCGTTGACTGCAAAGAAGGATTAGTATTTAAAGATAAAACAGTATCAAGAGATAAAAACATTGAAATTATGGAAGGCGTATACAACGCAGAAAATTTTAAGATTACAGCATTTGTTAATGTGAAAGGAAAAAAAAGGGTGATATTTACAACTCAGAAAACAGAAAAAGTAGATACCGAAAACTTTCATATCCAAGACATAGAAAAGGAAAACATGATTCCTCTCTTGAATCAGATTAGAACTGATCACTTAAATGATGAAGAAAAAACCAAGCTTTTAGAAATAATTAAACGATTCCAAAAAGTATTCCACATTGAGAATACAGACTTAACTTTTACAAATGCAATTAAACACGAAATTAGAACAACCAACAACGTCCCAATCACGGCTAAGACTTACCGTTATCCCTATATTCATAAAAGTGAAGTCCAAAAACAAATCAAACAAATGTTAGATAATAACATAATTCGACCAAGCCATTCACCCTACTCTGCTCCAGTATGGATAGTGCCAAAGAAGATGGACGCCAGTGGTGAGAGAAAATGGAGGTTGGTGGTCGATTATCGTAAATTAAATGAAATTACGATAGATGATAAATACCCAATTCCAAACATAGAGGAGATATTGGAAAAACTTGGAAGGTGCCAATATTTTACAACATTGGATTTAGCCAAAGGATTTCATCAAATAGAAATAAATGAGAAAGACATACCAAAAACAGCATTTAGTGTCGAGGGCGGACATTACGAATTCCTTCGTATGCCGTTTGGCCTCAAAACAGCACCAGCCACGTTCCAAAGGCTGATGAACAACGTCTTCGGGGACTATATAAATAAAATCTGCTTAGTATATCTTGACGATATAATTATATTTTCTACATCACTCCAAGAACATTTAGAATCTATTACGAAAATATTGAAACGTTTAAGGGAAGTAAATTTAAAAATCCAGTTGGACAAAAGTGAATTCATGAAGCGAGAAACAAATTTTTTAGGACATATAGTAACCGAATCTGGCATAAAACCAAACCCAGATAAAATAAAGTGCGTACAAAATTTCCCATTACCCACTACACCAAAACAAATAAAACAGTTCCTCGGTTTGGCTGGATACTATAGAAAATGTATAAAAGATTATTCAAAAATCGCAAGACCGATGACTAAATATTTAAAAAAGAATGCAAAAATCGATATAAATGATCCAGAATACAATGAAAGTTTTAAAACACTAAAAAGATTATTAGTGAATTCCCCAGTTCTCGTATATCCCGACTTTAATAAAAAATTTACTCTACAAACAGACGCAAGCAACTTTGCAGTAGGTGCAGTGTTATCTCAAGACGGACATCCTATTTGCTACGCAAGTAGAACACTTAACGATCACGAGCAAAATTACAGTACAATTGAGAAAGAATTGTTGGCGATAGTATGGGCAACACAACAACTAAGACCATACCTTTTTGGCAGACGATTTTTAATTGAAACTGATCACAGACCCTTAACATGGTTATTCTCCATAAAAGAACCTAATTCAAAACTTATAAGATGGAGATTACGACTACAGGAATACGATTATGAAATCAAATACAAAAAAGGAATCCTAAATGGAAATGCCGACGCACTTTCCAGAATCGAAGTAAATCTAAACGAAGAAAGTAATACTTCAACATCAACAAACAATGATTTATTTATAGAAACAACTAATCCTTTAAATTTTTATAAACAACAAATTATCATTGCTAAAACAACATCCGGCTCACTGAAAATCAAAAACGAGAAAATTTTTCAGAATTATAGGAAAACAATATCAGCTAAAAAGTTTGACGAATCAACCTTCATAACAATTTTGAAGAATCACTTTAATCCCAATGGGACAAATGCAGTACTAATCCATGATGAAACTGTCGCTGAACAGTTTAAGGTAATATTAAATAAATATTTCGAAAACAACAATAGATTTAAAGTCTTAAGATGTAAAAAGGTATTAGAAGACATTTTAGACGAAAACATTTTAACAGAGAAGATAGAACAGGAACATAAGAAAAACAATCATAGGGGCATCAATGAAAATTTTGCGGAACTGAAAACAAAAATATACCACCCAAAACTAAGATTAGGAGTGACACAATTCATAAATAATTGTGAAATATGTAACAAGGAAAAATACGATAGGAACCCTATTAAACAAAAATTTCAAATTACCGAAACACCAGAAAAACCAGGAGAAATAGTACATGCAGACGTATTTTATAGTTTGGACAAAACTTTATTTCTTACATTTATAGATAAATTCTCCAAATATGCCCAGGCAATTAGAATAAAAAACCGATCATGGATCGAATTCAAAACCGCTCTAACGCAATATTTGGCGTCAGTTGGAAATATAAAAAAACTAATCATAGATAACGAACTAGGTTTCAAAGCACTTCCCCTTCTAGAATTTCTCAAGGAACAAAATATTGAAATACACTACACTTCAAACAACAACCATACTTCAAACTCAGACGTGGAACGTTTGCATAATACAATTAATGAGCATATAAGAATCCTCAAACATGATCCCAATAGAGAAACAGAATCAGTCGAAGAAAAAATATACAAAATCATTATGTTTTATAACAATACCATTCATTCCACAACCAAAAGAAAACCTATTGATTTTAGGAACGGAACAATCAATCAAGATGATTACAAATTGATCAAAGAATCGATTATGAAAATTAAAGAAAATAGTATCAACAAACGTAATGTAAACCGGGAAAACGTAAATATTCAAACAGGACCTGTATATATAAAAGATGAGAGAGGAGGTAAAAACCACTCTAAATTTCGTAAAGTAATAGTTTCCGAACTTGATAACGATCACGTAATTACTAGCACGAGACACAAATACTATAAGTCCCACATTAAAAGGAAGAAAATGCTTTAAAACACTATGAAATTACCAATAATAATACTACTTACTTCAATTGTAAACCTTTTGAATTCACAAAAATTATATATCCAAGACCTTACAAACAACAACAATGGATACATCCCGATAAAAGAAGAGCAGGATATAAGGATCATAGACCACTACCACAGGATATTCCACTTCATCAATCTAACTCAATACCACTACTCCATCGAGACAATAGAGAATAACATAAAACTGTTAGACGAATCAATTTCAGATACAAAACCATTATTGGACACAATAAGAAACAATTTTGTGTTACTTAAAGTTAAAGTCAACAACTTATCTCCCAATTTTAGAAATAAACGAGGTCTTATTAATGCACTCGGTACAGGAATTAAATTTATAACTGGAAACTTAGACAGTGAAGATGAAAAAGAAATTAAAAACACACTTGATGCTTTAACAAAAGGCATGCAAAACAATTCAATAGAAATTAATTCATTTGTTCAAATAAGCGAAACACTCTCTTCCCAAATAAGAAATACTACAATGCATATCAACAAGCAACAAGCCATTGTTACAAAGTATATAAATAACTTTCGAAATGAGATCCAAAATAAAATATCAACAATAGAGGACGAAGTAACCTTTCTAAAACATATATATCAAGTCGATAACGATATAACCCTATTAAGAAATCATGTAGACGACATTGGTCAGGTAATATTCACTAGCAAATTAGGCATCATTCCAACAGACATACTAAATCAACAAGAGTTAAAATTCATTGAGGACTTTGAGTCTTACACTAATATCAAAATTAACGTAATCTTCCTTGAAGAAACAATTTCAATTGTCCTTTCTATACCAAAATATTCCCCTAACTCTCTTTCCAAAATTACCTTTGAACCAATTCCTAACAAAGAGAATAAATCATTATACCTTGAAGAAAACCAAATATTACTTGATAAAAACTTTAATCTATTTCACATAAACATATTAAACAATTTAGCTAAAAACCTCAAACCATTTAAAGATCTTTGCATTGAAAATATCGTTCGTAACAATGAAGCCAAATGCACAGTAAGAAAGTTTGACTTTATGGAAATTAAAGAAATAAAACAAGGTTTTCTTCTATTTAAAAATTTTTACGGTAACTTAACAGAAAATTGCATTCACGAGAACCATGGAAAATTTTTTGGAACATTTATTTTGAAATTTGAAAATTGTAATGTAACTGTAGAAAATAAAGTATATTATAACGATAAATTAAGAATCAAAGAAGATGTAATAATATCTCATTTAATCACTGATATTAAAGAAAACAAAACATTTATAGATTTAAAACTAGAAGACCTCTACGTTAAACAATTAAGCTATGAAAATAAATTTAAAAACGTAGATTTTAAACAACACACTAACAAAATACTAAACATAACAAGTAATGGAATAAATGTAATTATAGTTATTATTGTCATTATATTAACATTCTTTATATACAAAAGAAAAATTAATGTTTATAATATTTCGTCGGAGCCTCAATCTAACGGAGGGGGAGTTACGATAACCCCTCGCAAAATAGTAATTTAAATACTTTTGGTTATTTGATACAAACGCCACAACATTCAAGTAATACACAAACGCACACGTTGCATTTAAATTAAAAACTCTTTTATTTTTCTTTTTGCTTATAAATGCACATATGGTTACAATTATTATTAACACGGTTCTTTTCTTTTTATTTTATGAATGTTTATCAACAAACATACATACGTACTTGTACAAGCACACAAACTTAAGTGCACGAATTTATTGCCCTAAAAAAAATATCAAATTCCCAGAATATAAAATCAGTACATTTTGCTGGTGGTCACACAAAATGCACTTCAATCACTTACCCAATAATTTCCTAGAAAACCAATAATAAATAAAATAACTATTGAGAAATATTCTTTTAGTAAACAATAATAAATAGAACACTTATTGAGAAATATTCTTTTAAGCAATCATAAATAGAACAATTATTAAGAAATGTATTTTTAAAAAACTAATATGTATAAGCGAATTTTCAGTATTTAAAGTTAAGATTTATATTGTAACAAAGCAGTCTAAAAACATAGATTCAATAAACAAGTCGAATAATAAATTAAAAACCAACCCGTGTTTTTTTTTTATAACTAAAATTAACGACAACATTTCTTATAAACTCATAAGCAAGTAAGCACACAAACAACAAACATATTTGGTACTCGTACCAAAAAAATACCAAAACAACAACAAACAACAGAAATGCCTACGTTATTGTTGTTGCTGCAGAATGTGATAACCCAGTAAACAAAAACTTACACTTGCGTACACGGGTACGCTCAAATTCAATGTCTATGACAGATCGTAATATAAAAGTAGTTTTTTTCAAACCAGCTTCACAGCAAAGCACAAGTGCCAACAATATGAGCCAACATCAAGCCCAAGAAGAAAAGCGACAGAAAGTGGCCCCATAGAAAATGATTCAGAAAATCCAAAAATCCAAATGGGTATTGATCGTTATTTTAAAGTGGTAAATAATAAAAAAAGACAAAGAAGTCCAATATCGCAAACCCTCGCTCCATTGGCGAAAATGGCCAAAGATGGTAAATCTGATGCGGTGCTTTCTGAAAATCGCTTTTCACTTCTACAAAACCACGAAATTGCCATTGTCAGGTCAAGCAAGCCGCCCCCAATATACTTAAGAGATAAAAACTCAAATGAGCTAATTAAAATGCTAGTACAATTAATCGGTGAAGAGGCGTTTTACGTAATCCCGATAAAACGCGGCGCGATTAATGAGACAAAAATCCAAGTAAATGAAGAAAAACATTACCGCTCAGTAGTTTCGGAGTTTGAAACACAAAACAAAAGGGGTCCAGGCAGTTATAAACGGCATCGATTCATACGTGGATCCAGAAGAGGTAAAAGCGGCTCTACTAAACAATAATTTTAAAGTGAAAAATTTTACTAACATTAAAAATAGAGAGCGAGTCCCCCAACCACTATTTCGTGTGGAACTGGAACTAGGTGACATGAAATTAAAAAAGAATGAAGTTCAAGCCATTTATAGCTTAAGATATTTGCTGTACCGACGAATTACCGTAGAGAAACCTCACAAACGAGCAGGGCCCATTCAATGCCTGAATTGCCAAGAATATGGCCATACCAAAACATATTGCAAGTTGCGTACTGTTTGTGTCGTCTGTGGTGAACTACACAGCAATGCGAATTGTGATAAGCCAAAAGATGATTCCAAAATTAAAAAGTGTAGCAATTGCCACGAAAATCACACTGCAAACTACAGGGGCTGCCCTGTCTATGTACATGTTAAGCAGTCTTTGTCTAACAGACGAAATCACACCTATGCTCAACATATTACTTTCGACAATAAAAATTATCCCCAGTTGCGCCAACCAGCTACCAGCCGGCCTTCATACTCCAACATTTTTAAGGCAAAACAGCCCATAGCGCAAAATATACCAAACAGCCAGTTCTCAAACGTTAATTCTTTGAAGTCTAACCAGTCTACAGCTCAAAAACGGACTCTTGCCAACGAAAGCACTGGTTTCAATTTTGATCGACTTGAGGCTTCAATAGAAAATTTAATACAAACTGTAAATTTTTTTTACCACCAACATGACCTGCATGATGCAGGAAGTGTTGAAAATGCAGCCTACATTTTCGCAGGCTGTATTAAACAAACCATGAACCTCAAAATCTGTTTCTGGAACGCAAACGGCATCCGCCATCATAAAAACGAACTAGAATACTTCATGATGGATAACGAAATTGATGTTATGCTTATCTCTGAGACGCATTTGACGGTTAGAAGCTTTTTTAAAATCAATGGATATACTCTACGACACAAAGGATCCCCAAGGTAGCGCTTGTGGTGGATCGGGTATACTAATAAAATCGCAATTAAAACGCTACTTAATGAGTGATCATTGTGAAGACTATCTTCAAGCAACTAACATCTGCATTGAAGGTTTTCATCAAAACTTGGTGATTTCATCAATTAACTCTCCTCCAAGGTACTCAATTACAGAAAATCAATATAGTCGATTTTTTAATTCACTAGGCCCACGCTTTTTGGCCGCCGGTGATTACAACGCTAAGCACACGTTCTGGGGATCTCTTCTCATCACGCAAAAGGGTCGAGTTTTGTTTGACACAATTTCAAAAATGCGTCTGAGTGTTATATCAAGTGGGCAGCCAGCGAACTTACTGGCCAACAGATCGCCGAAAAATACCTGATGTTATTGATTTTGGAGTGGTAAAGGGTGTGCCCAAGGGTGGGACCGAGAATGCTGCCTTGAGGAACTCCGGCTTCTTTAACAACAAATTTTCGCTCAGTTAAGTAGCTTTCTAAAAGTTTAAGGATGTTTTCGGGTAGGTTTTGTTTTAGTTTATGTATTAAAACTTCGTGCCATACTTTATCAAATGCCTGAGAAACATCGATGAAGAGCGCAGAACAATATATCTTTTCTTCGAAGGTTTTTCTAACCACGTTCACGAGTCTATGTGTTTGTTCAATCGTGCTATGCTGTCTCCTAAAAAAGAACTGGTGGTCTCGAATGCATCCAGTACGATTCAGTGTGGGTGTTAGCTTACTCATAAGTAGATTTTCAAATAGTTTTGACATGTTAGACAATAGGCGTATGATCTTTGCCTGGCTTAGGTATCATGGTAATCAGCGAAACCTTCCATTCTGCGGGATAGCATTTGAGGCGCAAAATACTGTTAAAAATAAATAGAATTATCCGTTTTGCAGTATAGGGTAGCTCTAAGAGCATTTTGTTGCTTATCTCATCAGCGCCTTTTTTCGAGTTTAAGCCCGCAATACAGTGTTCGATCTCACAAATATTAAACCTCAAAGTAACATCTGGTATAGCGAGGACTGGTGGCAGTTCAACTATAGTATCAGACGTATTTGGAGCAAGTGGTTTACAAACAGAGTACCCTTTTCAGCGTCAGTTCTTGCCCAGTCTCCATTCGAAGCTCGCAATGGAGGCTTATATATCCCTGGTCTTTTGAGGCCTCGGGCTGCTTTCCATAGCGAATAGTCTGTTTGCGGTGTTGCGTCGAGCCCACTCAGAAAGTTTTGAAGAGAAGCGGTTTTTTGATATTCTAGTAGAGTTTTCAGCTACTTAGTACATTCCTTCAGCCTAGATTTTAGCTGAAGGGATCTGTAGCGTTGCCATTCTCTACGAACTCTTCTTTTTTCGGATAAAAGCTGTTCTACATCTGCTGAATAAATTTTATTATATCTCACCTGAAGATTTGTAGTAGTAGCATTTACAGCAGCTTGCTTAAGGTTGGCCTCAATAATTCTAATAGAGTCATCTATGTCAGCAGGCGTTTTTAATGGAATATTTTCTGTGCAATGAGCACTCAAATATTTTTTGTATTTCAACCAATTTATACGTATGGTTGTCATCGTTAAGTGGGTGAATATGTTGTATGTGAATATATAGTGACAATAGTTGGTGAGTGATCTGAAGACAAATCTAAAGATGCTTCAACTTAGATCATTTCGGTGTTCATCTTGATCGTCGTCTAACGTGGAAGTCACACATATATGCAAAGGTGACCCAAATGAAATTAAAAGCGGCTCAAATGAATTGGTTCATTGGAAGGAACTCTACTCCAAGCCTAGATTGTAAACTTCTTCTATACAACTCAATTCTAAAACCAATATGGTCCTTCGGAATCCAATGGGGCACTGCCTCGGCATCAAATGTAGAAAGAATTCAAAGGCAACAAAATAAAATACTCCGTACGATTACAATAGCCCCATGGTATGTCAGAAACATGCGAATTCATAAAGATCTAGATGTGCCGCTGGTTAAGACAGTGTTTTCTAAACACGTGGCAAGATACATAAAAAAACTTGAGTTGCACCCAAATCCCATCATTAACTTTAGAGGCAACACTCGGCTGAGAAGGAGGGATACTCTTGCTCTCAGCCGAACACGAGAGAAGTAAACAACCAAAGAACCAACGGCTGAAACAAATATTTTTGTCTGGCATTGGCTGGACTTAAAAATTAAAATTTTAGAGTTAAGATTTGATTAATTATTGCTAGTTCAATTTTATTGAAGATACAATAAATATAACCGGAAAAAAAATAAAAAAATTATCTATGGCAGGATCGCCATGTAATAAATTTGGTATTGACATTTAATAAGTTTGGCGGGGGTAAAAGATGATTTTGTGTTGATGTTTTGTGTGTCTTCAAAAATTAAATTGAAATTCTAAACAGATTCCAGCTAAGCATAGGTTGTGTATGCTGGTTCTGTTGTCCTGTTGCTCTTATAATAAGGATTGTAGCAAAATTCGTTGCTGTTATATCCTATTTAGAAAGATGTTAGACTAATCAATGAAAGACTGGCAGATGTTGCCGGTTTAGTTATTCAAATCAAAGTCTGTTTTATTAAATATTTTCTACGGCTTATATACTACTTTTGAGAATTCAACTTAACTTTTCTAACTTAAACTAGCTTATTGTTAACATTATATTTGTTTCTTTTCGGCACCATAAACATATTAAAGGATTCAAATTACTTTGTACATTGACTAATCGTAATGTGGTGCATTGGAATGCACTCAATTTACACTTGACACTCAAATGTGTGTCACTCAAATATTACGATTGATCAGCACATGTTGCTAATAATTATATTTATTGTTATTGATAGTTTACTAATTTGTGTAATGACACATTGCTAAGTGCACTACACTGTGCATTAAGCATATGTGAGGTACACTACACTAATGTTGTATAATGCTTTTTAAACCATTGCGAGATAAATGCAATATAAAAAATATTTAACTTGCATTTTTTTTAATTTGGAACGATTTTCCGTCATCCCATTCAAAAAAACCCCGCCGGAAGAAAAACACAACACTGATTTTTTTTAAACACCGTTATCTCACAAACTGATCAATATAGCGCCACTTAAGCATGCAAATCATTTTATAGACAGCCTTCAAGGCTTTCATTCGGTTTAAATTTGAAATCTGTCACTTATGAAATGGTGAAGCTATACGACTTCAAAAATTAGTTTTAAAAATATATAATTTCACATTAGTGATTTTTTAAAGAACTTAAATATTATAAAGTTTTCTAAGCCGTTTTCTGCACAGCCAGTACAAAATTTTGATTATATGGTACTTTTATATTCTTCATTATATATGTCTAATAGTGGCGTCGCTGAGTAAAGTTTTTCTGTATAGCCAAAAATCTGTTTTAATTTTTAGCATCTCCTGATAGATATTCACTTAACTTTCGTATTTTCACAGAAAAAATATCATCAAACTGCAACAAGCAATATCAATTGTTAATATGTAATTTAAATTCTAACATGTATTTTGTTAATATAACAAATTGAGTTGTTGATACGACAAACACAGAAATGTTTTTCAACAAACTGAACTAACGAAATTTTTTCTTATGTATTTTGAAAAAATTAACAATCACCATTGTTGATATAACAAATTAATGCACACACGTACATGAAACAAAGCAAATCACGTTTTGTGTGTATTCATTAAATTATTTAATAACGAATTGCTCTGTAGCTGAGAGGTAAAAAGGTTAGTCTATTAGTCCAGAGGTTGCCAGTTCGATTCCGCCTAAAGACATTTACAGCCACATTCATAAAAATTTTTTTATTGTGGGCTTAAGACTCACAATTGTTATTAAACAGTTTCACGTTATAAACTGTTTAATATAAAATTGTATTCATAAACACTACAATAGACATTGTGTGTTTTAAGCATAGCTGTTAAGTAATGATTTGTAATCGTAATTAGTAATTAGATTACTTTTGTTAAAGAGGTAAAATAATGATTAGGATTTCGATTATTTTCAGTTAGTTATCGTAATCCCATGAATTCGAATACTTTCTGCGATTACCTTTGATTATTTGTGATTATTTTCAAAGTGTGTTGGATTTATTTGTTAAAAATACTAGCATATTTGAAACGTAAAGCATATTTATGAAAAAAGTTAATGTTGAAAAATTTTATTTGAAACATAGCGTCAGCTGAAATACAAAACCACGTAACTAGCAAAAAATTGGAAATGTCTTTTTTAATTAATTATTCTGTGTTACATCGAGACGCATGCTATAAAATTTCAAACCTTTATCATAAAAACTCCGCAAATTAATAGCAAAAATAAACACACTTTACTTCAGTCACTTGAAGTATTTTATTTAGTTTTTTCTCTCTGCAATAACGTTTCAAAAAGTGTAGTTGCGTGATTTTGCATTTCGGCTAACGATATATTGATTTTTCAAAAAGAATGCTTAACGTATCTATAACTGTACTTTAAAGAATCAAAGAATTTAAAACAGAGATGCTTTCAAAATCGGCTTTCGTTTGAGCGTAATTTTGCTAATGTATATTGTTACGAAATGAAAATGCAGATTCAAGTGTAACGGCACAAACTGACAACCCGATCATTATCTGCTTTATACCCATAAATCACTGTAATAAAATCAAAACCTGGCAACCAAGTACCACAATTAAACTTGGCATCACTCGACAACTGTCAATAGAATTCAAAAATAACGGAAAATGGAAGTTTCCGGAATCTTCAGGAAACGGTAGCTAGAACTTACAAGATTATTCGAGACTGCTTAATTGCAATTACAAACAGTGACATTAAAATTAAACAACATCAGCTGCAAGAGATGTAAACTTGATAACAGTGTAATTTGTTTAAGTTGCAAACATTAGAGTATGTGTGTGCGAAGATAAACAAACAGAAGAATAATCTCATGCATCTACACACGCACATATACTACACTATAGCTAGACTAAATGATCATGCCGTATACTTAAAGATAAAAAAGGACAACTACATTTCAGAAAGCTAGCGAAGTTACCAGAAGGTTTTATAATTTACTATATAAGGGGAGGCTGCCAGACGACATGGAGAAGTGTGTTTTTCAACTTAGACGAGTAAACATCGCCAAGAATAGTTAGTGTGTACATCGCGTTTAGTTGTACGTGTTTTTAAAGTAATAAATAAAGTGTTACTGAGAATTTATTTGTAAAATAAATATCCGTGTTTTATTTTATTGCAATTCAACGAATCCTGTGAAAATAATAAAACCGTTTTTATGTAAAGGACTAAAAACGTAACAATATGCCAAGCCTTGAGGACAAAACATTGAAAAAATAGTTCTTAAAGCGGAAATGGCATGAATTGTCAAATAATTGCAAAATTGGAACCAAGATCATAAACTGGTTACACCTCGCTAAAAATGCAAGGAATGCAAAAACTTGTGAAAGATCGTGAAAATTCGCTAAAACTTGTTAAAATTTTAAAGACAGCAGAGGCAATATTGAGTGAAAGTCCCTAAAAATGTAAGAAAGCCAAAAGCTTTGAAAAAGCCATCGCGAATATATCGAAAATTCGCTAAAAATATATAATTTGCAACATGGCATAATATCGGTTAAAAATCGCTAAAACTGTAAGGAATGCCAAAAATACGGTAAAAATGGCGAAAACTGCGAAAATTCGCAAAAACTTGATAACAGTGGAATAATAGCAAAATTAAATATTGTTTAAAATTCTTGAAAACTGGAAATATGCTGAAAACTTGCAAAAAGGCTCTTTTACCGCGAACATTGCTAAAATTCGCGAGAAGTTGCAAAATCGGAAGCAAACTCTAAAATTGACTAGATATCGTCAAAACTGATAAAAATAGAAACACTGAAAGAATGCGAAAAACTCGCAAATCTGCGAAAATGTATTGAAGAGATTACTGTTGTAATGTCTAGTAAACGTTCTTTTTGTTTAGTTTTGATATTATAAGCCACGGCAACGTAAATTTGCTAATTTTTTCATGTGAATTGAACATTAGAAAAAAATTTACAAAAAATCTTTTCTTTAAGTTTTTTTTCTCAAAATAAACGTTTTTATTTTAAATATTTTTTATTTTTACAGTGTAATGCATTTTTTGAACTTCAATGATAAGTATTTTAGAAACAAACTAAATAAAATTCATATAGAATCACCCTAACTCACTATTTTTTCAAAAGGAGTTTTTGCATAAATATTTCGATAGATCAATCTACCGAAAACCTCAATTTGAAAGAAATTAAGTTAGGGAACATCTATATTAAGACAACAAAGCATAAAAAATAATAGTTCATTCAATTTTAAAAATTAAATAAAGAAAAATAAATGCATAACTCATATTAAATGTACATTAAATCGTACTAAAAATGTTTTCGTTTATATATCGTCCCTACTACCACGTCAAACTATCCAATATGCAAATTGGTGCTTTTAAAAAGAGCGTAAAAACGTGTCAATTGTGAAGTCAAAAGTGGAAGTTTTAAAATATTTCTAAATGAGTTTTCAATATTCCACGAGAAATTCAACATTTTCCAACGAAGCGTATCGTACCCATTAAAAGTAGTATATTAAACACGATATTTCACTTTTTCATATTGAAATTCGTATAAACTCATTTTGTATAAACTCATTAACGCAAAAACTACACCGTCACACAAAAAAGTTGGATGTACAACAGAGTTCTTAAAAAACAAAATATATTAAAAAACAAAAATATTTTATTCATGTCTGTAGAAAAATAGTAAAAAATATATACATTTTATATTTAATTCAATTGCGTACGAATTCATGTAGCTCATTTAAAATTTCTTGCTCTTGGGAAGTGCTGGTACCGTCTTCACTTGTTGGTGCAGCCTTAACGCCAAATTCGAAATCACCTGGCAATTTAAATTCCGTTCCGAAGATAATTTTAGCAGATGTTCGTGATGTCGAGTGATACACAGATACATATATGGCAATAAAAAATTGGGAATATGCTCATCCCAGTCCTTTTGATGCACGTTTACCACTTTTCGCAAGTATTCCTCCTGGGTACGATTAAATCTCTCTACCATGCCATCAGAATAGTATATACTTATCGCTATTTACTAAAATAGTCCATTACCACAAGAACAACGATTTCCGGCCTCGCTGACAGGGAAATGACCTACTACATCCATTGCTATTCGCTCAAATGGTGCACCCGAGTTGTATTGTTGCAGCTGTCGTCGACTTCTTTTTGCTGGACCTCTTGCTGCGATACACTGTGGGCAGTTTGATATCCAGTCGCCTACGGCTTGCTGACATCGAACCCAATAAAAACGCTGTTTTAGCTTCTCAAGCGTCTTTGTCACTCCAAGTTGACCACCACTAGGACCATTGTGGAATTCTTGCAAAACCTTATTCAGCTTGGAGGATGGCACAACTATTAGGTTAGAAGCCATTTTGCCATCTGCACTTTCCCATATGAGGCACAAGCACCCGTTTATCATCTTCAGGATGTTTCACTGAGCACATATGAGTCATTATTTGTGAAGCGGACTACGCAAACAAATTTTGTTGCCGAAATTCTTTGATATTTGGCATACCTATGCTTTTAGTAGATATGAATGGGTGTGCCAAATATTTTTTTGCATGATGTATATTTGTCAAGTTACGGGGTGCTAAAGTGTTGCCGTTTCTGAAAAATTAGTTTTTAATTATTGTTTTGAAGTTGAAAAAAATTAAAATAAGATAAATGATTCTTATAGGAAATCAATCGTCTGATCTTTTAGAAAAAACTAAATTGGAAAAAAAAAATTTTTTCACGTGCAAAACCGGAAATGAATTGAAAATGAAATTTGTTAAACTTCGACATGTTTTATCTTTTTTATTTTCTTACCAAAACTAGCCTAGGGTATCCTCATTATACCGTAAAAGTTTGATAATGTGATCTCCATAAGTTTAAAAGTTATGCAAATTTCTTTACATGAACCCCAGCTTTTGGTCATTGTTGTAGAGATTCGAAATAAGATATCGTGTAAATCTTTCGTTTTAAGTATTATGTGTTCAGCACTTTTATGGAAAACTCCGCGAGAAATAATTTCATGGATCATTTAAACCCTGTAGCGGTTTGTTGTATGGGTTTTTTTACCCTTTCTTAAAAAGGGGCAGAAATCTCCACTTCGGAGGAGCGATAGCGTGCTGCAATATCCTACAAAAAAATTTCTCATGAAATTTTATTATAAGTCTTAGAAGACAATAAATTTCTAAACTCAACTGGAACGCCAGAAATCAGTAAAAACTTAAAATGTGCTTGAGGGTTAATTTCGTATTTATTCACAATTAGTTTTTAATGATTTCTGGCATTCCCCTCGAAGGGGATCTTTCTGCGCCTCTTTAAGAAAGGGTAAAAAAGACCCATACAATGAAGTGCTACAGGGTTAAAATGTTGCATGAAATTATTTCTCGTGGAGTTTTACATAAAAGTACTGAACACACGTAATACTTAAAACGAAAGGTTTACACGATATCTTATTTCGATTCTCTACAACAATGACCAAAAGGTAGGATTCATGTAAAGAAATTTGCATAACTTTTAAACTTATGGAGATTACACTATCAAACTTTTACGGTACAATGAGGAAACCCTAGGCTAATTTTGGTAAGAAAATAAAAAAGATTAAAGATGTCGAAGTTTAACAAATTTTATTTTCAATTGGTCATTTCCGGTTTCGCACGTGAAAAAAATGTTTTTTCTAATTTAATTTCTTTCTAAGAGATCAGATGATTTCCTATTTATCTTGTTTTTATTTTAGCACCCCATAACTCGACAAATATACATCATACAAAAAAATATTTGGCACACCCTTTCATATCTACTAAAAGTATAGGTATGCCAAATATTAAAGAATTTCGGCAAAAAAATTTGTTTGCCTAGTCCGCTTCACAAATAATGACTCATATGTAAACTACCGTTACTTAAACGGGACACTATGACGCCGCTCAAGATTTTAAAGCACTTACCCGCTTTTCAACTAGCAAAGTTTACTTTGCAAAGTTTTAATTCAGCCAATAGAAAGACAGAGAGAGAAATACTTCATCTCTCTATCTTTCTACCGGTTGAATGAAAACTTTGCAAAGTAAACTTTGATAGTGTGAAAGCGGTGTTAAAAACCAAAAACTAAGACTGAGTTCACACAGGACAATTTTTGTTACGCAACTTCTAATTCAGCAGCAAGAAAGACACAGAAAGCAAAACCGTTTTTCTCTGCCTTTCTCCCAGCTGAATTAAAAGTTGCATAAAAAAATTTCTCTGTGTGAACCCCGTCCAACAATTAACATACACACATGTTTTTATTATGCTGTTTTAAATAGCATGTGATTGTATAAATACGTTTGCATTTGATAATTTTATATAATTTGTATATCGTTAAGACTCAGTGTTGCGTTTTCGCATCACGGATATATCCAATCATAAAAATAGTGGCAAATGTCTCAGATGATTAGATTTTTCAGTAGAAATAATAGTGTTCCTATCTTATAGGCAATTCACACTGCCGTGTTTTTGGCAATTTTAAGTGTTTACGAGCTAAACAAGTTAATTCTTCGATGTTTTCCCATATAATCAATTGTCAAAAAATTTATGTGTTTCAAAATTAAACTCATTCAAAAACCAGTAAAAGGCAGGGTTCCAAGTAGTTCTTGATGTATGTTCAGTTGATTATTTGATTTTAGTGCTTCTTGAACACCGCTTGGAATGGTGGCAAAATATGTAAACAAAGTCGAAATTAAAAAGGTTGTAGCATTTCTATAGCAACAAACAGCGTGTTCTGAAAATTATGATTTGTGTTGGTTGAAAAGTATTAAAAACCTAGTTTTTGGTTTAAGTTTTCAATTCAAATGGAAAAATGTACATACACATGTAAAATGCTAGTTAATAACTTTGCAAAATTATTAATATTTAGGACACGACAAAAAAATTTAGTTGCCGGTTTGCTACAACCTTTTTTGAATTCGTCATGCAGTAAACAGAAAGTTTATAATATTATAGTCTGAACAACTTTGTTTAGTTTCTTAAAATATTGACCGAAACACGTTAAACTACAGCAGTGTGAATATAGTATTAGCTACCTCCGGCAAAAGTTTGAGATAGGCACATTATATGTATATTACTTTATTTTTTTTTACAATTTCTAAAAGTACCCAAAAAACAGGAAAAATTAAAAATTTAAATAAAATTTTTTTATAAAAAAGCTATGTATGATACAAATCCAAAAACATGTCGATTAGATACAGTGTGGCCATAGCCAAAAATATTTTGCAGTTAAATCATGCTAAATAATGCTTAAAAAAAATTTTAAATCTAAAAAGTAATGCTAAAATTTTAAAAAGTTCTTTTTTAACTAGGATTTCTTCATAGCTTGTTTATTTTTCATAATTCGCCCCTATTTTCTGGCAAATATTTTATTTTATTCCAGTAAAACAAGAATAATTCAAAATCAATAAAAAAAATGTTCGGAGTTATCAAAGCATTGTTGTTATTTTATATTTACAACAACGAAGGTATGACGATTCCGAACAGTTTCATTACGCTTGCAATACAGAACAGGCCTGCATATAATAGAATGCTATTGGTTAATTTTCAACACAAAAATTCAAGTTGAAATTTTTTTGCATTTTTGACTTTAGCGAAATTCGGAGCATATAAACTATTCTTAAGAGCACGAATATTTTTAATTTGTAACCGTCTAAAGCTCTGTATCTCGACCATTTTTGTAAAATTCATCATCCTCATTGGCAGAGATTATGTTTCCTCCTCGCAAATACGAGTATACTATATCTAATAAAAAATTTATTTTTCTGTCGCAATGAATGAAAAATATCTTATTCTTAAGTGCCCAAAATATGTTATTTTAGTTTTTCTTTTTTTCACAGCAAAGAGTTCAAAATGATATTTGAATATATGTAAAAGTTATAGACGTTTTGTATTGATAACTAACGAATTATTTGATATGAAAAACTTATAAGCCACAACAAAACAGCCATAACTATAGAGCCTTATAAAATACCAATTTTCAATCTTTAAACAACAAAGACTAATAAAATTTATATGTACATTGAAATTTTCAATGATTTTTTTCAATTCTCTTTCAAAGTTGCAATTCAATGCGACAGTTATACAATACAAAAATGACAATGTACAAAATTAGATGAAATTGTAAAAGTAATGGTATTTTCGTACCACGCTCGGCCCACTACAGAATCTGCAAGTTAGAGGGCTGCACGAATATATTCGAAAGTACTCGTATGTATGTTTGTGTGTGTACGCATGTATGTTTTTTGTATATATGTGTGTATATATGTATGTATATATGTATATTTGGGCGTTGCTATGTATGTACACACATATGCATGCATGTATACATAAGTATATACACAAGAACATACATCTCTGCACACACGAAACTCATACGAGTACAATCTACGAATACATTTGTGTACACTTTGCAGCCCTCTACTGCAAGTGTACCTGTTCATATGAAATAAAATTTTTCCACATCGATTTATAGATGGAGCATTTATAAGTGAACAAAAGTATAAAAATAACCTCCTCCATTTTTTAAGTAAAACACACGCAAAAAAACAACAATAAATTGTGTAAAAGTGTTGTTGTTTCGTTGGTATTTTACTTGCAGGTTTGTAACTTGTATTTTCGAGAAATAGGTACCATGGACTCATTTCTCAAAGCTACAAGTTACAAATCTACAAGTAAAATACCTATAAAACTTCAACAGTTATACAAAGTTTATTGTTGTTTTGTGGATATTTTACTTGTAGATTTGTAACTTGTAGTTTTGAGAAATGGACCCTGGGCTACGTATCTCAAAAAGAATAAGCTACAAATCTACAAGTAAAATACACACAAAACAACAAGAAAGTTTGTAAAAGTATTGTTGTTCTGTGTGTATTTTACTTGTAGATTTGTAACTTGTAGTTTTGAGAAATGGGCCTGTTTCACTAAACTACAATTCTACATTTGTTCGCTTTTACCACGTTTGATCGTGGATACTAGTACATATTAATGAAACATCAGTTATTTAACCAAATTTTATGAGGAAATATAATATGAGTTATCTTATTTCTTTTATCAATATGGTGAGCCGAAATCTCAACAGGTTATCTTTATGTTTTATAATTTGGATTCTGATTTTCCGTTTTAAATTATACCGCAGAAACCACACAAGTATGCAACTTTTTGCGAGTGCCGTCGTAAATTGTAATATTTGTACGTAATTATTATTCGAACTGAAAATGTGTATAAGTCGGAAGTTATTTTTATTAGGCTTAAGTTTAATAATTAAATTAATGTAAATTCAAATTATTTTTAAGAGTTTAATATTAGAATATCTAATCAGACTAGCAGAACGGATTCGTACTACTAATTTCGACAGCCGCTGCGCTGTCATCATCAGCGTCCTTTGTTCACTTTATTGCCTAGTTCGCCAAATATCGCGACCTTAGAATAGGAAAATTCATCAAAAATTTACTACACTGACTTCACAAAAATATGTATGTATGTATTTAAAACTACTTATCCTAGATATTCCATTAAGGTGTCATGTTAAAGGACACAAAATTGCCCTTAACATGTATTCTTTTAAGAATTTTAAAAATGCAAGAAAATCGCCCGCGAACATAATCAAAATATAAATAGTGCACATTATAATGAGCAACTGCACTATTAAACTAAAAGAGCGTCCTAGTTCAGTAAAGTGAGTTGAACTGAAATGAGCGTTCTCAAAAGACCTGAAAAGCACAACTCTAGAGATTATTTTCTACTGCAGGACTTGTTCAAACAGACTTTTGAAATCGTCTTCCTCCGAAAAATTTGAGAATGGCTCGTTTTCATACTGGCGCATAATCATAGGCAAAACAAAGTGTACTTTAAGAGTATACAACCAATATTTTGTATGGCAATATTGGCTTTAAATTTTTAAGAAAACTTTGTTTTGGACTATGAGTATGCGCCGCACCATTGACTGATAGCTTCTATCCCTGTAATGCTGTATAATAACAAAAAATAACTCTGTTTTGTTTATTTTACCTCTAATTTAAATTCACGAAGCGTATCGGTATCCTTTCTAAGTACCGGTATCATATCGCCCAAAAAGCGCGGGCATACTACCCTTATTTTTCATGATTTTTTTAATTCTGTATTAAAGTTCCTACGTATTTCACAGTCTGTTTATACGCTGAAATTCCGATTTTTCTCGGCAATTGTTCAATACAGATATCATAAACAAATTTCAAGAAATTTAAGTCATTACATTTTTCGTACTACTTTTGATTATCTACACCTCTTGCCAACAAAACAAAATTTAACGCAACTAATTTCATAACATATTTCATCATGTAAATTCTTACATCGAAACTTTTGCATTGTTGGAAGCATAGTAATGTCGTAGTTATTTCAAATGACATGGCATCACTTATTTTGATTGCCAAGCGTTTTTTTAAACTTATTTATTTATAAAAATATTATCCTCTTTTTTGGGCCAAATGTCCTCCTTTTTTGTGGTTATCTCTTTCTCAAAATGGGAATGGCAACCCTAGTTGAAGTCTACTGACGATTTGGTAAAGCACCTATGAAATGCATATATAATACGTTTATACGCAGTGGTTAATTGCAAATAAAAGGGTAGTGCTGCCAAGCATGTATTTTTATTGTAACTTAGTAACTTACGAAAACATTTGCTGATTAACGCACTATTTGCAAATAAGAAGTTTGAGATGCCCCCTTTACACACGTTTGTAAATAAAAAATAGTAAATAGATAAATATATTGATATGTAGATATATATTCAGTGATTTAATAAATGACAATAAAAAAGTATTTGGCAGCATTTTACGTTTATATTTGCAAATAAGCACTGCATATAAACGTAGTAATAGACATTTCTTTAAGTAGAGGCCACACTTGCAAACTTGCGTGACAGTTTTGCTCAAATTTTGGCTTGCTGGATAGTTTAGACGCAAATTTCATCATTCAACATTCAACCACAAACATTTTTGCAGTTGAGGGCAGGTAGCGACCATTTTGGTTTTTGACTGATGGTGTGAACCAAAAAGTGTCAGTCAAGAGTTATTTTTTGTAGCATAAACTTCAGAACTTGGACGCGAAAAATTATATATTCGAAGAATTCATATATTTTTATGAAATGCAAGGTTGTCTGTGTGAGATGTTATAACAAAACCGTACGAGAAGTTGTTAAATAATAAGAAATTAAATAATTGAATTAAAAAAATTCATTATAATTTTTTTATCAATAAAGCGCATCCAATTTTGCTATTTTCTATTTTTCTAATGATGGTTTGAGTGTCGAACATGATCGATAGTCTGGACAGTCAAAAGTATCCTTCAAAAATTATGAATTTTTTACTGTCACTCAAGTTTGCAAGTGTGGCCTCTGCTTTACACTCAACAAATAAATCTTTATTTTAAATAAAATTGGGAGAATATCTCAAATAATAAATTCAATTAATTTATTTCCTTTTATCTTACCTTACATCAACCAGATCTGCAGCCTGGAATTATAGTATGATTTTTTTGCAAAATAATGCGGATCTAATTGCTAAAAATGTTCGATAATTTTCTTAATATATGTTATGTATTGTACACACTTCAGATTAACGTGGTAATAAGTATGGAACTTCTAAGCTACGGAATGTATTTGTAGGAAAATTAAGTTGTCTAAAAATTAAGATGTCTTAAGTCTTTAGCTACACCAGGGGCGGAGCTACAAGGGGCGAAATCTGGGTACGTCGGGTGTGAAAAATATTATGCGGCTTGTAACTTTCGTAAATACTGACCGATTTGTAAAATTTTAAAGCGCGATGGATTTTGCTAGACAAGATAAAGACAAAAAATGTATTAATAGTGGTTTTTTTATCTTCTATAGTTTAAGAGATATATCACTTCGAAATTAAGGGCCTAATTTTCTAAAACACGTCACGAAAGTGAAATTTATATAGGAAGCAATAACAAAATTACTCAATTTCTATAAATTTGTTTTTTTTCATACAAATTCTTCACCGAATAAACACATAAAACATTCAGGCTTTGCTTTGCCTTTCATAATTTTCAAAATTTGTATGAAATCAAAAACAAATTTATAAAATTTTAGTAATTGTTATTGTATCCTATATAAATTTCATGACGTGTTTTAGAAAATTATGCCCTAAAAGTTTTAATTTTTTGTCACCGAGCAAAGCTTTGAAATATCTTAAACCGTTCATAATTTTTGAAATTGTAAAAAAAATTTTGTACAAATGAGTAATTCCATTTAGCCGGGTGTGACCATATTACACACATTTTTTGTTATAAATCAAGAATATAAAATTTTTAGCTTATAAAAACGTTGCCACTCGCAAGGAAATTAAGCTTAAACTCGTTGAATAACGGGTAGATACTGATAGAACACGATTGCTGCTCAGAATGATGGTCAGAAAGCTGTGACGGGTGTGACCTTACAAATCTTAGTTTTAAAGAATTATGACTTTCAGTGTAGATTCTGTACAATTTTGACTATAAGGTACACAATAGTTTTGGTATAGATACCTGTTCAAAGTGTTTTTAATTGTATTATGCATTTGCTGTTTGATAAAAAATTATATTTCTTGTACAAAAACCATTTTTAAAATGAGACGGGTGTGACCTAGTACGAAAATTTAAAAAATTCGAAGAAATAAATTGATTTAATTAATATAAAATATAAATAAATATTGATTTAATTAATATAAAGGAACATAAAGATAAACTCATAAGAATATAATAACATTAAATTATTTGCTATCCATTCTATTATAGACAGCAGAGTATTTTAGCAGAATATTTTTTAAATTCAATAAAAAGCAAAAAAAGTATATTCTTTGCAGAGTAACGGTTTTTATTAATAATGAGAAATGGTATAAAAGAAAATCTGAAATAAATATTAAACATACAAGGAGGGAGAGCAAAATGTTTCTTGCATGATTATTTAAAAGTGTCTCAAATTGATTAAAAAATATTAAATAGTGTATTTTCTTATCTTTTCTATAATTGCCATTCTCTAAAAAACATCAATTGAGAGATTTTTTATTAAAAATGAGAAAACAAATTTTTCTTGCATAGGGCCGTTTTACGTGGTATCACTCAAATGTTAATTTTATGTTTTTGTGAAAAGCCATGCTTTAAAGATGTGTTTAGCGAATATTTTTTTTTCTTCTTTCTTCAATGTGTACTTATGGATTTTTTTAGTTTTGGTTACTTTTGCGGCATCATTATTATTTTTGTAACCGACTTAAAAATTTATATTTGTACACGCATAACTCCTTCATATCTGCACCGATTTTCAAAATTCTTTTTTGTTTGAAATGCCTTGCTTGCAGTTTGGTCCCATAATATTTTTTCGAAAATCTGAGGGGGAAATTTGCTCCCCTTGCATAACTCTGTCATTTGTAGAGTCCGACCGAATATTCGGATTCGGCCAAAATCGAGGTTTTGGCTGATATTCGGTTTAGGCCAACTTTTTGGCCGAATACCGAAATGTTTGAATCTCTATAACCGAAATAGTATTTTCCAAATTTAAAATATGTCACCGCCATGAATCTGTTTTTCCCGTCCCATATCTTTTCAAATTGAATGAAAATTTTACTTAGCTTTATAAAGCGCAACCAAAAGATATACATACCCTGCAAAAATTATTGGTCTACATGGTCCATTTTAGCTGATATGGACTAGTTACAACATGGTCTTATGTAATGCAGCTATGGACCACTTTCAAACAAATGTTCGTGTTTTAGCATGAAATGTAGTGTTGCCAAGAATGTTATTTCATAAAATATCATCAAATATTAGCAATATGGTAGCCCTGATGACATACAAGTTTATTTGTGGTTATAATGAATGTTTGTAATTAAAAGTTTATTTTTTGGTAAAAGCGAAAAAATAAATAAAAGTGAGTTTTGCTTATAAGAAATCAAAAATGCAGTGTAGCTCCCATCACAAAAGGAGACTTATTAAAGCAGAGGGAAAATCATTTACGTAGACTACAATATGAAAATGAAAACTAGTTTTCTGTTTGCGAACCATGGAGTAGTGACAGAATAGTTTCAAAAGTAGCCCTTGTAGGTGCTCCATGGAGTAGTTACATGGTCTAGTTTTTGTGTTAGTCCGATGTAATGCAAGGCTGGACCACGTGGTCCAGTCCTAGGACATCGAAATGTTAAATGGACCACGTCTAATGCATACGTTTGGGGTAGTTTGGGACTAGTCCTGGTCCATTATGTAGTAGTCCTTACACGCATGTATGGACTAGTCGCGATTTTTGCAGGGTAGTAACATAATGTATTCAACTGTTTGTTGCCAAAATGAATAGCATAAACTAAGGAATGGTAAACCGATTTCGATTTCAATCGAAAATCTAATTTATGTTATAATAAATCGATTTTTCGCAATCGAATTTACTTCTGCAATTTTGCACTGAAATTGATTATTTGTTTTTTAAAATAGATTTTTTAAAATAATTTCAAAATATGAAAAAAGCTCATTTTCAATATTCACGATAAATTCAATACCGTCGAGGAAAATTCTTTATTGCGTATATCATCGATGAAACGCGGGCGTAAACAAAAAAACTTCACTTTAGTGGAAATGAATGTAATCGTATAACTTTAGTGTCAAAAATAGGTAAATATTCCGCTTTATATCTTTTTTGTTATTCAGACTCAACTTTTCGATTGGTGCTCTTGTAACTACGTCAATATAGTGATAAAAAGCTCCTCAATGTATGTGTATCGAACCCAATATTTCAGTTCTATTATCATTTAAGCTAATTTCATGCCAAGTTTTTATTAGTCATATGCTCGTAAATGATTAAGTTTTATATGTGCTCGATGGAATGAAATATATTCAATTTCTACTATTATTTTGACTGACACTGTATGCATGTAGAAATACTCTTACGCCTTTTTTCACAGTGTATAGTTAAAACTTAACGTATACTTTAACGGAGAGTTTTGTATGCCGAATTTGCCGTTAAGGACCACTTTTAATCACATTGTGAAAAGGGCCGTTAATAAAATAAAAGACTTTTCAGTTCTGTTGTTATTAAAATGTCGATATCACTTAATGCTAAAAAGTCTCGACAAGTTTCGGATTCGGCCGAATGTTCGGTCTTTTTGCAGAATATTAGGTTCGGTTCGGGTCCAGTCTAAAAAACCTGGTTTCGGTCGGACTCTAGTCATTTGTATTGGTACGAAATGAAAATGCAGATTCAAATGTAACGGCATAAACTGACAACCCGATCATTATCTGCTTTATACCCCTAAATCACTGTAATAAAATCAAAACCTGGCAACCAAGTACCACAATTAAACTTGGCATCACTCGACAACTGCCAATAGAATTCAAAATAACGGAAATTGAAGTTTCCGGAATCTTCAGGAAAAGGTAGCTAGAACTTACAAGATTATTCGAGACTGCTTAATTGCAATTACAAACAGTGACATTAAACTTAAACAACATCAGCTGCAAGAGCTGTAAACTTGATAACAGCGTAATTTGTTTAAGTTGCAAACATTAGAGTATGTGTGTGTGCGAAAATAAACAAACAGAAGAAAAAGCTCATGCATCTACACACGCACATACACTACACCATAGCAAGACCAAATGATCATGCCGTATACTCAAAGATAAAAAGAGACAACTACATTCCAGAAAGTTAGCGAAGCTACTAGAAGGTTTTATAATCGACTATATAAGGGGAGGCTGCCAGACGACATGGATAAGAGTGTTTTTAAACTTACCGCCAGTTTTTGACTCAGTAATTAAATATTTATTTAGTTAATTTTTATATAAATTTAAATTGTAATTAAATACAACTTCTGTTTTTCAGTTGTTCTTATTTAATTGTGACAAAAATATGGTAGCACCATAAAATACCACAAATTTCCCCTACATTTCCAAAAAAGCAGCTGTTCAACATAAACAAAGAAAAATTCCAAAAAATGTATTTTTCTTCATTCAGGAAATAAGAATAATGAAGAGTTTCTGCAATGTTTTAAAATAATAAAAACAGCTTACAAAATCACAATAAAGAGACAAATATAGATAAAGAAAGCCCAAATTTCTCGACAACAAAAGTTGAATTGTTAGCGGCCACAGTTTTTGTTTCCACAAGAACAAGAAGCAGTCAAAATCATATGGTAATTTATAAAACTTAATTATTATTTAATTACACAAGGTTGGGCAATTAATTATTATTTAAATATGCAGTCAAAAACACAATTTCGTATTTAATTATAACTTAAAAATAATTACAACTTAATTACCAAGTCAAAAACTGGAGGTTAGACGAGTAAACATCGCCAAGAATAGTTAGTGTGTACATCGCGTTTAGTTGTACGTGTTTTTAAAGTAATAAATAAAGTGTTACTGAGAATTTATTTGTAAAATAAATATCTGTGTTTTATTTTATTGCAATTCAACGAATCCTGTGAAAATAATAAAATCGTTTTTATGTAAAGGATTAAAACGTAACAGTATTAATACAACACCTTCAAATTAGAGAATATAAATGTTGCAAACCAATACAAACATGCGAGGTGTAAAGCAGGGCTGTGTTCTGTCGCCCACACTTTTTCTGCTCCTACTGGATTGTGTACTTCAGCAAACAAACCACGAAGCACCACTCGGCATTCGTTGGAACATGCATGAGTTCCTCTACGATATTGATTATGCAGACGATATCTGCCTTTTTGCTCATCGGTTCGATGATATAGAGCAGAAGCTTGAGCGCCTATCCTTTAATGCCAATCAAATTGGCCTCAAAATCAACGCAAAAAAAAGCAAATTGATGCGGATTGGCACCAACAACACCGAACCACTCACACTTCAGGGACAGGTAATTGAGGACGTAGATTCCTTCGCATACCTCGGCAGCACAATTTGCAAAGACGGAGGCTCTACTGTCGATATCACTGACAGAATTAACAAAGCCCGGACAGCATTCCATTCCCTGTACAGAATATGGAGATCGATCAGCATATCCATCAACACAAAGCTAAAAATCTTTAACTGCAGTGTCAAAACGGTACTTTCGTATGGTTGCACTACTTGGAGCACAACGCAACTAACACGCAGGAAACTACAATCCTTCTACAAAAAGTATCTGAAGCAAATTTTGCGAATTTTTTGTTATTTTTCTATAAAATTTAGCAATTTTGAAACAAGTTTATTTAAAGATATGCAAAAATTGCCAAAACGCTTATAGCTGAAACTCCAAACTGGCATAAGCTAAAATTCTACTCATTCACAGCTGCCAGAATAAACTAGCGTCCCTCCTAATGTTTTGCGGAATGTAAAAGTTTGTTGGTGATTATCACCCCATAGTTTTATTTTTTACCAAAAAAACTGTACGCAGTTTGTTTTCTATTGGTCTAAGGTTTATTTTGGCTTTTGTTTTAATCTTGCACAAGAATTATTTTAGATTTTACAGCAAAAATACTTTTTGGATGTTTTTGAGCATTTTTTGCGGAATGGAAAAGTTTGTTGGTGATTATCACCCCATAGTTTTTTTTTTACCCAAAAAACTGCACGCAGTTTGTTTTCTATTAGTCTAAGCTTAATTTCAACTTTTATTTCAATCTTGCACAGGAATTATTTTAGATTTTACAACAAAAATACTTTTTGGGTGTTTTTGAACAATTTTTGCGGAACGAAAAGTTTGTTGGTGATTATCACCCCATAGTTTTATTTTTTACCCAAAAAGCTGTACGGAGTTTGTTTTCTTTTGCTCTTAGCTTTATTTTGGCTTTTGTTTCAATCTTGCACAGGAACTATTTTAGATTTTACAGCAAAAATACTTTTTGGGTGTTTTTGAAAATTTTTTGCGGAATTAAAAGTTTGTTGGTGATTATCACCCCATAATTTACTTTTTTACCCAAAAAGCTATTCGCAGTTTGTTTTCCATTGCCCTAAGCTTAATTTTGGCTTTTGCTTCAATCTTGCAGAAGAATTGTTTTAGATTTTACAGCAAAAATACTTTTTAGGTGTTTTTGAGCATTTTTTGCGGAATGGAAAAGTTTGTTGGTGATTATCACCCCATAGTTTTATTTTTTACCCAAAAAGCTGTACGCAGTTTCTTTTCTATTAGTCTAAGCTTAATTTTGGCTTTCGTTTTAATCTTGCACAATAATTATTCTAGATTTTACAGCAAAAATACTTTTTGGGTGTTTTTGAGCATTTTTTGCGGAATGGAAAAGTTTGTTGGTGATTATCACCCCATAGTTTTATTTTTTACCCAATAGGCTGTACGCAGTTTCTTTTCTATTAGTCTAAGCTTAATTTTGGCTTTCGTTTCAATCTTGAACAAGAATTATTTTAGATTTTACAGCAAAAATACTTTTTAGGTGTTTTTGAGCATTTTTTGCGGAATGGAAAAGTGTGTTGGTGATTATCACGCCATAGTTTTATTTTTTACCCAAAAAAACTGTACGCAGTTTCTTTTCTATTAGTCTAAGCTTAATTTTGGCTTTCGTTTTAATCTTGCACAAGAATTATTCTAGATCTTACAGCAAAAATACTTTTTGGGTGTTTTTGAGCATTTTTTGCGGAATGGAAAATTTTGTTGGTGATTATCAACCATAGTTTTATTTTTACCCAAAAAACTGTACACAGTTTGTCTTCTATTAGTCTAAGCTTAATTTAAACTTTTGTTTCAATCTTGCACAGGAATTATTTTAGGATTTACAACAAAAGTACTTTTTGGGTATTTTTGAACAATTTTTGCGGAATTAAAAGCTTGTTGGTGATCATCACCCCATAGTTTTATTTTTAACCCAAAACGCTGTACGCAGTTTGTTTTCTATTGGTCTAGGCTTTATTTGAGCTTTTGTTTCAATCTTGCACAGGAATTAGTTTACATTTTACAACAAAAATACTTTTTGGGTGCTTTTGAACATTTTTTGCGGAATTAAAAGTTTGTTGGTGAATATCACCCCATAGTTTTTTGTTACCCAAAAAACTGTAAGCAGTTTGTTTTCTATTAGTCTAAGCTTAATTTTGGCTTTTGTTTCAATCTTGCACAAGAATTATTTTAGATTTTACAGCAAAAATACTTTTTGGGTGTTTTTGAGCATTTTTTACGGAATGTAAAAGTTTGTTGGTGATTATCACCCCATAGTTTTATTTTTTCCAAAAAAAAAACTGTACGCAGTTTGTTTTCTATTGGTTTAAACTTTATTTTGGCTGTTATTTTATTGTTGCACAAGAATTAGTTTAGATTTTACAGCAAAAATACTTTTTGGATGTTTTTGAGCAGTTTTTGCGGAATGTAAAAGTTTGTTGGTGATTATCACCCCATAGTTTTATTTTTTACCGAAAAGCTGTACGCAGTTTGTTTTCTATTGTTCTAAGCTTAATTTTTACTTTTGTTTCAATCTTGCACAAGAATTATTTTAGATTTTACAGCAAAAATACTTTTTGGGTGTTTTTGAGCATTTTTTCCGGAATGTAAAAGTTTGTTGGTGATTATCACCCCATAGTTTTATTTTTTACCCAAAAAACTGTACGCATTTTGTTTTCTATTGGTCTAAGCTTTATTTTGGCTTTTCTTTCAATCTTGCGCAGGAATTATTTTAGATTTTACAGCAAAAATACTCTTTGGGGGTTTGTGAGCCTTTTTGTTCAAATGAAATTTAAAAGCCTTTTCCATTCCCCAAAAAAGTATTTTTGTTGTTAAATCTAAACTAATTCTTAGGTACGAAATAAAGATATGTTTTAATATATCTAAAGAGCCTTTTAAATTATTTATTTTATTATATTCATTGCTTACTGTATCTTTTCTCCGTTAAAATAATTAACCACTTATCAAATAATACAATAGCAACAACAGAAAAACAATGGACAGCTGTTACGATTTGTTGTGGTGAGTTTGATTTGTTCACGCCGATCAAATTTTTGCTATTTTTCTATAAAATTTAGCAATTTTGAAACAAGTTTATTTAAAGATATGCAAAAATTGCTAAAACGCTTATAGCTGAAACTCCAAACTGGCATAAGCTAAAATTCTACTCATTCACAGCTGCCAGATTCAACTATCGTCCCTCCTAATGTTTTGCGGAATGTAAAAGTTTGTTGGTGATGATCGCCCCATAGTTTTATTTTTTACCAAAAAAACTGTACGCAGTTTCTTTTCTATTGGTCTAAGCTTTATTTTGGCTTTTATTTTAATCTTGCACAAGAACTATTTTAGATTTTACAGCAAAAATACTTTTTGGGTGTTTTTGAGCATTTTTTGCGGAACGGAAAAGTTTGTTGGTGATTATCACCCCATAGTTTTATTTTTTACCCAAAAAACTGTACGCAGTTTGTTTTGTATTAGTCTAAGCTTAATTTAAACTTTTGTTTCAATCTTGCTCAAAAATTATTTTAGATTTTACAACAAAAATACTTTTTGGGTGTTTTAGAACAATTTTTGCGGAATGAAAAGTTTGTTGGTGATTATCACCCCATAGTTTTATTTTTTACCCAAAAAGCTGTACAGAATTTATTTTCTATTGGCCTTAGCTTTATTTTGGCTTTTGTTTCAATCTTGCACAGGAACTATTTTAGATTTTACAGCAAAAATACTTTTTGGGTGTTTTGGAACTTTTTTTGCGGAATTAAAAGTTTGTTGGTGATTATCACCCCATAGTTTAATTTTTTACCCAAAAAGCTGTACGCAGTTTGTTTTTTATTACTCTAAGCTTAATTTTGGCTTTTGTTTCAATCTTGCAGAAGAATTGTTTTAGATTTTACAGCAAAAATACTTTTTAGGTGTTTTTGAGCATTTTTTGCGGAATGGAAAAGTTTGATGGTGATTATCACCCCATAGTTTTATCTTTTACCCAAAAAGCTGTACGCAGTTTGTTTTCTATTGGCCGAAGCTTTATTTTGGCTTCCGTTTTAATCTTACTCAAGAATTATTTTAGATTGTACAGCAAAAATACTTTTTGGGTGTTTTTGAGCATTTTTTGCGGAATGGAAAAGTTTGTTGGTGATTATTACCCTATAGTTCTATTTTTTACCCAAAAAGCTGTACGCAGTTTGTTTTCTATTAGTCTAAGCTTTATTTAACCTTTTGTTTTAATCTTGCACAGGATATATTTTAGATTTTACAACAAAAATACTTTTTGGGTGTTTTTGAACATTTTTTGCGGAATTAAAAGTTTGTTGGTGAATATCACCCCATAGTTTTTTTACCCAAAAACCTGTACGCAGTTTGTTTTCAATTAGTCTAAGCTTAATTTTGGATTTTGTTTCAATCTTGCGCAGGACTTAGTTTAGATTTTACAGCAAAAATACTTTTTGGGTGTTATTGAACATTTTTTGCGGAATTAAAAGTTTGTTGGTGATTATCACCCCAAACTGTACGCAGTTTGTTTTCTATTAGTCTAAGCTTAATTTAAACTTTTGTTTTAATCTTGCACAGGAATTATTTTAGATTTTACAGCACAAATACTTTTTGGGTGTTTTTGAACATTTTTTGGGGAATGTAAAAGTTTGTTGGTGATTATCACCCCATGGTTTTATTTTTTACCAAAAAACTGTAAGCAGTTTGTTTTCTATTGGTCTAAGCTTTATTTTGGCTCTTGTCTTAATCTTATTCAAGAATTATTTTAGATTTTACAGCAAAAATACTTTTTGGGTGTTTTTGAGCATTTTTTGCGGAATAGAAAAGTTTGTTGGTGAATATCACCCCATAGTTTTATTTTTTACCCGAAAAGCTGTAAGCAGTTTGTTTTCTATTAGTCTAAGCTTAATTTTTACTTTTGTTTCAATCTTGCACAAGACTTATTTTAGATTTTACAGCAAAAATACTTTTTGGATGTTTTTGAGCATTTTTTCCGGAATGTAAAAGTTTGTTGGTGATTATCACCCCATAGTTTTATTTTTTACCCAAAAAACCTTACACAGTTTGTTTTCTTTTGCTCTTAGCTTTATTTTGGCTTTTGTTTCAATATTGCACAGGAACTATTTTAGATTTTACAGCAAAAATACTTTTTGGGTGTTATTGAACATTTTTTGCGGAATTAAAGGTTTGTTGGTGATTATCACCCCAAACTGTAAGCAGTTTGTTTTCTATTAGTCTAAGCTCAATTTAAACTTTTGTTTTAATGTTGCACAAAAATTATTTTTGATATTACAGCAAAAATACTCTTAGGGTGTTTTTGAGCATTTTTTGCGGAATGGAAAAGTTTGTTGGTGATTATCACCCCATAGTTTTATTTTTTCCCAAAAAGCTGTACGCACTTTCTTTTCTATTAGCCTAAGCTTAATTTTGGATTTTATTTGAATCTTGCACAAGAATTAATTTAGATTTTACAGCAAAAATACTTTTTGGGTGTTTTTGAGCATTTTGTGCGGAATGTAAAAGTTTGTTGGTGATTATCAGCCCATAGTTTTATTTTTTCCAAAAAAACTGAACCCAGTTTGTTTTCTATTGGTCTAAGCTTTATTTGGGCTGTTATTTTATTGTTGCACAAGAAGTAGTTTAGATTTTGCAGCAAAAATACTTTTTGGATGTTTTTGAGCAGTTTTCGCGGAATGTAAAAGTTTGTTGGTGATTATCACCCCATAGTTTTATTTTTTACCCAAAAAGCTGTACGCAGTTTCTTTTCTATTGGTCTAAGCTTTATTTTGGCTTTTGTTTCAATCTTGCGCAGGAATTATTTTAGATTTTACAGCAAAAATACTCTTTGGGTTTTTGTGAGCCTTTTTGTTCAAATGAAATTTAAAAGACTTTTCCATTCCCCAAAAAAGTATTTTTGTTGTTAAATCTAAACTAATTCTTGGGTACGCAATAAAGATATGTGTTAATATATCTAAAGAGCCTTTTAAATTATTTATTTTATTATATACATTGCTTACTTTATCTTTTCTCCGTTAAAATAATTAACCACTTATCAAATAATACAATAGCAACAACAGAAAAACAACGGACAGCTGTTACGGTTTGTTGTGGTGGGTTTGATTTGTTCACGCCGATCAAATTTTTGTTATTTTTCTATAAAATTTTGCAATTTTGAAACAAGTTTATTTAAAGATTTGCAAAAATTGCTAAAACGCTTATAGCTGAAACTCCAAACTGGCATAAGCTAAAATTCTACTCATTCACAGCTGCCAGATTCAACTATCGTCCCTCCTAATGTTTTGCGGAATGTAAAAGTTTGTTGGTGATTATCACCCCATAGTTTTATTTTTTACCAAAAAAACTGTACGCAGTTTCTTTTCTATTGGTCTAAGCTTTATTTTGGCTTTTGTTTTAATCTTGCACAAGAATTATTTTAGATTTTACAGCAAAAATACTTTTTGGGTATTTTTGAGCATTTTTTGCGGAATGGAAAAGTTTGTTGGTGATTATCACCCCATAGTTTTATTTTTTACCCAAAAAACTGTACGCAGTTTGTTTTCTATTAGTCTAAGCTTAATTTAAACTTTTGTTTCAATCTTGCACAGGAATTATTTTAGATTTTACAACAAAAATACTTTTTGGGTGTTTTTGAAAAATTTTTGCGGAATGAAAAGTTTGTTGGTGATTATCACCCCATAGTTTTATTTTTTACCCGAAAAGCTGTACAGAGTTTATTTTCTATTGGCCTTAGCTTTATTTTGGCTTTTGTTTCAATCTTGCACAGGAACTATTTTAGATTTTACAGCAAAAATACTTTTTGGGTGTTTTGGAACATTTTTTGCGGAATTAAAAGTTTGTTGGTGATTATCACCCCATAGTTTAATTTTTTGCCCAAAAAGCTGTACGCAGTTTGTTTTCTATTGCTCTAATCTTAATTTTGGCTTTTGTTTCAATCTTGCAGAAGAATTGTTTTAGATTTCACAGCAAAAATACTTTTTAGGTGTTTTTGAGCATTTTTTGCGGAATGGAAAAGTTTGTTGGTGATTAGCACCCCATAGTTTTATTTTTTACCCAAAAAGCTGTACGCAGTTTGTTTTCTATTAGTCCAAGCTTTATTTAAGCTTTTGTTTTAATCTTGCACAGAAATTATTTTAGATTTTACAACAAAAATACTTTTTGGGTGTTTTTGAACATTTTTTGCGGAATTAAAAGTTTGTTGGTGAATATCACCCCATAGTTTTTTTACCCAAAAACCTGTACGCAGTTTGTTTTCTATTAGTCTTAGCTTAATTTTGGCTTTTGTTTCGATCTTGCGCAGGACTTAGTTTAGATTTTACAGCAAAAATACTTTTTGGGTGTTATTGAACATTTTTTGCGGAATTAAAAGCTTCTTGGTGATTATCACCCCATAGTTTTATCTTTTACCCAAAAAAGTGTACGCAGTTTGTTTTCTATTAGTCTAAGCTTAGTTTAAACTTTTGTGTCAACCTAGCACAGGAATTATTTTAAATTTTACAGCACAAATACTTTTTGGGTGTTTTTGAATATTTTTTGGGGAATTAAAAGTTTGTTGGTGATTATCACCCCATAGTTTTATTTTTTACCCAAAAAACTGTACGCAGTTTGTTTTTTATTGCTCTAAGCGTTATTTTGGCTTTTGTTTCAATGTTGCACAAGAATTATTTTCGATTTTACAGCAAAAATACTCTTTGGGTGTTTTTGAGCATTTTTTGCGGAATGGAAAAGTTTGTTGGTGATTATCACCACATAGTTTACCTTTTTACCCAAAAAGCTGTACGCAGTTTGTTTTTTATTGCACTAAGCTTAATTTAAGCTTTTGTTTCAATCTTACAGAAGAATTGTTTTAGATTTTACAGCAAAAATACTTTTTAGGTGTTTTTGAGCATTTTTTGCGGAATGGAAAAGTTTGTTGGTGATTATCACCCCATAGTTTTATTTTTTACCAAAAAAACTGTAAGCACTTTGTTTTCTATTGTTATAAGCTTTATTTTGGCTTTTGTTTTAATCTTACTCAAGAATTATTTTAGATTTTACAGCAAAAATACTTTTTGGGTGTTTTTGAGCATTTTTTGCGGAATGGAAAAGTTTGTTGGTGAATACTACCCCATAGTTTTATTTTTTACCCAAAAAGCTGTACGCAGTTTATTTTCTATTAGTCTAAGCTTTATTTTAGCTTTTGTTTTAATCTTGCACAGGAATTATTTTAGATTTTACAACAAAAATACTTTTTGGGTGTTTTTGAACATTTTTTGCGGAATTAAAAGTTTGTTGGTGAATATCACCCCATAGTTTTGTTTACCAAAAAACCTGTAGGCAGTTTGTTTTCTATTAGTCTAAGCTTAATTTTGGCTTTTGTTTCAATCTTTCGCAGGACTTAGTTTAGATTTTACAGCAAAAATACTTTTTGGGTGTTATTGAACATTTTTTGCGGAATTAAAAGCTTGTTGGTGATTATCACCCCATAGTTTTATCTTTTACCCAAAAAACTGTACGCAGTTTGTTTTCTATTAGTCTAAGCTTAATTTAAACTTTTGTGTCAACCTTGCACAGGAATTATTTTAGATTTTACAGCACAAATACTTTTTGGGTGTTTTTGAATATTTTTTGGGGAATTAAAAGTTTGTTGGTGATTATCACCCCATAGTTTTATTTTTTACCCAAAAAACTGTACGCAGTATGTTTTTTATTGCTCTAAGCGTTATTTTGGCTTTTGTTTCAATGTTGCACAAGAATTATTTTCGATTTTACAGCAAAAATACTCTTTGGGTGTTTTTGAGCATTTTTTGCGGAATGGAAAAGTTTGTTGGTGCTTTTGAACATTTTTTGCGGAATTAAAAGTTTGTTGGTGAATATCACCCCATATTTTTTTACCCAAAAACCTGTACGCAGTTTGTTTTCTATTAGTCTAAGCTTTATTTAAACTTTTGTGTCAACCTTGCACAGGAATTATTTTAGATTTTACAGCACAAATACTTTTTGGGTGATTTTGAATATTTTTTGGGGAATTAAAAGTTTGTTGGTGATTATCACCCCATAGTTTTATTTTTTACCCAAAAAACTGTACGCAGTATGTTTTTTATTGCTCTAAGCGTTATTTTGGCTTTTGTTTTAATCTTGCACAGGAATTATTTTAGATTTTACAGCAAAAATACTTTTTGGGTGTTTTTGAAAATTTTTTGCGGAATTAAAAGTTTATTGGTGATTATCACCCCATAGTTTTATTTTTTACCCAAAAAACTGTACAGTTTGTTTTCTATTGGTCTTAGCTTTATTTTGCCTTTTGTTTCAATCTTGCACGGGAACTATTTTAGATTTTACAGCAAAAATATTTCTTGGGTGGTTTTGAAAATTTTTTGCGGAATTAAAAGTTTGTTGGTGTTTAATTTTTTACCAAAAAACCTTACGCAGTTTGTTTTTTATTGGTGTAAGCTTTATTTTGGCTTTTGTTTTAATCTTGCACAAGAATTATTTTAGATTTTACAGCAAAAATAGTTTTTGGGTATTTTTGAGCATTTTTCGCGGAATGGAAAAGTTTGTTGGTGATTATCACCCCATAGTTTAATTTTTTACCCAAAAAACTGTACGCAGTTTGTTTTCTATTAGTCCAAGCTTAATTTCGGCTTTTGTTTCAATCTTGCACAGGAATTACTTTAGATTTTACAACAAAAATACTTTTTGGGTGTTTTTGAAAGATTTTTGCGGAATGAAAAGTTTGTTGGTGATTATCACCCCATAGTTTTATTTTTTACCAAAAAAGCTGTAAACAGTTTGTTTTCTATTGGTCTAAGCTTTATTTTGGCTCTTGTTTTAATCTTACTCAAGAATTATTTTAGATTTTACAGCAAAAATACTTTTTGGGTGTTTTTGAGCATTTTTTGCGGAATGGAAAAGTTTGTTGGTGAATACTACCCCATAGTTTTATTTTTTACCCAAAAATCTGTACGCAGTTTGTTTTCTATTAGTCTTAGCTTAATTTTGGCTTTTAAGTCAACCTAGCACAGGAATTATTTTAGATTTTACAGCACAAATACTTTTTGGGTGTTTTTGAATATTTTTTGGGGAATTAAAAGTTTGTTGGTGTTTATCACCCCATAGTTTTATTTTTTACCCAAAAAACTGTACGCAGTTTGTTTTTTATTGCTCTAAGCGTTATTTTGGCTTTTGTTTCAATGTTGCACAAGAATTATTTTCGATTTTACAGCAAAAATACTCTTTGGGTGTTTTTGAGCATTTTTTGCGGAATGGAAAAGTTTGTTGGTGATTATCATCCCATAGTTTAACTTTTTACCCAAAAAGCTGTACGCAGTTTGTTTTCTATTGCCCGAAGCTTAATTTAAGCTTTTGTTTCAATCTTGCAGAAGAATTGTTTTAGATTTTACAGCAAAAATACTTTTTAGGTGTTTTTGAGCATTTTTTGCGGAATGGAAAAGTTTGTTGGTGATTATCACCCCATAGTTTTATTTTTTACCCAAAAAGCTGTACGCAGTTTGTTTTCTATTAGTCTAAGCTTTATTTAAGCTTTTGTTTTAATCTTGCACAGGAATTATTTTAGATTTTACAAAAAAATACTTTTTGGGTGTTTTTGAACATTTTTTGCGGAATTAAAAGTTTGTTGGTGAATATCACCCCATAGTTTTGTTTACCGAAAAACCTGTACGCAGTTTGTTTTCTATTAGTCTAAGCTTAATTTTGGCTTTTGCTTCAATCTTGCACAGGAATTATTTTAGATTTTACAGCAAAAATACTTTTTGGGTGTTTTTGAACATTTTTTGCGGAATTAAAAGTTTGTTGGTGAATATCACCCCATAGTTTTGTTTACCGAAAAACCTGTACGCAGTTTGTTTTCTATTAGTCTAAGCTTAATTTTGGCTTTTGTTTCAATCTTTCGCAGGACTTAGTTTAGATTTTACAGCAAAAATACTTTTTGGGTGTTATTGAACATTTTTTGCGGAATTAAAAGCTTGTTGGTGATTATCACCCCATAGTTTTATCTTTTACCCAAAAAACTGTACGCAGTTTGTTTTCTATTAGTCTAAGCTTAATTTAAACTTTTGTGTCAACCTTGCACAGGAATTATTTTAGATTTTACAGCACAAATACTTTTTGGGTGTTTTTGAATATTTTTAGGGGAATTAAAAGTTTGTTGGTGATTATCACCCCATAGTTTTATTTTTTACCCAAAAAACTGTACGCAGTTTGTTTTTTATTGCTCTAAGCGTTATTTTGGCTTTTGTTTCAATGTTGCACAAGAATTATTTTCGATTTTACAGCAAAAATACTCTTTGGGTGTTTTTGATCATTTTTTGCGGAATGGAAAAGTTTGTTGGTGCTTTTGAACATTTTTTTGCGGAATTAAAAGTTTGTTGGTGAATATCACCCCATAGTTTTTTTACCCAAAAACGTGTACGCAGTTTGTTTTCTATTAGTCTAAGCTTAATTTTGGTTTTTGTTTCAATCTTGCACAGGAACTATTTTAGATTTTACAGCAAAAATACTTTTTGGGTGTTTTTGAACATTTTTTGCGGAATTAAAAATTTATTGGTGATTATCACCCCATAGTTTTATTTTTTACCCAAAAAACTGTACAGAGTTTCTTTTCTATTGGTCTTAGCTTTATTTTGGCTTTTGTTTCAATTTTGCGCGGGAACTATTTTAGATTTTACAGCAAAAATATTTTTTGGGTGTTTTTGAAAATTTTTTGCGGAATTAAAAGTTTGTTGGTGATTATCACCCCATAGTTTCATTTTTTACCAAAAAACCTTACGCAGTTTGTTTTTTTATTGCTCTAACCGTTATTTTGGCTTTTGTTTCAATGTTGCACAAGAATTATTTTTGATTTTACAGCAAAAATACTCTTTGGGTGTTTTTGAGCATTTTTTGCGGAATGGAAAAGTTTGTTGGTGATTATCACCCCATAGTTTAATTTTTTACCCAAAAGGCTGTACGCAGTTTATTTTTTATTGCCCTAAGCTTAGTTAAAGCTTTTGTTTCAATCTTGCAAAAGAATTGTTTTAGATTTTACAGCAAAAATACTTTTTAGTTGTTTTTGAGCATTTTTTGCGGAATGGAAAAGTTTGTTGGTGATTATCACCCCATAGTTTTATCTTTTACCCAAAAAGCTGTACGCAGTTTCTTTTCTATTAGCCTAACCTTAATTTCGGCTTTTGTTTCAATCTTGCACAAGAATTATTTTAGATTTTACAGCAAAAATACTTTTTGGATGTTTTTGAGCAGTTTTTGCGGAATGTAAAAGTTTGTTGGTGATTATCAGCCCATAGTTTTATTTTTTACCAAAAAAACTGTACGCAGTTTGTTTTCTATTGTTCTAAGCTTAATTTTTACTTTTGTTTCGATCTTGCACAAGAATTATTTTAGATTTTACAGCAAAAATACTTTTTGGGTGTTTTTGAGCATTTTTTGCGGAATGTAAAAGTTTGTTGGTGATTATTACCCCATAGTTTTATTTTTTACGCAAAAAGCTGTACGCAGCTTGTTTTCTATTGGTCTTAGCTTTATTTTAGGTTTTGTTTCAATCTAGCACAGGAATTATTTTAGATTTTACAACAAATATACTTTTTGGGTGTTTTTGAACATTTTTTGCGGAATTAAAAGTTTGTTGCTGAATATCACCCCATAGTTTTTTTTACCCAAAAACCTGTACGCAGTTTATTTTCTATTAGTCTATAGTTTTATTTTTTTACCCTAAAAACAGTACGTAGTTTGTTTTCTACTAGTCTTGGCTTAAGCATGGCTTGTGCTTCAATGTTGCACAAGAACTATTTTAGATTTTACAGCAAAAATACTTTTTCGGTGTTTTTGAAAATTTTTTGCGGAATTAAAAGTTTGTTGGTGATTATCACCCTATAGTTTTATTTTTTACCAAAAAAACTGTACGCAGTTTGTTTTCTATTAGTCTAAGCTTAATTTAAACTTTTGTGTCAACCTTGCACAGGAATTATTTTAGATTTTACAGCACAAATACTTTTTGGGTGTTTTTGAATATTTTTAGGGGAATTAAAAGTTTGTTGGTGATTATCACCCCATAGTTTTATTTTTTACCCAAAAAACTGTACGCAGTTTGTTTTTTATTGCTCTAAGCGTTATTTTGGCTTTTGTTTCAATGTTGCACAAGAATTATTTTCGATTTTACAGCAAAAATACTCTTTGGGTGTTTTTGATCATTTTTTGCGGAATGGAAAAGTTTGTTGGTGCTTTTGAACATTTTTTTGCGGAATTAAAAGTTTGTTGGTGAATATCACCCCATAGTTTTTTTACCCAAAAACGTGTACGCAGTTTGTTTTCTATTAGTCTAAGCTTAATTTTGGTTTTTGTTTCAATCTTGCACAGGAACTATTTTAGATTTTACAGCAAAAATACTTTTTGGGTGTTTTTGAACATTTTTTGCGGAATTAAAAATTTATTGGTGATTATCACCCCATAGTTTTATTTTTTACCCAAAAAACTGTACAGAGTTTCTTTTCTATTGGTCTTAGCTTTATTTTGGCTTTTGTTTCAATTTTGCGCGGGAACTATTTTAGATTTTACAGCAAAAATATTTTTTGGGTGTTTTTGAAAATTTTTTGCGGAATTAAAAGTTTGTTGGTGATTATCACCCCATAGTTTCATTTTTTACCAAAAAACCTTACGCAGTTTGTTTTTTTATTGCTCTAACCGTTATTTTGGCTTTTGTTTCAATGTTGCACAAGAATTATTTTTGATTTTACAGCAAAAATACTCTTTGGGTGTTTTTGAGCATTTTTTGCGGAATGGAAAAGTTTGTTGGTGATTATCACCCCATAGTTTAATTTTTTACCCAAAAAGCTGTACGCAGTTTGTTTTCTATTGCTCTAATCTTAATTTTGGCTTTTGTTTCAA
Organism: Panzeria rudis; assembly: GCA_956483635.1. Classification (NCBI taxonomy): domain Eukaryota; kingdom Metazoa; phylum Arthropoda; class Insecta; order Diptera; family Tachinidae; genus Panzeria; species Panzeria rudis. The sequence goes on from OY101449.1 coordinate 65,503,141, forward strand.
TCTTGCAGAAGAATTGTTTTAGATTTCACAGCAAAAATACTTTTTAGGTGTTTTTGAGCATTTTTTGCGGAATGGAAAAGTTTGTTGGTGATTAGCACCCCATAGTTTTATTTTTTACCCAAAAAGCTGTACGCAGTTTCTTTTCTATTAGCCTAACCTTAATTTCGGCTTTTGTTTCAATCTTGCACAAGAATTATTTTAGATTTTACAGCAAAAATACTTTTTGGATGTTTTTGAGCAGTTTTTGCGGAATGTAAAAGTTTGTTGGTGATTATCAGCCCATAGTTTTATTTTTTACCAAAAAAACTGTACGCAGTTTGTTTTCTATTGCTCTAAGCTTAATTTTTACTTTTGTTTCGATCTTGCACAAGAATTATTTTAGATTTTACAGCAAAAATACTTTTTGGGTGTTTTTGAGCATTTTTTGCGGAATGTAAAAGTTTGTTGGTGATTATTACCCCATAGTTTTATTTTTTACGCAAAAAGCTGTACGCAGCTTGTTTTCTATTGGTCTTAGCTTTATTTTAGGTTTTGTTTCAATCTAGCACAGGAATTATTTTAGATTTTACAACAAATATACTTTTTGGGTGATTTTGAACATTTTTTGCGGAATTAAAAGTTTGTTGCTGAATATCACCCCATAGTTTTTTTTACCCAAAAACCTGTACGCAGTTTATTTTCTATTAGTCTATAGTTTTATTTTTTTACCCTAAAAACAGTACGTAGTTTGTTTTCTACTAGTCTTGGCTTAAGCATGGCTTGTGCTTCAATGTTGCACAAGAACTATTTTAGATTTTACAGCAAAAATACTTTTTCGGTGTTTTTGAACATTTTTTGCGGAATTAAAAGTTTGTTGGTGATTATCACCCTATAGTTTTATTTTTTACCAAAAAAACTGTACGCAGTTTGTTTTCTATTGGTCTAAGCTTTATTTAAGCTGTTATTTTATTGTTGCACAAGAATTAGTTTAGATTTTACAGCAAAAATACTTTTAGGATGTTTTTGAGCAGTTTTTGCGGAATGTAAAAGTTTGTTGGTGATTATCAGCCCATAGTTTTATTTTTCACCAAAAAAACTGTACGCAGTTTGTTTTTTATTGCTCTAAGCGTTATTTTGGCTTTTGTTTCAATGTTCCACAAGAATTATTTTCGATTTTACAGCAAAAATACTCTTTGGGTGTTTTTGAGCATTTTTTGCGGAATGGAAAAGTTTGTTGGTGCTTTTGAACATTTTTTGCGGAATTAAAAATTTGTTGGTGAATATCACCCCATAGTTTTTGTTACCCAAAAACGTGTACGCAGTTTGTTTTCTATTAGTCTAAGCTTAATTTTGGCTTTTGTTTCAATCTTGCACAGGAATTATTTTAGATTTTACAGCAAAAATACTTTTTGGGTGTTTTTGAACATTTTTTGCGGAATTAAAAATTTATTGGTGATTATCACCCCATAGTTTTATTTTTACCCAAAAAACTGTACAGAGTTTGTTTTCTATTGGTCTTAGCTTTATTTTGGGTTTTGTTTCTATCTTGCACGGGAACTATTTTAGATTTTACAGCAAAAATATTTTTTGGGTGTTTTTGAAAATTTTTTGCGGAATTAAAAATTTGTTAGTGATTATCACCCCATAGTTTAATTTTTTACCAAAAAACCTTACGCAGTTTGTTTTTTATTGCTCTAACCGTTATTTTGGCTTTTGTTTCAATGTTGCACAAGAATTATTTTTGATTTTACAGCAAAAATACTCTTTGGGTGTTTTTGAGCATTTTTTGCGGAATGGCAAAGTTTGTTGGTGATTATCACCCCATAGTTTAATTTTTTATACAAAAAGCTGAACGCAGTTTATTTTCTATTGCCCTAAGCTTAGTTAAAGCTTTTGTTTCAATCTTGCAGAAGAATTGTTTTAGATTTTACAGCAAAAATACTTTTTAGGTGTTTTTGAGCATTTTTTGCGGAATGGAAAAGTTTGTTGGTGATTATCACCCCATTGTACTATTTTTTCCCAAAAAGCTGTACGCAGTTTCTTTTCTATTAGTCTAAGCTTTATTTTGGCTGTTATTTTATTGTTGCATACGAATTAGTTTAGATTTTACAGCAAAAATACTTTTTGGATGTTTTTGAGCAGTTTTTGCGGAATGTAAAAGTTTGTTGGTGATTATCAGCCCATAGTTTTATTTTTTACCCTAAAAACAGTACGTAGTTTGTTTTCTATTGTTCGAAGCTTAATTTTTACTTTTGTTTCGATCTTACACAAGAATTATTTTAGATTTTACAGCAAAAATACTTTTTGGGTGTTTTTGAGCATTTTTTCCGGAATGTAAAAGTTTGTTGGTGATTATCACCCCATAGTTTTATTTTTTACCCAAAAAACTGTACGCAGTTTGTTTTCTATTGGTCTGAGCTTTTTTTTGGCTTTTGCTTCAATCTTTCGCAGGAATTATTTTAGATTTTGCAGCAAAAATACTTTTTAGGTGTTTTTGAGCATTTTTTGCGGAATGTAAAAGTTTGTTGGTGATTATCAGCCCATAGTTTTATTTTTTACCAAAAAAACTGTACGCAGTTTGTTTTCTATTGTTCTAAGCTTAATTTTTACTTTTGTTTCGATCTTGCACAAGAATTATTTTAGATTTTACAGCAAAAATACTTTTTGGGTGTTTTTGAGCATTTTTTGCGGAATGTAAAAGTTTGTTGGTGATTATTACCCCATAGTTTTATTTTTTACGCAAAAAGCTGTACGCAGCTTGTTTTCTATTGGTCTTAGCTTTATTTAAGGTTTTGTTTCAATCTAGCACAGGAATTATTTTAGATTTTACAACAAATATACTTTTTGGGTGTTTTTGAACATTTTTTGCGGAATTAAAAGTTTGTTGCTGAATATCACCCCATAGTTTTTTTTACCCAAAAACCTGTACGCAGTTTATTTTCTATTAGTCTATAGTTTTATTTTTTTACCCTAAAAACAGTACGTAGTTTGTTTTCTACTAGTCTTGGCTTAAGCATGGCTTGTGCTTCAATGTTGCACAAGAACTATTTTAGATTTTACAGCAAAAATACTTTTTCGGTGTTTTTGAAAATTTTTTGCGGAATTAAAAGTTTGTTGGTGATTATCACCCTATAGTTTTATTTTTTACCAAAAAAACTGTACGCAGTTTGTTTTCTATTAGTCTAAGCTTAATTTAAACTTTTGTTTTAATCTTGCACAGGAATTATTTTAGATTTTACAGCACAAATACTTTTTGGGTGTTTTTGAACATTTTTTGGGGAATGCAAAAGTTTGTTGGTGATTATCACCCCATGGTTTTATTTTTTACCAAAAAACTGTAAGCAGTTTGTTTTCTATTGGTCTAAGCTTTATTTTGGCTCTTGTCTTAATCTTATTCAAGAATTATTTTAGATTTTACAGCAAAAATACTTTTTGGGTGTTTTTGAGCATTTTTTGCGGAATAGAAAAGTTTGTTGGTGAATATCACCCCATAGTTTTATTTTTTACCCAAAAAGCTGTAAGCAGTTTGTTTTCTATTAGTCTAAGCTTAATTTTTACTCTTGTTTCAATCTTGCACAAGACTTATTTTAGATTTTACAGCAAAAATACTTTTTGGATGTTTTTGAGCATTTTTTCTGGAATGTAAAAGTTTGTTGGTGATTATCACCCCATAGTTTTATTTTTTACCCAAAAAACCTTACACAGTTTGTTTTCTTTTGCTCTTAGCTTTATTTTGGCTTTTGTTTTAATATTGCACAGGAACTATTTTAGATTTTACAGCAAAAATACTTTTTGGGTGTTATTGAACATTTTTTGCGGAATTAAAAGTTTGTTGGTGATTATCACCCCAAACTGTAAGCAGTTTGTTTTCTATTAGTCTAAGCTTAATTTAAACTTTTGTTTTAATGTTGCACAAAAATTATTTTTGATTTTACAGCAAAAATACTCTTAGGGTGTTTTTGAGCATTTTTTGCGGAATGGAAAAGTTTGTTGGTGATTATCACCCCATAGTTTTATTTTTTCCCAAAAAGCTGTACGCACTTTCTTTTCTATTAGCCTAAGCTTAATTTTGGATTTTGTTTGAATCTTGCACAAGAATTAATTTAGATTTTACAGCAAAAATACTTTTTGGGTGTTTTTGAGCATTTTTTGCGGAATGTAAAAGTTTGTTGGTGATTATCAGCCCATAGTTTTATTTTTTCCAAAAAAACTGTACCCAGTTTGTTTTCTATTGGTCTAAGCTTTATTTGGGCTGTTATTTTATTGTTGCACAAGAAGTAGTTTAGATTTTGCAGCAAAAATACTTTTTGGATGTTTTTGAGCAGTTTTCGCGGAATGTAAAAGTTTGTTGGTGATTATCACCCCATAGTTTTATTTTTTACCCAAAAAGCTGTATGCAGTTTCTTTTCTATTGGTCTAAGCTTTATTTTGGCTTTTGTTTCAATCTTGCGCAGGAATTATTTTAGATTTTACAGCAAAAATACTCTTTGGGTTTTTGTGAGCCTTTTTGTTCAAATGAAATTTAAAAGACTTTTCCATTCCCCAAAAAAGTATTTTTGTTGTTAAATCTAAACTAATTCTTGGGTACGCAATAAAGATATGTGTTAATATATCTAAAGAGCCTTTTAAATTATTTATTTTATTATATACATTGCTTACTTTATCTTTTCTCCGTTAAAATAATTAACCACTTATCAAATAATACAATAGCAACAACAGAAAAACAACGGACAGCTGTTACGGTTTGTTGTGGTGGGTTTGATTTGTTCACGCCGATCAAATTTTTGTTATTTTTCTATAAAATTTTGCAATTTTGAAACAAGTTTATTTAAAGATTTGCAAAAATTGCTAAAACGCTTATAGCTGAAACTCCAAACTGGCATAAGCTAAAATTCTACTCATTCACAGCTGCCAGATTCAACTATCGTCCCTCCTAATGTTTTGCGGAATGTAAAAGTTTGTTGGTGATTATCACCCCATAGTTTTATTTTTTACCAAAAAAAATGTACGCAGTTTCTTTTCTATTGGTCTAAGCTTTATTTTGGCTTTTGTTTTAATCTTGCACAAGAATTATTTTAGATTTTACAGCAAAAATACTTTTTGGGTATTTTTGAGCATTTTTTGCGGAATGGAAAAGTTTGTTGGTGATTATCACCCCATAGTTTTATTTTTTACCCAAAAAACTGTACGCAGTTTGTTTTCTATTAGTCTAAGCTTAATTTAAACTTTTGTTTCAATCTTGCACAGGAATTATTTTAGATTTTACAACAAAAATACTTTTTGGGTGTTTTTGAAAAATTTTTGCGGAATGAAAATTTTGTTGGTGATTATCACCCCATAGTTTTATTTTTTACCCGAAAAGCTGTACAGAGTTTATTTTCTATTGGCCTTAGCTTTATTTTGGCTTTTGTTTCAATCTTGCACAGGAACTATTTTAGATTTTACAGCAAAAATACTTTTTGGGTGTTTTGGAACATTTTTTGCGGAATTAAAAGTTTGTTGGTGATTATCACCCCATAGTTTAATTTTTTGCCCAAAAAGCTGTACGCAGTTTGTTTTCTATTGCTCTAATCTTAATTTTGGCTTTTGTTTCAATCTTGCAGAAGAATTGTTTTAGATTTCACAGCAAAAATACTTTTTAGGTGTTTTTGAGCATTTTTTGCGGAATGGAAAAGTTTGTTGGTGATTAGCACCCCATAGTTTTATTTTTTTACCAAATAAACTGTAAGCAGTTTGTTTCTATTGGTCTAAGCTTTATTTTGGCTTTTGTTTTAATCTTACTCAAGAACTATTTTAGATTTTACAGCAAAAATACTTTTTGGGTGTTTTTGAGCATTTTTTGCGGAATGGAAAAGTTTGTTGTTGATTACTACCCCATAGTTTTATTTTTTACCCAAAAAGCTGTACGCAGTTTGTTTTCTATTAGTCTAAGCTTTATTTAAGCTTTTGTTTTAATCTTGCACAGAAATTATTTTAGATTTTACAACAAAAATACTTTTTGGGTGTTTTTGAACATTTTTTGCGGAATTAAAAGTTTGTTGGTGAATATCACCCCATAGTTTTTTTACCCAAAAACCTGTACGCAGTTTGTTTTCTATTAGTCTTAGCTTAATTTTGGCTTTTGTTTCGATCTTGCGCAGGACTTAGTTTAGATTTTACAGCAAAAATACTTTTTGGGTGTTATTGAACATTTTTTGCGGAATTAAAAGCTTCTTGGTGATTATCACCCCATAGTTTTATCTTTTACCCAAAAAAGTGTACGCAGTTTGTTTTCTATTAGTCTTGCACAGGAATTATTTTAGATTTTACAACAAAAATACTTTTTGGGTGTTTTTGAAAAATTTTTGCGGAATGAAAATTTTGTTGGTGATTATCACCCCATAGTTTTATTTTTTACCCGAAAAGCTGTACGGAGTTTATTTTCTATTGGCCTTAGCTTTATTTTGGCTTTTGTTTCAATCTTGCACAGGAACTATTTTAGATTTTACAGCAAAAATACTTTTTGGGTGTTTTGGAACATTTTTTGCGGAATTAAAAGTTTGTTGGTGATTATCACCCCATAGTTTAATTTTTTGCCCAAAAAGCTGTACGCAGTTTGTTTTCTATTGCTCTAATCTTAATTTTGGCTTTTGTTTCAATCTTGCAGAAGAATTGTTTTAGATTTCACAGCAAAAATACTTTTTAGGTGTTTTTGAGCATTTTTTGCGGAATGGAAAAGTTTGTTGGTGATTAGCACCCCATAGTTTTATTTTTTTACCAAATAAACTGTAAGCAGTTTGTTTCTATTGGTCTAAGCTTTATTTTGGCTTTTGTTTTAATCTTACTCAAGAACTATTTTAGATTTTACAGCAAAAATACTTTTTGGGTGTTTTTGAGCATTTTTTGCGGAATGGAAAAGTTTGTTGTTGATTACTACCCCATAGTTTTATTTTTTACCCAAAAAGCTGTACGCAGTTTGTTTTCTATTAGTCTAAGCTTTATTTAAGCTTTTGTTTTAATCTTGCACAGAAATTATTTTAGATTTTACAACAAAAATACTTTTTGGGTGTTTTTGAACATTTTTTGCGGAATTAAAAGTTTGTTGGTGAATATCACCCCATAGTTTTTTTACCCAAAAACCTGTACGCAGTTTGTTTTCTATTAGTCTTAGCTTAATTTTGGCTTTTGTTTCGATCTTGCGCAGGACTTAGTTTAGATTTTACAGCAAAAATACTTTTTGGGTGTTATTGAACATTTTTTGCGGAATTAAAAGCTTCTTGGTGATTATCACCCCATAGTTTTATCTTTTACCCAAAAAAGTGTACGCAGTTTGTTTTCTATTAGTCTAAGCTTAGTTTAAACTTTTGTGTCAACCTAGCACAGGAATTATTTTAAATTTTACAGCACAAATACTTTTTGGGTGTTTTTGAATATTTTTTGGGGAATTAAAAGTTTGTTGGTGATTATCACCCCATAGTTTTATTTTTTACCCAAAAAACTGTACGCAGTTTGTTTTTTATTGCTCTAAGCGGTATTTTGGCTTTTGTTTCAATGTTGCACAAGAATTATTTTCGATTTTACAGCAAAAATACTCTTTGGGTGTTTTTGAGCATTTTTTGCGGAATGGAAAAGTTTGTTGGTGATTATCACCACATAGTTTACCTTTTTACCCAAAACGCTGTACGCAGTTTGTTTTCTATTGCACTAAGCTTAATTTAAGCTTTTGTTTCAATCTTACAGAAGAATTGTTTTAGATTTTACAGCAAAAATACTTTTTAGGTGTTTTTGAGCATTTTTTGCGGAATGGAAAAGTTTGTTGGTGATTATCACCCCATAGTTTTATTTTTTACCAAAAAAACTGTAAGCACTTTGTTTTTTATTGTTATAAGCTTTATTTTGGCTTTTGTTTTAATCTTACTCAAGAATTATTTTAGATTTTACAGCAAAAATACTTTTTGGGTGTTTTTGAGCATTTTTTGCGGAATGGAAAAGTTTGTTGGTGAATACTACCCCATAGTTTTATTTTTTACCCAAAAAGCTGTACGCAGTTTATTTTCTATTAGTCTAAGCTTTATTTAAGCTTTTGTTTTAATCTTGCACAGGAATTATTTTAGATTTTACAACAAAAATACTTTTTGGGTGTTTTTGAACATTTTTTGCGGAATTAAAAGTTTGTTGGTGAATATCACCCCATAGTTTTGTTTACCAAAAAACCTGTAGGCAGTTTGTTTTCTATTAGTCTAAGCTTAATTTTGGCTTTTGTTTCAATCTTTCGCAGGACTTAGTTTAGATTTTACAGCAAAAATACTTTTTGGGTGTTATTGAACATTTTTTGCGGAATTTAAAGCTTGTTTTAGTTTTATCTTTTACCCAAAAAACTGTACGCAGTTTGTTTTCTATTAGTCTAAGCTTAATTTAAACTTTTGTGTTAACCTTGCACAGGAATTATTTTAGATTTTACAGCACAAATACTTTTTGGGTGTTTTTGAATATTTTTTGGGGAATTAAAAGTTTGTTGGTGATTATCACCCCGTAGTTTTATTTTTTACCCAAAAAACTGTACGCAGTATGTTTTTTATTGCTCTAAGCGTTATTTTGGCTTTTGTTTCAATGTTGCACAAGAATTATTTTCGATTTTACAGCAAAAATACTCTTTGGGTGTTTTTGAGCATTTTTTGCGGAATGGAAAAGTTTGTTGGTGCTTTTGAACATTTTTTGCGGAATTAAAAGTTTGTTGGTGAATATCACCCCATATTTTTTTTTACCCAAAAACCTGTACGCAGTTTGTTTTCTATTAGTCTAAGCTTTATTTAAACTTTTGTGTCAACCTTGCACAGGAATTATTTTAGATTTGACAGCACAAATACTTTTTGGGTGATTTTGAATATTTTTTGGGGAATTAAAAGTTTGTTGGTGATTATCACCCCATAGTTTTATTTTTTACCCAAAAAACTGTACGCAGTATGTTTTTTATTGCTCTAAGCGTTATTTTGCCTTTTGTTTCAATCTTGCACGGGAACTATTTTAGATTTTACAGCAAAAATATTTCTTGGGTGTTTTTGAAAATTTTTTGCGGAATTAAAAGTTAGTTGGTGATTATCACCCCATAGTTTAATTTTTTACCAAAAAACCTTACGCAGTTTGTTTTTTATTGGTGTAAGCTTTATTTTGGCTTTTGTTTTAATCTTGCACAAGAATTATTTTAGATTTTACAGCAAAAATACTTTTTGGGTATTTTTGAGCATTTTTCGCGGAATGGAAAAGTTTGTTGGTGATTATCACCCCATAGTTTAATTTTTTACCCAAAAAACTGTACGCAGTTTGTTTTCTATTAGTCCAAGCTTAATTTCGGCTTTTGTTTCAATCTTGCACAGGAAATACTTTAGATTTTACAACAAAAATACTTTTTGGGTGTTTTTGAAAAATTTTTGCGGAATGAAAAGTTTGTTGGTGATTATCACCCCATAGTTTTATTTTTTACCAAAAAAACTGTAAACAGTTTGTTTTCTATTGGTCTAAGCTTAATTTTGGCTTTTGTTTTAATCTTACTCAAGAATTATTTTAGATTTTACAGCAAAAATACTTTTTGGGTGTTTTTGAGCATTTTTTGCGGAATGGAAAAGTTTGTTGGTGAATACTACCCCATAGTTTTATTTTTTACCCAAAAATCTGTACGCAGTTTGTTTTCTATTAGTCTTAGCTTAATTTTGGCTTTTAAGTCAACCTAGCACAGGAATTATTTTAGATTTTACAGCACAAATACTTTTTGGGTGTTTTTGAATATTTTTTGGGGAATTAAAAGTTTGTTGGTGTTTATCACCCCATAGTTTTATTTTTTACCGAAAAAACTGTACGCAGTTTGTTTTTTATTGCTCTAAGCGTTATTTTGGCTTTTGTTTCAATGTTGCACAAGAAATATTTTCGATTTTACAGCAAAAATACTCTTTGGGTGTTTTTGAGCATTTTTTGCGGAATGGAAAAGTTTGTTGGTGATTATCATCCCATAGTTTAACTTTTTACCCAAAAAGCTGTACGCAGTTTGTTTTCTATTGCCCGAAGCTTAATTTAAGCTTTTGTTTCAATCTTGCAGAAGAATTGTTTTCGATTTTACAGCAAAAATACTTTTTAGGTGTTTTTGAGCATTTTTTGCGGAATGGAAAAGTTTGTTGGTGATTATCACCCCATAGTTTTATTTTTTACCCAAAAAGCTGTACGCAGTTTGTTTTCTATTAGTCTAAGCTTTATTTAACCTTTTGTTTTAATCTTGCACAAAAATTATTTTAGATTTTACAACAAAAATACTTTTTGGGTGTTTTTGAACATTTTTTGCGGAATTAAAAGTTTGTTGGTGATTATCACCCCATACTTTTATTTTTTACCAAAAAAACTGTAAGCAGTTTGTTTTCTATTGGTCTAAACTTTATTTTGGCTTTTGTTTTAATCTTACTCAAGAATTATTTTTTGAGCATTTTTTGCGGAATGGAAAAGTTTGTTGGTGAAAACTACCCCATAGTTTTATTTTTTACCCAAAAAGCTGTACGCAGTTTGTTTTCTATTAGTCTAAGCTTTATTTAAGCTTTTGTTTTAATCTTGCACAGGAATTATTTTAGATTTTACAACAAAAATACTTTTTGGGGGTTTTTGAACATTTTTTGCGGAATTAAAAGTTTGTTGGTGAATATCACCCCATAGTTTTGTTTACCGAAAAACCTGTACGCAGTTTGTTTTCTATTAGTCTAAGCTTAATTTTGGCTTTTGTTTCAATCTTTCGCAGGACTTAGTTTAGATTTTACAGCAAAAATACTTTTTGGGTGTTATTGAACATTTTTTGCGGAATTAAAAGCTTGTTGGTGATTATCACCCCATAGTTTTATCTTTTACCCAAAAAACTGTACGCAGTTTGTTTTCTATTAGTCTAAGCTTAATTTAAACTTTTGTGTCAACCTTGCACAGGAATTATTTTAGATTTTACAGCACAAATACTCTTTGGGTGTTTTTGAATATTTTTAGGGGAATTAAAAGTTTGTTGGTGATTATCACCCCATAGTTTTATTTTTTACCCAAAAAACTGTACGCAGTTTGTTTTTTATTGCTCTAAGCGTTATTTTGGCTTTTGTTTCAATGTTGCACAAGAATTATTTTCGATTTTACAGCAAAAATACTCTTTGGGTGTTTTTGATCATTTTTTGCGGAATGGAAAAGTTTGTTGGTGCTTTTGAACATTTTTTTGCGGAATTAAAAGTTTGTTGGTGAATATCACCCCATAGTTTTTTTACCCAAAAACGTGTACGCAGTTTGTTTTCTATTAGTCTAAGCTTAATTTTGGTTTTTGTTTCAATCTTGCACAGGAACTATTTTAGATTTTACAGCAAAAATACTTTTTGGGTGTTTTTGAACATTTTTTGCGGAATTAAAAATTTATTGGTGATTATCACCCCATAGTTTTATTTTTTACCCAAAAAACTGTACAGAGTTTCTTTTCTATTGGTCTTAGCTTTATTTTGGCTTTTGTTTCAATTTTGCGCGGGAACTATTTTAGATTTTACAACAAAAATATTTTTTGGGTGTTTTTGAAAATTTTTTGCGGAATTAAAAGTTTGTTGGTGATTATCACCCCATAGTTTCATTTTTTACCAAAAAACCTTACGCAGTTTGTTTTTTTATTGCTCTAACCGTTATTTTGGCTTTTGTTTCAATGTTGCACAAGAATTATTTTTGATTTTACAGCAAAAATACTCTTTGGGTGTTTTTGAGCATTTTTTGCGGAATGGAAAAGTTTGTTGGTGATTATCACCCCATAGTTTAATTTTTTACCCAAAAGGCTGTACGCAGTTTATTTTCTATTGCCCTAAGCTTAGTTAAAGCGTTTGTTTTAATCTTGCAAAAGAATTGTTTTAGATTTTACAGCAAAAATACTTTTTAGTTGTTTTTGAGCATTTTTTGCGGAATGGAAAAGTTTGTTGGTGATTATCACCCCATAGTTTTATCTTTTACCCAAAAAGCTGTACGCAGTTTCTTTTCTATTAGCCTAACCTTAATTTCGGCTTTTGTTTCAATCTTGCACAAGAATTATTTTAGATTTTACAGCAAAAATACTTTTTGGATGTTTTTGAGCAGTTTTTGCGGAATGTAAAAGTTTGTTGGTGATTATCAGCCCATAGTTTTATTTTTTACCAAAAAAACTGTAAACAGTTTGTTTTCTATTGGTCTAAGCTTTATTTTGGCTTTTGTTTTAATCTTACTCAAGAATTATTTTAGATTTTACAGCAAAAATACTTTTTGGGTGTTTTTGAGCATTTTTTGCGGAATGGAAAAGTTTGTTGGTGATTATCACCCCATAGTTTAATTTTTTACCCAAAAGGCTGTACGCAGTTTATTTTCTATTGCCCTAAGCTTAGTTAAAGCGTTTGTTTTAATCTTGCACAAGAATTATTTTAGATTTTACAGCAAAAATACTTTTTGGGTGTTTTTGAGCATTTTTTGCGGAATGTAAAAGTTTGTTGGTGATTATTACCCCATAGTTTTATTTTTTACGCAAAAAGCTGTACGCAGCTTGTTTTCTATTGGTCTTAGCTTTATTTTGCCTTTTGTTTCAATCTTGCACGGGAACTATTTTAGATTTTACAGCAAAAATATTTCTTGGGTGTTTTTGAAAATTTTTTGCGGAATTAAAAGTTTGTTGGTGATTATCACCCCATAGTTTAATTTTTTACCAAAAAACCTTACGCAGTTTGTTTTTTATTGGTGTAAGCTTTATTTTGGCTATTGTTTTAATCTTGCACAAGAATTATTTTAGATTTTACAGCAAAAATACTTTTTGGGTATTTTTGAGCATTTTTCGCGGAATGGAAAAGTTTGTTGGTGATTATCACCCCATAGTTTAATTTTTTACCCAAAAAACTGTACGCAGTTTGTTTTCTATTAGTCCAAGCTTAATTTCGGCTTTTGTTTCAATCTTGCACAGGAATTACTTTAGATTTTACAACAAAAATACTTTTTGGGTGTTTTTGAAAAATTTTTGCGGAATGAAAAGTTTGTTGGTGATTATCACCCCATAGTTTTATTTTTTACCAAAAAAACTGTAAACAGTTTGTTTTCTATTGGTCTAAGCTTTATTTTGGCTTTTGTTTTAATCTTACTCAAGAATTATTTTAGATTTTACAGCAAAAATACTTTTTGGGTGTTTTTGAGCATTTTTTGCGGAATGGAAAAGTTTGTTAGTGAATACTACCCCATAGTTTTATTTTTTACCCAAAAATCTGTACGCAGTTTGTTTTCTATTAGTCTTAGCTTAATTTTGGTTTTAAGTCAACCTAGCACAGGAATTATTTTAGATTTTACAGCACAAATACTTTTTGGGTGTTTTTGAATATTTTTTGGGGAATTAAAAGTTTGTTGGTGTTTATCACCCCATAGTTTTATTTTTTACCCAAAAAACTGTACGCAGTTTGTTTTTTATTGCTCTAAGCGTTATTTTGGCTTTTGTTTCAATGTTGCACAAGAATTATTTTCGATTTTACAGCAAAAATACTCTTTGGGTGTTTTTGAGTATTTTTTGCGGAATGGAAAAGTTTGTTGGTGATTATCATCCCATAGTTTAACTTTTTACCCAAAAAGCTGTACGCAGTTTGTTTTCTATTGCCCGAAGCTTAATTTAAGCTTTTGTTTCAATCTTGCAGAAGAATTGTTTTAGATTTTACAGCAAAAATACTTTTTAGGTGTTTTTGAGCATTTTTTGCGGAATGGAAAAGTTTGTTGGTGATTATCACCCCATAGTTTTATTTTTTACCCAAAAAGCTGTACGCAGTTTGTTTTCTATTAGTCTAAGCTTTATTTAACCTTTTGTTTTAATCTTGCACAAAAATTATTTTAGATTTTACAACAAAAATACTTTTTGGGTGTTTTTGAACATTTTTTGCGGAATTAAAAGTTTGTTGGTGATTATCACCCCATACTTTTATTTTTTACCAAAAAAACTGTAAGCAGTTTGTTTTCTATTGGTCTAAACTTTATTTTGGCTTTTGTTTTAATCTTACTCAAGAATTATTTTAGCTTTTACAGCAAAAATACTTTTTGGGTGCTTTTGAGCATTTTTTGCGGAATGGAAAAGTTTGTTGGTGAAAACTACCCCATAGTTTTATTTTTTACCCAAAAAGCTGTACGCAGTTTGTTTTCTATTAGTCTAAGCTTTATTTAAGCTTTTGTTTTAATCTTGCACAGGAATTATTTTAGATTTTACAACAAAAATACTTTTTGGGGGTTTTTGAACATTTTTTGCGGAATTAAAAGTTTGTTGGTGAATATCACCCCATAGTATTGTTTACCGAAAAACCTGTACGCAGTTTGTTTTCTATTAGTCTAAGCTTAATTTTGGTTTTTGTTTCAATCTTGCACAGGAACTATTTTAGATTTTACAGCAAAAATACTTTTTGGGTGTTTTTGAACATTTTTTGCGGAATTAAAAATTTATTGGTGATTATCACCCCAAACTGTAAGCAGTTTGTTTTCTATTAGTCTAAGCTCAATTTAAACTTTTGTTTTAATGTTGCACAAAAATTATTTTTGATATTACAGCAAAAATACTCTTAGGGTGTTTTTGAGCATTTTTTGCGGAATGGAAAAGTTTGTTGGTGATTATCACCCCATAGTTTTATTTTTTCCCAAAAAGCTGTACGCACTTTCTTTTCTATTAGCCTAAGCTTAATTTTGGATTTTGTTTGAATCTTGCACAAGAATTAATTTAGATTTTACAGCAAAAATACTTTTTGGGTGTTTTTGAGCATTTTGTGCGGAATGTAAAAGTTTGTTGGTGATTATCAGCCCATAGTTTTATTTTTTCCAAAAAAACTGTACCCAGTTTGTTTTCTATTGGTCTAAGCTTTATTTGGGCTGTTATTTTATTGTTGCACAAGAAGTAGTTTAGATTTTGCAGCAAAAATACTTTTTGGATGTTTTTGAGCAGTTTTCGCGGAATGTAAAAGTTTGTTGGTGATTATCACCCCATAGTTTTATTTTTTACCCAAAAAGCTGTACGCAGTTTCTTTTCTATTGGTCTAAGCTTTATTTTGGCTTTTGTTTCAATCTTGCGCAGGAATTATTTTAGATTTTACAGCAAAAATACTCTTTGGGTTTTTGTGAGCCTTTTTGTTCAAATGAAATTTAAAAGACTTTTCCATTCCCCAAAAAAGTATTTTTGTTGTTAAATCTAAACTAATTCTTGGGTACGCAATAAAGATATGTGTTAATATATCTAAAGAGCCTTTTAAATTATTTATTTTATTACTTTAGATTTTACAACAAAAATACTTTTTGGGTGTTTTTGAAAAATTTTTGCGGAATGAAAAGTTTGTTGGTGATTATCACCCCATAGTTTTATTTTTTACCAAAAAAACTGTAAACAGTTTGTTTTCTATTGGTCTAAGCTTTATTTTGGCTTTTGTTTTAATCTTACTCAAGAATTATTTTAGATTTTACAGCAAAAATACTTTTTGGGTGTTTTTGAGCATTTTTTGCGGAATGGAAAAGTTTGTTAGTGAATACTACCCCATAGTTTTATTTTTTACCCAAAAATCTGTACGCAGTTTGTTTTCTATTAGTCTTAGCTTAATTTTGGTTTTAAGTCAACCTAGCACAGGAATTATTTTAGATTTTACAGCAAAAATACTTTTTGGGTGTTTTTGAACATTTTTTGCGGAATTAAAAGTTTATTGGTGATTATCACCCCATAGTTTTATTTTTTACCCAAAAAACTGTACAGTTTGTTTTCTATTGGTCTTAGCTTTATTTTGCCTTTTGTTTCAATCTTGCACGGGAACTATTTTAGATTTTACAGCAAAAATATTTCTTGGGTGTTTTTGAAAATTTTTTGCGGAATTAAAAGTTTGTTGGTGATTATCACCCCATAGTTTAATTTTTTACCAAAAAACCTTACGCAGTTTGTTTTTTATTGGTGTAAGCTTTATTTTGGCTTTTGTTTTAATCTTGCACAAGAATTATTTTAGATTTTACAGCAAAAATACTTTTTGGGTATTTTTGAGCATTTTTCGCGGAATGGAAAAGTTTGTTGGTGATTATCACCCCATAGTTTAATTTTTTACCCAAAAAACTGTACGCAGTTTGTTTTCTATTAGTCCAAGCTTAATTTCGGCTTTTGTTTCAATCTTGCACAGGAATTACTTTAGATTTTACAACAAAAATACTTTTTGGGTGTTTTTGAAATTTTTTGCGGAATGAAAAGTTTGTTGGTGATTATCACCCCATAGTTTTATTTTTTTACCAAAAAAACTGTAAACAGTTTGTTTTCTATTGGTCTAAGCTTTATTTTGGCTTTTGTTTTAATCTTACTCAAGAATTATTTTAGATTTTACAGCAAAAATACTTTTTGGGTGTTTTTGAGCATTTTTTGCGGAATGGAAAAGTTTGTTAGTGAATACTACCCCATAGTTTTATTTTTTACCCAAAAATCTGTACGCAGTTTGTTTTCTATTAGTCTTAGCTTAATTTTGGCTTTTAAGTCAACCTAGCACAGGAATTATTTTAGATTTTACAGCACAAATACTTTTTGGGTGTTTTTGAATATTTTTTGGGGAATTAAAAGTTTGTTGGTGTTTATCACCCCATAGTTTTATTTTTTACCCAAAAAACTGTACGCAGTTTGTTTTTTATTGCTCTAAGCGTTATTTTGGCTTTTGTTTCAATGTTGCACAAGAATTATTTTCGATTTTACAGCAAAAATACTCTTTGGGTGTTTTTGAGCATTTTTTGCGGAATGGAAAAGTTTGTTGGTGATTATCATCCCATAGTTTAACTTTTTACCCAAAAAGCTGTACGCAGTTTGTTTTCTATTGCCCGAAGCTTAATTTAAGCTTTTGTTTCAATCTTGCAGAAGAATTGTTTTAGATTTTACAGCAAAAGTACTTTTTAGGTGTTTTTGAGCATTTTTTGCGGAATGGAAAAGTTTGTTGGTGATTATCACCCCATAGTTTTATTTTTTACCCAAAAAGCTGTACGCAGTTTGTTTTCTATTAGTCTAAGCTTTATTTAACCTTTTGTTTTAATCTTGCACAAAAATTATTTTAGATTTTACAACAAAAATACTTTTTGGGTGTTTTTGAACATTTTTTGCGGAATTAAAAGTTTGTTGGTGATTATCACCCCATACTTTTATTTTTTACCAAAAAAAACTGTAAGCAGTTTGTTTTCTATTGGTCTAAACTTTATTTTGGCTTTTGTTTTAATCTTACTCAAGAATTATTTTAGCTTTTACAGCAAAAATACTTTTTGGGTGCTTTTGAGCATTTTTTGCGGAATGGAAAAGTTTGTTGGTGAAAACTACCCCATAGTTTTATTTTTTACCCAAAAAGCTGTACGCAGTTTGTTTTCTATTAGTCTAAGCTTTATTTAAGCTTTTGTTTTAATCTTGCACAGGAATTATTTTAGATTTTACAACAAAAATACTTTTTGGGGGTTTTTGAACATTTTTTGCGGAATTAAAAGTTTGTTGGTGAATATCACCCCATAGTTTTGTTTACCGAAAAACCTGTACGCAGTTTGTTTTCTATTAGTCTAAGCTTAATTTTGGCTTTTGTTTCAATCTTTCGCAGGACTTAGTTTAGATTTTACAGCAAAAATACTTTTTGGGTGTTATTGAACATATTTTGCGGAATTAAAAGCTTGTTGGTGATTATCACCCCATAGTTTTATCTTTTACCCAAAAAACTGTACGCAGTTTGTTTTCTATTAGTCTAAGCTTAATTTAAACTTTTGTGTCAACCTTGCACAGGAATTATTTTAGATTTTACAGCACAAATACTTTTTGGGTGTTTTTGAATATTTTTAGGGGAATTAAAAGTTTGTTGGTGATTATCACCCCATAGTTTTATTTTTTACCCAAAAAACTGTACGCAGTTTGTTTTTTATTGCTCTAAGCGTTATTTTGGCTTTTGTTTCAATGTTGCACAAGAATTATTTTCGATTTTACAGCAAAAATACTCTTTGGGTGTTTTTGATCATTTTTTGCGGAATGGAAAAGTTTGTTGGTGCTTTTGAACATTTTTTTGCGGAATTAAAAGTTTGTTGGTGAATATCACCCCATAGTTTTTTTACCCAAAAACGTGTACGCAGTTTGTTTTCTATTAGTCTAAGCTTAATTTTGGTTTTTGTTTCAATCTTGCACAGGAACTATTTTAGATTTTACAGCAAAAATACTTTTTGGGTGTTTTTGAACATTTTTTGCGGAATTAAAAATTTATTGGTGATTATCACCCCATAGTTTTATTTTTTACCCAAAAAACTGTACAGAGTTTCTTTTCTATTGGTCTTAGCTTTATTTTGGCTTTTGTTTCAATTTTGCGCGGGAACTATTTTAGATTTTACAGCAAAAATATTTTTTGGGTGTTTTGAAAATTTTTTGCGGAATTAAAAGTTTGTTGGTGATTATCACCCCATAGTTTCATTTTTTACCAAAAAACCTTACGCAGTTTGTTTTTTTATTGCTCTAACCGTTATTTTGGCTTTTGTTTCAATGTTGCACAAGAATTATTTTTGATTTTACAGCAAAAATACTATTTGGGTGTTTTTGAGCATTTTTTGCGGAATGGAAAAGTTTGTTGGTGATTATCACCCCATAGTTTAATTTTTTACCCAAAAGGCTGTACGCAGTTTATTTTCTATTGCCCTAAGCTTAGTTAAAGCTTTTGTTTCAATCTTGCAAAAGAATTGTTTTAGATTTTACAGCAAAAATACTTTTTAGTTGTTTTTGAGCATTTTTTTGCGGAATGGAAAAGTTTGTTGGTGATTATCACCCCATAGTTTTATCTTTTACCCAAAAAGCTGTACGCAGTTTCTTTTCTATTAGCCTAACCTTAATTTCGGCTTTTGTTTCAATCTTGCACAAGAATTATTTTAGATTTTACAGCAAAAATACTTTTTGGATGTTTTTGAGCAGTTTTTGCGGAATGTAAAAGTTTGTTGGTGATTATCAGCCCATAGTTTTATTTTTTACCAAAAAAACTGTACGCAGTTTGTTTTCTATTGCTCTAAGCTTAATTTTTACTTTTGTTTCGATCTTGCACAAGAATTATTTTAGATTTTACAGCAAAAATACTTTTTGGGTGTTTTTGAGCATTTTTTGCGGAATGTAAAAGTTTGTTGGTGATTATTACCCCATAGTTTTATTTTTTACGCAAAAAGCTGTACGCAGCTTGTTTTCTATTGGTCTTAGCTTTATTTTAGGTTTTGTTTCAATCTAGCACAGGAATTATTTTAGATTTTACAACAAATATACTTTTTGGGTGATTTTGAACATTTTTTGCGGAATTAAAAGTTTGTTGCTGAATATCACCCCATAGTTTTTTTTACCCAAAAACCTGTACGCAGTTTATTTTCTATTAGTCTATAGTTTTATTTTTTTACCCTAAAAACAGTACGTAGTTTGTTTTCTACTAGTCTAAGCTTTATTTAAACTTTTGTGTCAACCTTGCACAGGAATTATTTTAGATTTTACAGCACAAATACTTTTTGGGTGATTTTGAACATTTTTTGCGGAATTAAAAGTTTGTTGCTGAATATCACCCCATAGTTTTTTTTACCCAAAAACCTGTACGCAGTTTGTTTTCTATTAGTCTAAGCTTTATTTAAACTTTTGTGTCAACCTTGCACAGGAATTATTTTAGATTTTACAGCACAAATACTTTTTGGGTGATTTTGAATATTTTTTGGGGAATTAAAAGTTTGTTGGTGATTATCACCCCATAGTTTTATTTTTTACCCAAAAAACTGTACGCAGTATGTTTTTTATTGCTCTAAGCGTTATTTTGGCTTTTGTTTCAATCTTGCACAGGAATTATTTTAGATTTTACAGCAAAAATACTTTTTGGGTGTTTTTGAACATTTTTTGCGGAATTAAAAGTTTATTGGTGATTATCACCCCATAGTTTTATTTTTTACCCAAAAAAACTGTACAGTTTGTTTTCTATTGGTCTTAGCTTTATTTTGCCTTTTGTTTCAATCTTGCACGGGAACTATTTTAGATTTTACAGCAAAAATATTTCTTGGGTGTTTTTGAAAATTTTTTGCGGAATTAAAAGTTTGTTGGTGATTATCACCCCATAGTTTAATTTTTTACCAAAAAACCTTACGCAGTTTGTTTTTATTGGTGTAAGCTTTATTTTGGCTTTTGTTTAATCTTGCACAAGAATTATTTTAGATTTTACAGCAAAAATACTTTTTGGGTATTTTTGAGCATTTTTCGCGGAATGGAAAAGTTTGTTGGTGATTATCACCCCATAGTTTAATTTTTTTACCCAAAAAACTGTACGCAGTTTGTTTTCTATTAGTCCAAGCTTAATTTCGGCTTTTGTTTCAATCTTGCACAGGAATTACTTTAGATTTTACAACAAAAATACTTTTTGGGTGTTTTTGAAAAATGTTTGCGGAATGAAAAGTTGGTTGGTGATTATCACCCCATAGTTTTATTTTTTACCAAAAAAACTGTAAACAGTTTATTTTCTATTGGTCTAAGCTTAATTTTGGCTTTTGTTTTAATCTTACTCAAGAATTATTTTAGATTTTACAGCAAAAATACTTTTTGGGTGTTTTTGAGCATTTTTTGCGGAATGGAAAAGTTTGTTGGTGAATACTACCCCATAGTTTTATTTTTTACCCAAAAATCTGTACGCAGTTTGTTTTCTATTAGTCTTAGCTTAATTTTGGCTTTTAAGTCAACCTAGCACAGGAATTATTTTAGATTTTACAGCACAAATACTTTTTTGGTGTTTTTGAATATTTTTTGGGGAATTAAAAGTTTGTTGGTGTTTATCACCCCATAGTTTTATTTTTTACCCAAAAAACTGTACGCAGTTTGTTTTTTATTGCTCTAAGCGTTATTTTGGCTTTTGTTTCAATGTTGCACAAGAATTATTTTCGATTTTACAGCAAAAATACTCTTTGGGTGTTTTTGAGCATTTTTTGCGGAATGGAAAAGTTTGTTGGTGATTATCATCCCATAGTTTAACTTTTTACCCAAAAAGCTGTACGCAGTTTGTTTTCTATTGCCCGAAGCTTAATTTAAGCTTTTGTTTCAATCTTGCAGAAGAATTGTTTTAGATTTTACAGCAAAAATACTTTTTAGGTGTTTTTGAGCATTTTTTGCGGAATGGAAAAGTTTGTTGGTGCTTTTGAACATTTTTTTGCGGAATTAAAAGTTTGTTGGTGAATATCACCCCATAGTTTTTTTACCCAAAAACGTGTACGCAGTTTGTTTTCTATTAGTCTAAGCTTAATTTAAACTTTTGTTTCAATCTTGCACAGGAATTATTTTAGATTTTACAGCAAAAATACTTTTTGGGTGTTTTTGAACATTTTTTGCGGAATTAAAAATTTATTGGTGATTATCACCCCATAGTTTTATTTTTACCCAAAAAACTGTACAGTTTGTTTTCTATTGGTCTTAGCTTTATTTTGGCTTTTGTTTTAATCTTACTCAAGAACTATTTTAGATTTTACAGCAAAAATATTTTTTGGGTGTTTTTGAAAATTTTTTGCGGAATTAAAAGTTTGTTGGTGATTATCACCCCATAGTTTCATTTTTTACCAAAAAACCTTACGCAGTTTGTTTTTTTATTGCTCTAACCGTTATTTTGGCTTTTGTTTCAATGTTGCACAAGAATTATTTTTGATTTTACAGCAAAAATACTATTTGGGTGTTTTTGAGCATTTTTTGCGGAATGGAAAAGTTTGTTGGTGATTATCACCCCATAGTTTAATTTTTTTCCCAAAAGGCTGTACGCAGTTTATTTTCTATTGCCCTAAGCTTAGTTAAAGCTTTTGTTTCAATCTTGCAAAAGAATTGTTTTAGATTTTACAGCAAAAATACTTTTTAGTTGTTTTTGAGCATTTTTTGCGGAATGGAAAAGTTTGTTGGTGATTATCACCCCATAGTTTTATCTTTTACCCAAAAAGCTGTACGCAGTTTCTTTTCTATTAGCCTAACCTTAATTTCGGCTTTTGTTTCAATCTTGCACAAGAATTATTTTAGATTTTACAGCAAAAATACTTTTTGGATGTTTTTGAGCAGTTTTTGCGGAATGTAAAAGTTTGTTGGTGATTATCAGCCCATAGTTTTATTTTTTACCAAAAAAACTGTACGCAGTTTGTTTTCTATTGCTCTAAGCTTAATTTTTACTTTTGTTTCGATCTTGCACAAGAATTATTTTAGATTTTACAGCAAAAATACTTTTTGGGTGTTTTTGAGCATTTTTTGCGGAATGTAAAAGTTTGTTGGTGATTATTACCCCATAGTTTTATTTTTTACGCAAAAAGCTGTACGCAGCTTGTTTTCTATTGGTCTTAGCTTTATTTTAGGTTTTGTTTCAATCTAGCACAGGAATTATTTTAGATTTTACAACAAATATACTTTTTGGGTGATTTTGAACATTTTTTGCGGAATTAAAAGTTTGTTGCTGAATATCACCCCATAGTTTTTTTTACCCAAAAACCTGTACGCAGTTTATTTTCTATTAGTCTATAGTTTTATTTTTTTACCCTAAAAACAGTACGTAGTTTGTTTTCTACTAGTCTTGGCTTAAGCATGGCTTGTGCTTCAATGTTGCACAAGAACTATTTTAGATTTTACAGCAAAAATACTTTTTCGGTGTTTTTGAACATTTTTTGCGGAATTAAAAGTTTGTTGGTGATTATCACCCTATAGTTTTATTTTTTACCAAAAAAACTGTACGCAGTTTGTTTTCTATTGGTCTAAGCTTTATTTAAGCTGTTATTTTATTGTTGCACAAGAATTAGTTTAGATTTTACAGCAAAAATACTTTTAGGATGTTTTTGAGCAGTTTTTGCGGAATGTAAAAGTTTGTTGGTGATTATCAGCCCATAGTTTTATTTTTCACCAAAAAAACTGTACGCAGTTTGTTTTTTATTGCTCTAAGCGTTATTTTGGCTTTTGTTTCAATGTTCCACAAGAATTATTTTCGATTTTACAGCAAAAATACTCTTTGGGTGTTTTTGAGCATTTTTTGCGGAATGGAAAAGTTTGTTGGTGCTTTTGAACATTTTTTGCGGAATTAAAAATTTGTTGGTGAATATCACCCCATAGTTTTTGTTACCCAAAAACGTGTACGCAGTTTGTTTTCTATTAGTCTAAGCTTAATTTTGGCTTTTGTTTCAATCTTGCACAGGAATTATTTTAGATTTTACAGCAAAAATACTTTTTGGGTGTTTTTGAACATTTTTTGCGGAATTAAAAATTTATTGGTGATTATCACCCCATAGTTTTATTTTTACCCAAAAAACTGTACAGAGTTTGTTTTCTATTGGTCTTAGCTTTATTTTGGGTTTTGTTTCTATCTTGCACGGGAACTATTTTAGATTTTACAGCAAAAATATTTTTTGGGTGTTTTTGAAAATTTTTTGCGGAATTAAAAATTTGTTAGTGATTATCACCCCATAGTTTAATTTTTTACCAAAAAACCTTACGCAGTTTGTTTTTTATTGCTCTAACCGTTATTTTGGCTTTTGTTTCAATGTTGCACAAGAATTATTTTTGATTTTACAGCAAAAATACTCTTTGGGTGTTTTTGAACATTTTTTGCGGAATGGCAAAGTTTGTTGGTGATTATCACCCCATAGTTTAATTTTTTATACAAAAAGCTGAACGCAGTTTATTTTCTATTGCCCTAAGCTTAGTTAAAGCTTTTGTTTCAATCTTGCAGAAGAATTGTTTTAGATTTTACAGCAAAAATACTTTTTAGGTGTTTTTGAGCATTTTTTGCGGAATGGAAAAGTTTGTTGGTGATTATCACCCCATTGTACTATTTTTTCCCAAAAAGCTGTACGCAGTTTCTTTTCTATTAGTCTAAGCTTTATTTTGGCTGTTATTTTATTGTTGCATACGAATTAGTTTAGATTTTACAGCAAAAATACTTTTTGGATGTTTTTGAGCAGTTTTTGCGGAATGTAAAAGTTTGTTGGTGATTATCAGCCCATAGTTTTATTTTTTACCCTAAAAACAGTACGTAGTTTGTTTTCTATTGTTCGAAGCTTAATTTTTACTTTTGTTTCGATCTTACACAAGAATTATTTTAGATTTTACAGCAAAAATACTTTTTGGGTGTTTTTGAGCATTTTTTCCGGAATGTAAAAGTTTGTTGGTGATTATCACCCCATAGTTTTATTTTTTACCCAAAAAACTGTACGCAGTTTGTTTTCTATTGGTCTGAGCTTTTTTTTGGCTTTTGCTTCAATCTTTCGCAGGAATTATTTTAGATTTTGCAGCAAAAATACTTTTTAGGTGTTTTTGAGCAATTTTTTGCGGAATGGAAAAGTTTGTTGGTGATTATCACCCCATAGTTTTATCTTTTACCCAAAAAGCTGTACGCAGTTTCTTTTCTATTAGCCTAACCTTAATTTCGGCTTTTGTTTTAATCTAGCACAAGATTTATTTTAGATTTTACAGCAAAAATACTTTTTGGGTGTTTTTGAGCATTTTTTGCGGAATGTAAAAGTTTGTTGGTGATTATCACCCCATAGTTTTATTTTTTACCCAAAAAGCTGTACGCAGTTTGTTTTCTATTGGTCTATGCTTTATTTTGGTTTTATTTCAATCTTGCACAGGAACGATTTTAGATTTTACAGCAAAAATACTTTTGGGTGTTTTTGAACATTTTTTGCGGAATGGAAAAGTTTGTTGGTGATTATCATTCCATAGTTTTATTTTTTTCCAAAACCTGTGAGTAGTTTCTTTTCTATTAGTCTAAGCTTAATTTTGTCTATTGTTTCAATCTTGCACAAGAATTATTTTAGATTTTACAGCAAAAATACTTTTTAGGTGTTTTTGAGCATTTTTTCCGGAATGTAAAAGTTTGTTGGTGATTATCACACAATAGTTTTATTTTTTACCCAAAAAACTGTACGCAGTTTGTTTTCTATTGATCTAAGCTTTATTTTGGCTTGTGTTTCAATCTTGCTCGGGCAAGATTTTACAGCAAAAATACTCTTTGGGTCTTTGTGAGCCTTTTTGTTCAAATGAAATTTAAAAGACTTTTCCATTCCCGAAAAAAGTATTTTTGTTGTTAAATCTAAACTAATTCTTGGGTACGAAATAAAGATATGTTTTAATATATCTAAGAGCCTTTTAAATTATTTATTTTATTATATTCATTGCTTACTGTATATATTCTCCGTTAAAATAATTAACCACTTATCAAATAATACAATAGCAATAACAGAAAGAACAACGGACAGCTGTTAAGGTTTGTTGTGGTGAGTTTGATTTGTTCACGCCGATCAAATTTTTGTTATTTTTCTATAAAATTTAGCAATTTTGAAACAAGTTTATTTAAAGATATCCAAAAATTGCTAAAACGCTTATAGCTGAAACTCCAAACTGGCATAAGCTAAAATTCTACTCATTCACAGCTGCCAGATTCAACTATCGTCCCTCCTAATGTTTTGCGGAATGTAAAAGTTTGTTGGTGATTATCACCCCATAGTTTTATTTTTTACCAAAAAAAATGTACGCATTTTGTTTTGTATTGTTCTAAGCTTTATTTTGGCTTTTGTTTTCATCTTGCACAAGAATTATTTTAGATTTTAGAGCAAAAATACTTTTTGGGTGTTTTTGAAAATTTTTTGCGGAATGGAAAAGTTTGTTGGTGATTATCACCCCATACTTTTATTTTTTACCCAAAAAACTGTACGCAGTTTGCTTTCTATTAGTCTAAGCTTAATTTAAATTTTTGTTTCAATCTTGCACAGGAATTATTATTTCAGATTTTACAACAAAAATACTTTTTGGGTGTTTTTGAACAATTTTTGCGGAATGAAAAGTTTGTTGGTGATTATCACCCCATAGTTTTACTTTTTACCCAAAAAGCTGTACGCAATTTCTTTTCTTTTAGCCTAAGCTTAATTTTGGCTTGTGTTTCAATCTTGCGCAAGAATTATTTTAGCTTTTACAGCAAAAATACTTTTTGGGTGTTTTTGAACATATTTTGCGGAATGAATGCAAAGTTTGTTGGTGATTATCACCCCATAGTTTTATTTTTTACCGAAAAAGCTGTACGAAGTTTGTTTTCTATTAGTCTAACCTTTTGTTTCAGTCTTGTAGAAGAATTGTTTTAGATTTTACAGCAAAAATACTTTTTAGGTGTTTTTGAGCATTTTTTGCAGAATGGAAAAGTTTGTTGGTGATTATCACCCCATAATTTTATCTTTTACCCAAAAAGCTGTACGCAGTTTGTTTTCTATTCTTCTAAGCTTAATTTTTACTTTTTGTTTTGATCTTGCCCAAGAATTATTTTAGATTTTACAGCAAAAATTCTTTTTGGGTGTTTTTGAGCATTTTTTGCGGAATGTAAAAGTTTGTTGGTGATTATTACCCCATAGTTATATTTTTTACCCAAAAAGCTGTACGCAGTTTGTTTTCTATTGGTCTATGCTTTATTTTGGTTTTATTTCAATCTTGCACAGGAACGATTTTAGATTTTACAGCAAAAATACTTTTTGGGTGTTTTTGAACATTTTTTGCGGAATTAAAAGTTTGTTGGTGATTATCACCCCATAGTTTTATTTTTTACCCAAAAAACTGTACAGAGTTTGTTTTCTATTGGTCTTAGCTTTATTTTGGGTTTTGTTTCAATCTTGCACGGGAACTATTTTAGATTTTACAGCAAAAAAATTTTGTGGGTGTTTTTGAAAATTTTTTGCGGAATTAAAAGTTTGTTGGTGATTATCACCCCATAGTTTAATTTTTTACCAAAAAAGCTGTACGCCGTTTGTTTTCTATTGCTCGAAGCTTAATTTTGGCTTTTGTTTCAATCTTGCAGAAGAATTGTTTTAGATTTTACAGCAAAAATACTTTTTAGGTGTTTTTGAGCATTTTTTGCGGAATGGAAAAGTTTGTTGGTGATTATCACCCCATAGTTTTATCTTTTACCCAAAAAGCTGTACGCAGTTTCTTTTCTATTAGCCTAACCTTAATTTCGGCTTTTGTTTCAATCTTGCAGAAGAATTATTTTAGATTTTACAGCAAAAATACTTTTTGGATGTTTTTGAGCAGTTTTTGCGGAATGTAAAAGTTTGTTGGTGATTATCAGCCCATAGTTTTATTTTTTACCAAAAAAACTGTACGCAGTTTGTTTTCTATTGTTCTAAGCTTAATTTTTACTTTTGTTTCGATCTTGCACAAGAATTATTTTAGATTTTACAGCAAAAATACTTTTTGGGTGTTTTTGGGCATTTTTTGCGGAATGTAAAAGTTTGTTGGTGATTATTACCCCATAGTTTTATTTTTTACCCAAAAAGCTGTACGCAGTTTGTTTTCTATTAGCCTAAGCTTTATTTTAGGTTTTGTTTCAATCTAGCACAGGAATTATTTTAGATTTTACAACAAATATACTTTTTGGTTGTTTTTGAACATTTTTTGCGGAATTAAAAGTTTGTTGCTGAATATCACCCCATAGTTTTTTTTACCCAAAAACCTGTACGCAGTTTATTTTCTATTAGTCTAAGCTTAATTTTGGCTTTAGTTTCAATCTTACACAGGAATTATTTTAGATTTTACAGCAAAAATACTTTTTGGGTGTTTTTGAAAATTTTTTGCGGAATTAAAAGTTTGTTGGTGATTATCACCCCATAGTTTTATTTTTTTACCCTAAAAACAGTACGTAGTTTGTTTTCTACTAGTCTAGGCTTAAGCATGGCTTGTGCTTCAATGTTGCACAGGAACTATTTTAGATTTTACAGCAAAAATACTTTTTGGGTATTTTTGAACATTTTTTGCGGAATTAAAAGTTTGTTGGTGATTATCACCCTATAGTTTTATCTTTTACCCAAAAAAATTTACGCAGTTTGTTTTCTATTGGTCTAAGGTTTATTTTGGTTTAATTTCCATCTTGCACAAGGATTATTTTAGATTTTACAACAAAAATACTTTTTGGGTGTTTTTGAAAATTTTTTTCCGGAATTAAAAGTTTGTTGGTGATTATCACCCCATAGTTTTACTTTTTACCCAAAAAGCTGTATGCAATTTCTTTTCTTTTAGCCTAAGCTTAATTTTGGCTTGTGTTTCAATCTTGCGCAAGAATTATTTTAGCTTTTACAGCAAAAATACTTTTTGGGTGTTTTTGAACATATTTTGCGGAATGCAAAGTTTGTTGGTGATTATCACCCCATAGTTTTATTTTTTACCGAAAAAGCTGTACGAAGTTTGTTTTCTATTAGTCTAACCTTTTGTTTCAATCTTGCAGAAGAATTGTTTTAGATTTTACAGCAAAAATACTTTTTAGGTGTTTTTTAGCATTTTTTGCGGAATGGAAAAGTTTGTTGGTGATTATCATTCCATAGTTTTATTTTTTTCCAAAAACCTGTGAGTAGTTTCTTTTCTATTAGTCTAAGCTTAATTTTGTCTATTGTTTCAATCTTGGACAAGAATTATTTTAGATTTTACAGCAAAAATACTTTTTAGGTGTTTTTGAGCATTTTTTCCGGAATGTAAAAGTTTGTTGGTGATTATCACACAATAGTTTTATTTTTTACCCAAAAAACTGTACGCAGTTTGTTTTCTATTGATCTAAGCTTTATTTTGGCTTGTGTTTCAATCTTGCTCGGGCAAGATTTTACAGCAAAAATACTCTTTGGGTCTTTGTGAGCCTTTTTGTTCAAATGAAATTTAAAAGACTTTTCCATTCCCGAAAAAAGTATTTTTGTTGTTAAATCTAAACTAATTCTTGGGTACGAAATAAAGATATGTTTTAATATATCTAAGAGCCTTTTAAATTATTTATTTTATTATATTCATTGCTTACTGTATATATTCTCCGTTAAAATAATTAACCACTTATCAAATAATACAATAGCAATAACAGAAAGAACAACGGACAGCTGTTAAGGTTTGTTGTGGTGAGTTTGATTTGTTCACGCCGATCAAATTTTTGTTATTTTTCTATAAAATTTAGCAATTTTGAAACAAGTTTATTTAAAGATATCCAAAAATTGCTAAAACGCTTATAGCTGAAACTCCAAACTGGCATAAGCTAAAATTCTACTCATTCACAGCTGCCAGATTCAACTATCGTCCCTCCTAATGTTTTGCGGAATGTAAAAGTTTGTTGGTGATTATCACCCCATAGTTTTATTTTTTACCAAAAAAAATGTACGCATTTTGTTTTGTATTGTTCTAAGCTTTATTTTGGCTTTTGTTTTCATCTTGCACAAGAATTATTTTAGATTTTAGAGCAAAAATACTTTTTGGGTGTTTTTGAAAATTTTTTGCGGAATGGAAAAGTTTGTTGGTGATTATCACCCCATACTTTTATTTTTTACCCAAAAAACTGTACGCAGTTTGCTTTCTATTAGTCTAAGCTTAATTTAAATTTTTGTTTCAATCTTGCACAGGAATTATTATTTCAGATTTTACAACAAAAATACTTTTTGGGTGTTTTTGAACAATTTTTGCGGAATGAAAAGTTTGTTGGTGATTATCACCCCATAGTTTTACTTTTTACCCAAAAAGCTGTACGCAATTTCTTTTCTTTTAGCCTAAGCTTAATTTTGGCTTGTGTTTCAATCTTGCGCAAGAATTATTTTAGCTTTTACAGCAAAAATACTTTTTGGGTGTTTTTGAACATATTTTGCGGAATGCAAAGTTTGTTGGTGATTATCACCCCATAGTTTTATTTTTTACCGAAAAAGCTGTACGAAGTTTGTTTTCTATTAGTCTAACCTTTTGTTTCAGTCTTGTAGAAGAATTGTTTTAGATTTTACAGCAAAAATACTTTTTAGGTGTTTTTGAGCATTTTTTGCAGAATGGAAAAGTTTGTTGGTGATTATCACCCCATAATTTTATCTTTTACCCAAAAAGCTGTACGCAGTTTCTTTTTTATTAGTCTAAGCTTAATTTTGGCTTTTGTTTCAATCTTGCACAAGAATTATTTTAGATTTTACAGCAAAAATACTTTTTGGGTGTTTTTGAAAATTTTTTGCGGAATTAAAAGTTTGTTGGTGATTATCACCCCATAGTTTTATTGTTTACCCAAAAAACTGTACGCAGTTTGTTTTTTATTAGTCTAAGCTTAATTTTGGCTTTTGCTTCAATCTTGCACAGGAATTATTTTAGATTTTACAGCAAAAATACTTTTTGGGTGTTTTTGAACATTTTTTGCGGAATTAAAATTTTGTTGGTGATTATCACCCCATACTTTTATTTTTTACCCAAAAAAAACTGTACGCAGTTTGTTTTCTATTAGTATAAGCTTTATTTAAGCTTTTGTTTCAATCTTGCACAGGAATTATTTTAGATTTTACAGCACAAATACTTTTTGGGTGTTTTTGAGCATTTTTTGCGGAATGGAAAAGTTTGTTGGTGAATATCACCCCAAAGTTTTTTTTTAATCAAATAACTGTACGCAGTTTGTTTTCTATTAGTCTGAGCTTATTTTAAATTTTCGTTTCAATCTTGCACAGGAATTATTTTAGATTTTACAGCAAAAATACTTTTTGCGTGTTTTTGAACATTTTTTGGGGAATGTAAAAGTTTGTTGGTGATTATCACCCCATAGTTTTATTTTTTACCTAAAAAACTGTAAGCAGTTTGTTTTCTATTGGTCTAAGCTTTATTTTGGCTCTTGTTTTAATCTTACTCAAGAATTATTTTAGATTTTACAGCAAAAATACTTTTTGGGTGTTTTTGAGCATTTTTTGCGGAATGGAAAAGTTTGTTGGTGAATATCACCCAAAAGTTTTTTTTTAATCAAATAGCTGTACGCAGTTTGTTTTCTCATCATTTAAATTTTTATTGTCAATCATATTAAACGTATAGTATATATATATATATATATATATATATATATATATATATATATATATATATATATATATATATATATATATATATATATATATATATATATATATATATATATATATATATATATATATATATATATATATATATATATATATATATATATATATATATATATATATATATATATATATATATATATATATATATATATATATATATATATATATATATACATATATATTTATATATATATATATATATATATATATATATATATATATATATATATATATATATATATATATATATATATATATATATATATATATATATATATATATATATATATATATATATATATATATATATATATATATATATATATATATATATATATATATATATATATATATATATATATATATATATATACTATAAGTTTAATATGATTGACAATAAAAATTTAAATGATGAGGTTTTGTTATATAAGAGGAAATTTATATCAAAAACAAGTTAGTTATCAAAATGCGACTAGTAAAGCAAGCTAAACAAATTGTAATAAGAAATGCTGATGAAGCTCAAGACAAGAAATCTAAAATTAAACATAGTATACTTCTACCAAATTCAATACGAGCATTAATTGTGGGTCCCTAAAATTGTGGTAAAACTAATGTCATGATTAGTTTAATAGAAAGCCCCAACGGTCTTAGTTTCAAAAACATTTACATATATTCAAAATCTTTGTATCAACCAAAATATTGTTATTTAAAGAAATTGATAGACCCAATAAAAGGAATAAATATTTTTACATTTGCGGAAAATGAGCAAGTTCTAAGACCGACTGAAGCGAACCCCCATTCAATAATAATATTTGACGATGTTATATGTGGAAAACAGGAGACTATAAGAGATTACTTTTGCATGGGTAGACATAAGAATATAGATTGTTTTTATTTATCTCAAACATATACGAAAATTCCCAAACATCTTATACGGGATAATGCGAATATGATTATAATATTTAAACAAGATGAAATGAATTTGCGACATATATACAATGATGATATTATTGGTGATATGACATTTAAAGAATTTATGAATATATGTATTGAGTGTTGGAAAGATAAATATGGATTCGTTGTTGTCAGTAAGGATGATTCGATAAATAAGGGGCGATATAGGAAAGGTTTTGACAAATTCATACAAGTGTAAGTGGGATTCCTTCAGAACTAAATAATAAATAGATACGGAAGAGCTTATAACCGGATAAAAAGTAAACAGATACGGAGCAGTTCATAACCAGATAAGAGCAGATGTAAAGCAGATATATAGCAGTTCATAACCAGATCGAAAGCTGATAAAAGTATATAAGAAAGTAGATACAACGCTGATCAAAAGCAGATCAATACCAGATACAAACCAGTTCACAACCTGATATAAACCAGATCGATATGAATAATAACAACTTATTAAAAGATATTGTTAAGACAAGAACTATATTAAAAGAAAAGCTAAAAAATATAAAATTAAACGAAACAGATAGGATTAATTTATTGAAAGATACATTTAAACCTATAACAAAGCCTCTAAATAATATAATTGGAAAATTTTAT
>OY101449.1:65541385-65566964 GCA_956483635.1 Panzeria rudis
ACATACATACATACATACATACATACATACATACATACATACATACATACATACATACATACATACATACATACATACATACATACATACATACATACATACATACATACATACATACATACATACATACATACATACATACATACATACATACATACATACATACATACATACATACATACATACATACATACATACATACATACATACATACATACATACATACATACATACATACATACATACATACATACATACATACATACATACATACATACATACATACATACATACATACATACATACATACATACATACATACATACATACATACATACATACATACATACATACATACATACATACATACATACATACATACATACATACATACATACATACATACATACATACATACATACATACATACATACATACATACATACATACATACATACATACATACATACATACATACATACATACATACATACATACATACATACATACATACATACATACATACATACATACATACATACATACATACATACATACATACATACATACATACATACATACATACATACATACATACATACATACATACATACATACATACATACATACATACATACATACATACATACATACATACATACATACATACATACATACATACATACATACATACATACATACATACATACATACATACATACATACATACATACATACATACATACATACATACATACATACATACATACATACATACATACATACATACATACATACATACATACATACATACATACATACATACATACATACATACATACATACATACATACATACATACATACATACATACATACATACATACATACATACATACATACATACATACATACATACATACATACATACATACATACATACATACATACATACATACATACATACATACATACATACATACATACATACATACATACATACATACATACATACATACATACATACATACATACATACATACATACATACATACATACATACATACATACATACATACATACATACATACATACATACATACATACATACATACATACATACATACATACATACATACATACATACATACATACATACATACATACATACATACATACATACATACATACATACATACATACATACATACATACATACATACATACATACATACATACATACATACATACATACATACATACATACATACATACATACATACATACATACATACATACATACATACATACATACATACATACATACATACATACATACATACATACATACATACATACATACATACATACATACATACATACATACATACATACATACATACATACATACATACATACATACATACATACATACATACATACATACATACATACATACATACATACATACATACATACATACATACATACATACATACATACATACTACTTACATACATACATACATACATACATACATACATACATACATACATACATACATACATACATACATACATACATACATACATACATACATACATACATACATACATACATACATACATACATACATACATACATACATACATACATACATACATACATACATACATACATACATACATACATACATACATACATACATACATACATACATACATACATACATACATACATACATACATACATACATACATACATACATACATACATACATACATACATACATACATACATACATACATACATACATACATACATACATACATACATACATACATACATACATACATACATACATACATACATACATACATACATACATACATACATACATACATACATACATACATACATACATACATACATACATACATACATACATACATACATACATACATACATACATACATACATACATACATACATACATACATACATACATACATACATACATACATACATACATACATACATACATACATACATACATACATACATACATACATACATACATACATACATACATACATACATACATACATACATACATACATACATACATACATACATACATACATACATACATACATACATACATACATACATACATACATACATACATACATACATACATACATACATACATACATACATACATACATACATACATACATACATACATACATACATACATACATACATACATACATACATACATACATACATACATACATACATACATACATACATACATACATACATACATACATACATACATACATACATACATACATACATACATACATACATACATACATACATACATACATACATACATACATACATACATACATACATACATACATACATACATACATACATACATACATACATACATACATACATACATACATACATACATACATACATACATACATACATACATACATACATACATACATACATACATACATACATACATACATACATACATACATACATACATACATACATACATACATACATACATACATACATACATACATACATACATACATACATACATACATACATACATACATACATACATACATACATACATACATACATACATACATACATACATACATACATACATACATACATACATACATACATACATACATACATACATACATACATACATACATACATACATACATACATACATACATACATACATACATACATACATACATACATACATACATACATACATACATACATACATACATACATACATACATACATACATACATACATACATACATACATACATACATACATACATACATACATACATACATACATACATACATACATACATACATACATACATACATACATACATACATACATACATACATACATACATACATACATACATACATACATACATACATACATACATACATACATACATACATACATACATACATACATACATACATACATACATACATACATACATACATACATACATACATACATACATACATACATACATACATACATACATACATACATACATACATACATACATACATACATACATACATACATACATACATACATACATACATACATACATACATACATACATACATACATACATACATACATACATACATACATACATACATACATACATACATACATACATACATACATACATACATACATACATACATACATACATACATACATACATACATACATACATACATACATACATACATACATACATACATACATACATACATACATACATACATACATACATACATACATACATACATACATACATACATACATACATACATACATACATACATACATACATACATACATACATACATACATACATACATACATACATACATACATACATACATACATACATACATACATACATACATACATACATACATACATACATACATACATACATACATACATACATACATACATACATACATACATACATACATACATACATACATACATACATACATACATACATACATACATACATACATACATACATACATACATACATACATACATACATACATACATACATACATACATACATACATACATACATACATACATACATACATACATACATACATACATACATACATACATACATACATACATACATACATACATACATACATACATACATACATACATACATACATACATACATACATACATACATACATACATACATACATACATACATACATACATACATACATACATACATACATACATACATACATACATACATACATACATACATACATACATACATACATACATACATACATACATACATACATACATACATACATACATACATACATACATACATACATACATACATACATACATACATACATACATACATACATACATACATACATACATACATACATACATACATACATACATACATACATACATACATACATACATACATACATACATACATACATACATACATACATACATACATACATACATACATACATACATACATACATACATACATACATACATACATACATACATACATACATACATACATACATACATACATACATACATACATACATACATACATACATACATACATACATACATACATACATACATACATACATACATACATACATACATACATACATACATACATACATACATACATACATACATACATACATACATACATACATACATACATACATACATACATACATACATACATACATACATACATACATACATACATACATACATACATACATACATACATACATACATACATACATACATACATACATACATACATACATACATACATACATACATACATACATACATACATACATACATACATACATACATACATACATACATACATACATACATACATACATACATACATACATACATACATACATACATACATACATACATACATACATACATACATACATACATACATACATACATACATACATACATACATACATACATACATACATACATACATACATACATACATACATACATACATACATACATACATACATACATACATACATACATACATACATACATACATACATACATACATACATACATACATACATACATACATACATACATACATACATACATACATACATACATACATACATACATACATACATACATACATACATACATACATACATACATACATACATACATACATACATACATACATACATACATACATACATACATACATACATACATACATACATACATACATACATACATACATACATACATACATACATACATACATACATACATACATACATACATACATACATACATACATACATACATACATACATACATACATACATACATACATACATACATACATACATACATACATACATACATACATACATACATACATACATACATACATACATACATACATACATACATACATACATACATACATACATACATACATACATACATACATACATACATACATACATACATACATACATACATACATACATACATACATACATACATACATACATACATACATACATACTAGGGATGTAACGAATACCGATACCGATATATCGGCGATACTTCAGATTTTCCGATACATCGGTATCGGCGATATTTTACTGTCGATACGACGATACTTTTAAAACTTTTCTCAGATTTTTTTTAAAAAATAATTTATTTTTTTTTCGATTTTACCATGAATTAAATTCACTTCGTTATGTTTTAAATCTTTTTAATATCAATTTTAAAAATTAATAATATTTTATGCTGTTATTTTGTAAAAAAAATTATTTATTTTTTGTTAATTTTACCATGAATTCAAATTCAAGTCGTTGTTTCTAAATCTTATTCCAGCAGAAAAAGATACTCCAAAGAAAATGTAGAATTCGCGATCTGGAAGTATTGCAAATTTTGATAATTTCTAATTAGTTTTACATATCCTTGCCATTGCAAGAAGTTCTGCTTTTCGATTACCAATCACCGAATTGGAAGCGATGCTAGGACAAATTTCTTTTTCGGTATTCTATAATGATTTTTCCTCAAGGAAACAGGATAAAAAATTACCCATTTTCACAATTTTTTTTATGCGAATTTAAACTCAGATCTTTATTTTCATGTAAATTTAAGTGAATAAATATAAACTTAGAAGTCTTTTAATAATTAAGCTATTAAGTTATTTAGATGAATATTAGTTGATAAATGTCCTTTAAAAAAATCGATTTTTTAAAAAGCATGGCAAGTATTTTTTAAAATTATAAAGGAATTAAACATTTTTTCTTGCTTTTCTACTATTATCTGCATATTTTTAATATAGATTTCATGGAAGCAAAGAAAATGTAGTTCCTTAAATGTTTTATCAATTTTAAATATTCTCTCTTATAATGTAATTTTGTATAATAAAAAAATTGCGCTTGAGTTTTGTTAATCTAAACTTGAACTCAATTTCAATATTCGTATCGGTATCGGAATCGGTATCGGCGATATTTATTTTTTAATATCGGTATCGGTATCGGATCGGCAAAACGGCGTATCGTTACATCCCTAATACATACATACATACACACATACATACATACATACATACATACATACATACATACATACATACATACATACATACATACATACATACATACATACATACATACATACATACATACATACATACATACATACATACATACATACATACATACATACATACATACATACATACATACATACATACATACATACATACATACATACATACATACATACATACTAGAGGCTAGCACATGTTGACATATATAACATGGCAACATGTGTCGCACCATGTCATTGTCAGGTCATGCATTGTCGTCCCGACATGTTCGGCTTGACATTCGAAGACACAACCAAATAAGTATTAAACAAGCCTGAGCATCGTCTTACAATGATTAAACATACCTGAACATGCGAAAAGCATTATGTCTTTTCAAAAGACACTACGTCTTTTAAAAAGCATAATGTCTTTTGAGAAGAGAGGTGTCTTTTCAAAGTCTAGGCTGCTTTTGAATTGAGTGGTGAATGAAAAAATGATCATACGTAGGTACGATACGTTGAGAAAAAACCCCTTTAGATATTATTAACAATTTGCAATGACAATTTTTGTTATAAAAGGATAAAAACCCAAGCAAAATTATGTACTTTAAAATTTAAAGTGAATTTTTTAAAATCATCAGTGACAATAGAATAATTATTGGTTTGCCAATATGGCTAATATGGCCAACATTAACGAGCTAATTGAGATTCTTAAACCCTTTGAGGAAGTTTCGAAACTTTTGGAAGGAGAAAAATATTCAACCATTCACCAAGTGTATTATCAAATCAGAAAGCTTAAAAATATACTAAATAAAAACCATCTAATGATTCAGAAAATGGCAAAAAGTTTAAGGAACAACTGCTTATCCATATGGAATCTGTAGTTGATGTAAATATTAAGGACATTCATAAAATTGCACTATTTTTATTTCCACCGGCAAATAAACTTGACATTTTTCCGGAAAGTGAAAAGAGAAGTATTCATGAAAAGTGCAAAGAAATGCTAAGAACTTACGAGGATGCCTGGACTATCTCCAACATTTCAATTGATTCTACAAGCACTGATGATGATCCTTTTACGGATTTTGTTCAAGCTGCCGCAACATCCGAATATGAAGACGAAGTAAGCAATGAAATATTTAGGTATGAGAGTCACAGAATACTCTACCACAAAGAATTTGATGCATTGGCTAAGCAGTTTTATACTAGCCACTCCAGCCAGTTCTGCACCATCAGAAAGACTTTTTTCAAAAGCACGGCACTTATTATCTGAAAAACGATCATTGCTTGGAAAGAACCCATCTAGTGTAATTAGAATCATGTTTTTATATAATAACTTAGATTTAAATGCCTTGCATACATTAAATTTTAATGAGGAGTAGAATTTTATAATATATGTAAATACATATGTATTTTTAATTAATAATTTATGGATCGTATTTGGTTTTATTTTAAATTATGTGCTCATTCTGATATCCATTAGCAACCAAAGCCTTGTTCACCAAGATTTTTTTAAATATTATTATGCATTTGCTGATTTTTAAATCGAGCAAAAAAACTTATCCTGCCTGATCTGTAAAACGAATCCGAACATATCTCGTTTTCCAAAAATAAGTGTCACGTTTCTTAAACAATACAAAACAAAACTAATTTCAATTAATTTAAACTCGAAAAAGTAGAAAACTATAAATATTTACTTTTAAATCGTTTTACCGCTTTTTCTTTTTTAAAGCCCTTATGACACTACATTTTTTCTTAATTTTTTCAAGTTTTGGAAAACAGTGCAAATAGAATATAATGGGAAATTTTACCAGGTGTAAAGAGTTCAGCTATATTAAGATAAATACCAAATTGTCAAAGCTTTTACTAATGTTATCGATAAAAAATGGGGGCCTGTCAAAAAAAATTTAAAAATGTTCAACTTAAAATTGACATTTCAAGCTTGAAACATTAAAGTGTTGCCAAGTTAGCGGTTTATTCACAAATTCAGCGCCTATTTTTTTCAACTGTTATTTTGTCGTTTTATTATAGATAAAAAGTAGGCAGCACTTAAAGAAGCTATTACGTTCTGTTTACATTTTGTATAGTTGCTTCTTTCTATCATTTGCTATTTCTTTCTTTCAATCCTATAGCAAAACAATGCAAGAAAAATGTAGTGTCATAAGCAGTTGCTAATAAAAACCTAATGAATAAATAAAGACGAAGTATTTTAAAACATTTCTACCACACACACTCACACTCTTCTATGTAGAACACTTAACAACATTACCTTCAATACAGCATTATACTACAATGAAGTTAAGTTGCATGACATGACTTGTCATTGTGTTTGAGTTCGCACAACATTGTACAACATGGTGTTTGAGTGTGCATGACATGGCAAGGCTTGAAATTTTTCTATGTGACACTTTTTCAGAAAATGTTGGCTTGTGCAGGACTTTAATACATACATACAAACATACCTACATACATACATGCCACCTGGTTGTCAATTCGTCTTGATCACGAGCAGCGCCACCTGGTTGTCAATTCGTCTTGTCTATGTATATAGATAAATATTAGTTATGCTGGCTTTAGACGACATGTTTTTTACATATGGCTTGTTAGGTGTGTGAGACATATGTAACTTCGCATGTTTGTCAAAATTGTCAATTTACAGACGGTTTATAATATTTGCTTTCACACGTACATGTGCAATTACATCTGACATAACCTCTGAGTGTTCACAACAGCTTAGTTTTTAGTAAATATATAAAGCCTTCTTTGCTTTTTAATGTTTTTTCAGCCAAACCACACTTTTGATAATTTAATACAGCTGATGTCAGATACCTTGTCAGATGAAAATAGAACACGCTCTAATTGAAAATTTTTAATCTGACTTTGCTTCTGTAAATGTCATCTGACAATGCTTCATATGTTTCACACGGCATGTATCACTTTTGCAGTGGGAAATTTGACAAGTCAGATGTAAAATACATGTCGTCTAAAGTCAGCATTAGCAGAAACAGCTTCAGCTATCACTGCCACGAACCACTTATCGAAGACACAACCAGTATATTTTTAGCCACTATTCAGCCAGTATATTTTCATTTTCAAAAAATGTTTGTTTCACCCCCCATGCATTGATTTTTGTTATTTAAAGCATTGATGTGCATGGCGCGCCATAAGGAACTTACTTTCCAAAAACAAAAACTGCACAGCAAAAATTTCATTGCATGGACACGAATGCAACTTCAAAAGAAAATTTAAGAAAGTTGCAGAAGCAAAAGTTGATTCATATGGACATGGACAAACTAAATTTGGACGAGGAGAAAATATTAGCCAAAGAGAAAAAAGTTAACAAAAGATATACAATGCAGAGTTTAATGGTCCAACAAAAGCTGAAAGTGCAATAAATATCAATGATGACATTGACAATATTGACGCTAATTACATCATAGTTTTAGTATAGTGACGACAAAAGTGAGAGATATTTTAATTTATATTTTAAATTTTTTATATATTAAGTTTGTGTTTTATTTTTGTACAGTTTTTACAAAACACTGTGATATTTTAAATTATGTAAAGAACTTTCTAAAGACTACTTTCCCAATGACCACCAAATGAAAGAGCGTAAGAATTTGTGTGATTTTAGCTAACAAAATTTTGCTATGAAACTGACAACAATGAAATACATACATAAATAGATAAGAAATTAGAAAGAACAAATAATTAATTATACTTACTGCGCCAATGCTGACAATGCGATCAAAATGATGAATGTACACATGCACAAACACCCTGAATAATCGAGTTAATATTTTTCTGCATAGACTTGGAAAAGTTTTAGGAAATGGTACATCTAAAAAGAGGAGAAAATATTTGCAGTTTTAAATTTGTTAGCTATATTTAGTTTGCTGGGAAACAAATATAACTAAGTACTAGTGTTATAAACGACAGTTGGAAAAGGCTAGATAAAAATGGATTCTTATGATGTATTGACTCAATAACACGCAATACTCTAACGGTTGTCATAGTTCGGAGTAGTGCACTTGATTGAAATAAGCATTGCAATACAACTAAATATCTATTTTTCACTAGCTTATTGATAATGGCTTTATCGTCACTAGCACTCAAAAATTTTGTGGTAGGGCTAATGCTGCATTTAGACTACTGCCGAAGTTGGCAATTTTTTTGTCAGTTCTTGGCAGTTACGTGTAAACGTCAGTAAAAGTATGCAATTTTTATTGCATTATAAAATGCCATTTGAAATGACAGTTGGTAATGCCACAAAAACTGTCATCGTGTAAACACCCTAAATTTGCATGTTTGCAGTTAATGACAACCCTGGCGAAAAAATGAAAATTTTCATTTTAAACTGACAAGCTTGGCAGCACAAAAGGCGTTTTTTGCAAAATGGAAATGTAAGTTTTACTTTATTTATATTATGTATAATTATTAACTGTTACATTTACTGTAGCAGTTTATTTGTTTAAACAAACAATAAAATATTTTATTTAATCATTATTATAAACTTATTTATTTTCAGCTTACCAAGTACACAAAAGCGGCAACGCAAAATTGAAAAAAATGGTTATCTGAGGAGGTAAATCTCCTCATATCGATGATGGAGGAGCTCGAAGCGCTTTGGAATTATGGTACGCAGGAGTACCGTAATCGGGACTTAAGAGAGTCCAAGTGGCTGGAAATATCCCAGGCAACCACTCGCAGCATTGCCGACTGTAAAGCTCAGTGGAACACTGTGAAAAGTCGGTACAACGTAAGTATTTTGTTTAAAAAGAGCATAAACTTTTGACTTAAAATAAATTCTATATATCTATTAGACTGAACGTCGCAAAGAGTGTTCGACAAAGAGTGGTCAAAGTGGAGAACGCTACTCATCACGATATGAGTTTTTCAATGCCCTATCTTTTTTGAATAGCGTTTGTGAGCGACCAGCTGGTTCTACACAAACCAATATGGTAAGTTCAGTGTAAATAATTGTTATTTTAGGATTATTATTAATTGTCGTCATTTTAAATTAGATATCATCAGAAATTGAGGTGCTGGACAGC
The DNA here is from genome assembly GCA_956483635.1 of Panzeria rudis. Classification (NCBI taxonomy): domain Eukaryota; kingdom Metazoa; phylum Arthropoda; class Insecta; order Diptera; family Tachinidae; genus Panzeria; species Panzeria rudis. The sequence continues at coordinate 65,552,703 of OY101449.1, forward strand.
CCCATCACTATTGAGTATGTGTCCGATGGAAATAGCGATGAACTAGAGAGTTTGTCTACTCCTAAGCGAGCAAAACTTGTTGCACCAACACCAGAACGCACGGCTCTGCTCAATAGAATTACCAACTATCTGGATACACGTTCCCAGGAGCCCTCATGGAAGAGAGTTTTTGCAGAACATGTCCATTGCGAATTGGGCCGCTATGCAGAAGCTGACGCGCATAGGTAAATCAAATAATTTTGAATTAATTATAGATTAAAATTAAATTCTTTTTCCAGATTAAAGAGACAAATAAATTCCCTGTTGGACAACTTTGAACCAAGTGACATTGAAGAAAAGTGATTGTTTTATATGTCTGTGATTGTTTTTTGTGTAATGAGTTATATTTTTTTTTTTGTTATTTTGCTAGTAAGAATTTTTGAACTATTTTTTTTTTGTTATTTAGCTTGTAACAATTTTTGGACTATTTTTTTTTTTGTTATTTAGCTAGTAAGATAAAAAATAAATAATAAAGAAAAATAAACCCTCATTAGTAAGCGGATGTAATGAGCGCAGTAAATCTCTATCATTCAACTCTCCATGCCAATTTCCACCAGTTATTGACCCATCTGTATTTGGTTGATCGTAATCTCCTGGTTGAGCATATGTAGACCTACGTTTGTTTAAAAAGTTGTGCAAAGCGCATATAGCAAGAACCGCTTTCTCAACTTTTTTAGGCTCCATTTCTATGGGCTTACGTAATATACGAAAACGAGCAGTTATAATTCCAAACACATTCTCAACTACACGACGAGCGCGCGAAAGTCTGTAACTGAAAATTCTTTCCTGGGTAGTTTGCTTTCGAAAATTGTATGGCTTCATTATGGAGGTTTTCAATGGGAAAGCATCATCTGCAACCATGACATATGGAACTGGAGTATTTCTTCCAAGGAGTGGTTTGGGTTGTGGTAAATTCAAAGAACCATTTTCTAAAGCCTTTGCTAGCATGCATCTCGAAAAAACACCTCCATCACTCTCCCTGCCTTTTGCCCCAACGTCTATGAACAAGAAGTTATAGTCCGCGTCGACCATGGCCATTAAAACAATACTATTTTTAAGCTTATAGTTGAAATAAGCACTACCAGATTTTGATGGTTGCTGCACATCCACATGTTTACCATCAATGGCTCCAAAACAATTTGGGAAATTCCACTTTTGCCAAAATCGATCGGCAATCTCTTCCCATTCAGTAGGCGTGTTTGGGATCTGATAAAAATAATTCGTTTATATTATACCTTAATATTAAATATTGGAATATGAGAACATGTAATTATGTACTTACTTTCAAAAATTCATTTTTCAATGTTGCAAATAGTGCATCGAAACAATCAGAAACGATTTGGCAAATAACTGCTTTCGATCTTTTAAAAAGAAACATTAGACTGCTATAGCTGTCTCCTGTAGCTAAATACCGCAGTGTTATAGCCAGTCTTTCACCGGCAGGAATTGCTTGTCTCATCACTGTGTCTTTTTTAGTTATTAGTGGCGAAACCTTTTCCAATAAATATTCGAAGTCATCTGCTGTCATACGTACAAATGACTTAAATAATTCGGGATCTTGCGCCGCTAGCTTATTGCGAAATGAATGATAAAAACCACTTCCTTCTAAAAACAGTGGGCGCATCCACTGTGAACGCCGTTTTCTCGATCGCTTCTGGTTCGCAGCTTCTTCCTCTTCTAAGAGGAGTAGGGCACCAGCACAAATGATAATATCGTCTTCACAATCCATTACATAAGCAATTATTAAATTTATTAATAAGCACATAACAATCAAAATAAACTTTGTGAATAATTTTTGTGATAGCTGCTGTCAGTTGTGTAAACAGGGTTGGCAGTACACTTGTCAAAAAAAAAACAGCTGTTCTATAAAATTACTGCCACCTACTGACAATTAAATTTGATGTCATTTTCTACAACGTGTAAACACTTGGCAGTATTGCAATGGCAATTAACTGACAAACCTGTCAGTAGCCGGCAGTAGTCTAAACGCAACTTTAGCGTAAAATTTGATCCAGTACTAAAAAATGTACATTTACACATAAACTCAATAATTTTTCAAAAGATTTTACGTTAAATTTATGGCAAAATTTATTCGCTGCAATCAAATTAGTAACGAAAAAAAGTTGCAATATACTGAAGAATCCTATTTTATAATTAAATAATTTAATTTTTAATAATTTAATTTTGTACAAAATTGTTTAGCGTAACTATCATTAACGTTTAGTGAGGCTGCTAATTTTTTATTCACCACTAAAATAGTGCAATAATTTTACACTAATATATTTGGGTTTGATAGTGCAAGAAGTTAAAGGTATGTAAGTATTGTTTCTTCCATCACAAATTAACATACACGCGATTTAAAGCGAATAAAATAAGAAAAAGTAGTGCAAGTTTTATAAAAAAATTAAAAAAAGAGAATAAATACAAAAATTAAAGCACAATACATATTTCAAATAAGTGTAATGAAAATATTTCCAAAATAGTATTTTAACCAAAAAGAAAATAAGTTCAGTGCAATTTCAAAGGATTAATCGATCCAAAAAATCTAAGGGGCGGATTCATATAATTTGCGACCGGACATACATGTTTCAAGGTATTAATACATAAGCCAATTGGTGAGTGAAAACGATATACATAATACTATATTTTACCAAATTAATTATTTAAATTCTTGAAATTTGAAGAATTTATTTAATTTTTTGTGCGCGTAAATCTCATGGTTTAACATTCATATTCTCTTAGATAGTTAGCATTTAATCTACTAAATCCGTGTAATTAGATTTTCTCTTCTAAGTATCACCTTAATTCGAAAAAATTATTTTCATGCTCTTATTTTCTCCGTAGTTCAAGAAACGTGATAAGAGTCTTTTCATTTACATAAATATTAATCATCATCTACTGTTCTAAATAGTTAATATTACATGTGATAATTTCCATAAATTCTCTTTTAAAGTTTTCATACTATTCCAGTTTAATTACATCAGTTCCAATAAGTGTAAATATAATACTTATTCCAACTTTGGTTTTGTACTCACTTCTTATAACTGAACAGCTGTGGGCAACATTATAGAACAATATTTTTGGTTGTACTAGACATCTTGTTAAAGTACAAAACAACTAAATAATATTAATTTGGGAAACAAAGTCTTATACAATATTTATTCCGTGTAAAGTTAAAAAGTATTTAAGCAAACTATATTTTTACACACATATTTGGCGTGCACGACTAAAATATTGTGAAGAAATCAATTTGTAAATTTCATATTCAATTCTTATACAATATAATATATCAAAATATTGGAAAATATATTCAATGCATCATTCACATGGTAATTGAAATCATCGTGCAATTATCTGGTCTGAGGCTAAATTCTGATAGTACTGCTATTATTTTACACATGACTGCATAATCTGTAATGGATGTTAGAAAGTAAAGAATTTTGTTGCTTATGTCCCAAAAAAATTGCATCAAATTCGGCCTTTTTACTTTATTACATAGTAATTGTTAATTTAAGCTATAAAAAAGAAATATGGCTTGAGAACAACAATTTGTATTCCTAAACATTTACAAAATTACAACTAGCTCGATCCTGTAAGAACGCTGTGCATAGTCTATACCTTCTATTTGGGTACCAAATATTAACTTCAAAGGGGCAACCTAAACAAGTATTAATATTCAGTGGCAGCCTCTTGAGTTTGACAGTTCTTATGCGCTGATAAAAAAACAGAAGAAAGAAAATGTTCGTTAAATGAACTTTCGTTATATTCATCGACTGAACGAGCGTTTCTGTTTCGTTCAACGTGCCAACAAGACACACGACTTTTCGTAAAATCTGCAGGCGATCACAAGGTATCATTTAATAATCTCAAGATATAACAGCAATCGTTGAAATTTCTGTTAAAGTTGAATAAGCAAGGAAATATTATAAAGTAAAATAATTCGCTAGTAGGTGACTATTATCTATCAACTAGAGCCTGTCCCTACTTAATTGAGAAAATTCTAGAGTGATCTAGAAACGAAGACGAGTACAATTATTGCTTCATCGCAGGTAGTCACATTTTTTGTTACGAAGGCGACCTGCCATCCGTACGTCCAACAAGAAACTGCTGACTGAAACTAACACATACAAAATGTTTCTACTAACACATTTGCATCAATTTTTTATTCAATTGGCGTTGCCATTATCGCGTTTTTGTTTTACCAAATTTGTATGATTATTTTTTTTTATTTTAGTGGCCTAAAATATATTTTTGGGGGTATACCTATTTTTATAAAATTTCCAAATACAGCTAGTAAAAAGGTTTGCAAATTAAACCAGTTTTACAAATCTATCCAAATTTGTACTAAATTAGTTTTAAGAGGTTTGGGGTTTTGTGGGATTTCGGCAATTTAAGGAAAGACAAAGAAATTATTAAAAATATTTTTCTCAGTTGCGACGCTGATTTCTAGAGACCAAGAATGCACATGTTAGAGTAATACAACTAATGTAAGCTGCTTTTCTTGTATTAACGGATATATTCATCAAGATTGACTAGTCAGCTATGACGGATATGTTCGTCTAGAACGATTAGGCGGCTATGATTTGAAATTCTTTTTGAAAGTTTTTAAAAATCAATGAACGATTTGTGTGGCAAAAAAGTTTAGTGCTGAGAATTTGTTTGAAAAACAATTTAATTAATAAAAAAGCAAAAAAAACAAAAGCGTTTGACAAAAAATAGCTTGTGCCCTACAAGAAATGTATGACCGAAACTAATACACACACAATTTTTTACTAATATATTTGTCATATGACTGGCACTGTTGATGGAGATATCTATCATCGTTGACGACATTTAAATATTTGTTTACGTTAAAAATTAATATTTAAATAATGCATATGTTAGAGAAAGACAGCTAATGTATTATTTCCTGACGTTAAAAATAAAAAAGTGTTCATTATTAAAAAAAATTAAAAAAAACATATATTAAATAAAACATTTAATAAATTTTTCCAGATATTCTAAAAAAAAGAATTAATAAAATTGATCAAGGATTAAATATTTACAAAAATATATTAAACTTCCATCATCATTGTGAATCACCGGCAATTGTTATGAATAATGGCAATGAAATATCATTGGTCTTGGAACATGGAGTGGCATAAGTGATTTTATTCTCTTAGGAAACGTTGGCCATCAGAAAACTAACAATGAGTCCGATAGTCAATTTGTTAGGAAAATTTCAGAAAAAGTATCAAAAACTGTGGGCTGCGCCCATTTGTACAAAAACCAACAAGAAATTGGACAAGTTTTGAAGAAAAAAATAGAGAGCAAAGCTGTGTCTAGAGACAATTTATTAATAAATAGCAAACTGTGGAATACGAGACCAATATATGATGAGTTTCAAGGCCTTACTATGTTTTTGTTTTCAAATATGTTATTAAATATTTTGCATAATTTTTAATGATGGATATTTTCATCAAGACTGACTAATCAGCTTTGACCGATATATTCATCAGGACTGATTTGTCAGCTGTGACTACAATTTATATCATTAATGATTAGTAAAAAGCAGTGGAATGAGCAGTTCAGCTATATGTTCTATAGTCGATAGAATTCATAATTTCGTCAAAGACGCAAAATCACACGTACACAAAAGTTTACATCAGTTTTTTCAAATTGTTTTAAGAAAATTATAGAAACTTGATGATGGATATTTCCATCAGCACTACCAGTCATATGACCGATCAAATGACTGTCACTGTTCTTGTAGGGATGTCATCGATCCTTCTGGTCTTAAATACATTGGCGTCACTGTTCCAAAAGAACCCTCTACACCACACACGCCTACCAAACTAAGCAGAAGTGAGCCCAGTTGAAGATTATTGGAAAACTTTGAGAATGCTGTGGTGCAATGAGGTCTAAGTATTGGTAGCGAGTTTCTCGGTAAGAATTTCTCATCATATTATTTCGGGTAAACTGTAATAATATAATTCTTGTCCTAGATACAAGTCATCCCCTGCAAATAAATATTCAACTTCATTACACAATCGTGTAATCAAGCCAAAAAAACGTCTACATTGAAACAAAAGCAAAAAACCTACTGAATATCCTTAAAAGAATCAGTCCGCCTGCAAATAATTGTGGGAAGAATTTTACAATCCCCGGAAACTAATAGCATAGTAAATCGTGTCCTAGTGTACAAGGTGTTTCTTAATTCTTGTGCAAAGGAGATTGCATGAAACTATGCGATGCCTATATCTTAATATTCAGTTTGTGGTACAACAGGAAAAAAACAAAACCCATTCTGCGATCATACATCCATATGTACCTACATATGTACATACCTAGTATGACGGTAGACGACTTAATAGTTCTGCAGAGGTTAAATGCCTATAAAGTTAATACTAAAAAAAAGAAGACTTAAATGGGTATCTCGATACCTACAAGGTTAATATAGAGGAAAAGTTTTAATATCTGAAATAGTATAAAGTTAATGTCTAAAAGGTTTCAATATTTAATGTTACACAACAATACCATGCAGAATACGAACGATGCACCAGTATGTATGTATGTTCACGTCGAGGTTCCTAATGTTTAAAAATGATAATTAAAACAAAAATCTGGGCGCAAAGGTACTCGAAATTGTGAACAGTAAAATCCAAATCGTATTCAGCTACAGAAAATCAATAGAACCAGAATAAGTCTGACAGAATAAACAAAACAAAGATCAGTATTAATAAAAACAAAAAAAAACAGAACCCCTACCAACATCCATACACAAGTTGTATGTATGTTTGTACACAAAAAAACCTTATCCACTAAAGCAAGACCAATATTAATTACTTGAATTTCGGAAATCTTCAGCATTGAAACCTGCATCGAGTTCCTAAGGAGGCCTTCTTCTGATCCCGATTCACAGGTAAGTTAATTTATTTGGGTTTGTCTTGCTTTTATTTATAATTGTTTGTTAATTTTACAAACAAACGTACATTTGTACATCATACATACATACAACTAAAACCACCACCAACAACTTATTTGAAAGAAGGTAGAGATCACAACAAACTGTAGAACAGAGAAAACATGTTGTAAGCAAACCATTTCCAACCTCAGTCTTAATTTCCGGAGATTTTATTGTTTTGTATCTTAACGAATCATAACGAAAATAATAGTAGAATAAACAAACCAGCAATCTGATATGACAAAGCGAAAGAATAAACAGCTTCATTTTTTTGTGGTGGTTTTCGTCAACGTCAAAGTTACCATTATGCGTTTTGCTGTCGTCTTTCTTTAAAAAGGGTTCGGTCAGATTATGCTGAATACAAAATTTTAATCAACGATACAGTAAATATATTTGTCTATACAAGCACACATAGTCGCTTACTATTAATTAAATTATTTGTGAATTGAATATACGTATCAACATGACTGAATAAATTTAATTAGTGTGGCTTTCTTATTGATATGGGATGAGTGAAAAGTAGAGGTATTGTTTAGGGATCTTATCATTTAATTGTAGGCGCTGGTAAGATAAAGGTAGGAGAGGGTAATGCAGCGTAGACCTCCAGGAACACCATGAAGGAAGTAAATTATTCGACAGCTGCAATTTAACTTAAAATTGCAAGTAATCATAGGGGATTTTTTTGTATTGTTTAGTTACCAGCTTATAGGTATCCAATAGTGAATGGCAAAAAGGGAGTCTATAATAGAAAGAGCATGTAATTGGAAATCGGCAGTAGACAACGAAGAACAAAAATCCCACCCCACTCGACTGTTAGCTAGTTAAACCATGGCTCCCAATGTTCTTCTTGCTGCTATTAGTTGATATTATAATTCCTTGTGTTTTATATATCAAAAATCATCCGCATCTACTTCTATAGGGAGTACCTGCAAGGAATTACATTACAAATCGTTGGAAGTAAATTTCAGTTAATCATATTTCTTTTGTTAATTAACCCATTGCATTCCACGCACAATTGTTTTCGCTACCAGATCAATATCAATTATTGAAGAAATAAACTTTTCCTTTTAGTTCAACCGTGTAACATTTTCGGAGTTTACCACAAGTTGTATATTTTGAATCCATATATACATATGTATATATATTTATATGTATATATATATATATATATATATATATATATATATATATATATATATATATATATATATATATATATATATATATATATATATATATATATATATATATATATATATATATATATATATATATATATATATATATATATATATATATATATATATATATATATATATATATATATATATATATATATATATATATATATATATATATATATATATATATATATATATATATATATATATATATATATATATATATATATATATATATATATATATATATATATATATATATATATATATATATATATATATATATATATATATATATATATATATATATATATATATATATATATATATATATATATATATATATATATATATATATATATATATATATATATATATATATATATATATATATATATATATATATATATATATATATATATATATATATATATATATATATATATATATATATATATATATATATATATATATATATATATATATATATATATATATATATATATATATATATATATATATATATATATATATATATATATATATATATATATATATATATATATATATATATATATATATATATATATATATATATATATATATATATATATATATATATATATATATATATATATATATATATATATATATATATATATATATATATATATATATATATATATATATATATATATATATATATATATATATATATATATATATATATATATATATATATATATATATATATATATATATATATATATATATATATATATATATATATATATATATATATATATATATATTCAGCAGATGAAATTTTAAAATAGTTATTGGTAATAATTTATTTAAGTCGTTGATGTTTTTTATTAACATTCTGATTTTTATTTTGTTTACTAGAATACATAAGTATATTCTCTTGAACAAAAACTAATACAAAATGGTAACTTAATACGTTCATTGGGCAAAGATTTTGTGGCCTTCAAATGGTTAGTGTTTTATTGTAAATATACAAATCATATTCCAACGTTCAAAAATTTCCAATAGCCTATATATTTGCACAGGTCATTGAACTCTAATTAGCACAGCTGTTTCTCGTGCAGGAGTTTGTGTTCTTACTTCTATTCGAATATACGTAAACGAATAAGTTATTTATTTTATATTTCAAATTGTTTTATGTTTTTCTTAAAATAAAAGCAATTTCGTGGCTAAGTCGAAACTAAATTTCTCAGTCCTTTCTGTACTACAATTGGATAAAAAAAAAATACTAATAAAAATGGCTCTGGATCATTTTACTCGTATCGCAGATAGTTTAGTTAAATTTCTTGTAGATATAAATGAAAAGCGTATTTCCATTTCCTCCATTCATGCGAAAGACATTCATAAATCTGAGGTTAAGGCCACGAGGTCTCGTATCAGGACTTCGTATGAAAAACTTGTCTTTATCAAAGATCGTAGAGAGGATGAGATTAGCAAGGAAGAGATGGACACACTTCGGAGTAAATACAAAAGTTCTTATGGGACGTATTGTGACATTCTCATAAAATTAGCCGAATCGACAGGAAGCCTGCTACATAATAATTCATATAACTTGAATCCGCAGGGTATCTTTCAACTTCAAAAGGATTAAGTAAGGCTACCACCGATTCTCACAATTCTAGCCTTCCGCCGTGTGATATTGAAATTTTTAATGGGGACTATATGACGTGGCCAACTTTTCGAAACTTGTTCACGGCTGTCTATATAAAAAATTCGCGGCTAAGTCCGGTTGAGAAACTTTTCCATTTATCCCAGAAAAAAGCCCACTAACAGATAGTGGTTTTGCTATAGCCTGGTCTAGTATGTGTAAACGATTTGAAAATCGTCGGATTCTTGTCAATGGACAATTAAAAATCCTCTTTAAACTTCGAAAAAATTCATAAGAATCAGGATCTGCACTTAAGCAGCTCCAACGGGATATTAGCTCCTGTATTTCGATCCTGAAATTGTATGATATCGACGTCAATAGTTGGGATCCAATTTTTGTTTTCTTATGTTCCAATCGCCTACCAGAAACTACTCTCACCCTTTGGGAACAAGGGCTAGCCGACAAAATAGCATTCCCAAATGGGCTGACCTTGACAAATTTCTAACAGATCGGTACAGCAAATTAGAGTTCGTTTCTGAGATCCGTAAAGGTCCTTATGTAGATACAAAGCCTAAAAGAGATATAAGTTTTACAAAGAAAATTAGCACTTTTAAGAATATTATAACTCCAAGTTCTCCATTATGTCCAAAGGAGTCTCACATTATCAGAAAGTGTCCACGCTTCCTACGAATGGATCATTCACAAAAATACAATGAAATCAAGAAACAAAATTTGTGTCTTAATTGTTTTTCAAGGATGCATTCCCTGAAAAACTGCACAAGTAAGAACAGGTGATTTCATTGCAAAAAGAGGCACAATACTTTGCTTCATAAGGAGTCATCTAGTCCGATCCTACCAAAACCGAATAATAGCACCAAAAATACAACTTCGAGTTTAAATCCAAACTCAGCTCCGTTTCCTTTATCTTATCCCCCAACATCATCCTCAACAAGCAATCCTATGCAAAATTGTTTCGCGTCGAATTCAAAGAGTGTTTTGCTTGGCACGGCAATGGTCAACATTGTTAATTTAGGAATGGAATTCAGAGCACGCGCATTTATTGACTCAGGATCGGAGGGAAAGTTTATATCTGAACGCATGTTTGATCGATTAAAGCTGCCATTCAACATGACTAATGCAAAGATTTCGGGGCTTTATAATACACTCTCTGCGACTGTGCAAAAAATGTGCTCCTTAACCTTGTGTTCTCTTTTGGATGATAGAAGTAAAATTTTTATAAAGGCTTTAGTAGTTCCACATTTGGCCGAAAATTTTCCATCGCAAAACTTTCTTTCTTCAACATTTTCAGATCTACCAGAGGTTCCACTGGCAGGTCCTTTATTTCATAATAGTGCGACAATTGATATTTTAATAGGAGGGATGTAATTCCTTCCATTATGTGTTCTGGTATTCGACAATCGGTCTGTAGTTCCTTACTGGCTCAAGAGACAATTTTCGGATGGATCCTTACGGGCCCAGTTACAAACAATTCTTCAAACAAGCAATACAATATTGTTTCTTATTTTTGTGAAATTTCTTTAAATAAAGAAATAGCACGTTTTTGGGAGGTGGAAGACCTTCCAAGGAAGAAATGTATGTCCTCTTCCGAAAAACTATGTGAATACTTGTTTAAAAGGATGACAAGGAAAAGCCCAGAGGGAAGATATATTGTGTCCTTACCATTCAGAGAAGGGTATCGTGAGGAATTGGGTTTAGGCGAATCGCGAAACAGTGCGTTAGCACAATTTTTCAGAAATGAGTTCAGACACCTTCGAAATCCTATTTTGAAACCAGTACATGATAATGTCGTTCAAGAATATGAAGAGTTAAATCATATGTCAAAAATTTCAGATGATAATATAAGAAATCCATTTCAATACTACCTTCCGCATCATGCCGTGATAAAATCAGAAAGTACGACAACTAAAGTACGCGTAGTATTTAATGCTTCATCACTGTCTTCAAATGGGTTAAGCTTAAATGGTATTTTGCATCCAGGTCCAGTCCTACAAATGATTTAACCCTTCTTATCCTAAATTGGCGTTTCTTTCGTTTTGTTTTTAATGCGGACATTCAAAAAAATGTACCGACAGATCCTAGTTGAACCAAAACACACGCCATTTCAAAGAATACTTTTCCGAAAAAGTCCAAACGATTTAGTCCCAGATTTCGAACTGAAAACTGTAACATTCGGCGTCAACTGTGCTCCTTACCTCGCTATTCGAACGCTTTTTCAATTAGCTGACGACGTTAAATTCATTTATCCAGCCGCCAGAAAAATTCTTAAAAGTTCGATATACGTAGATGACGTTTTAGCTGGCGAGCACACACTTTCAGCAGCCATAAACGCCATGCTGTACAAACAGCTGGGTTTTCTTTGCGTAAGTGGACAGCCAACTCCAACGTCATCCTGGCTGACGTACCTTCAAATCAGTTACTTCGAGAAGACTTCCTGGATTTCGATGACAGAAGTACAGCAAAAACCCTAGGTGTCAGGTAGAATGCTGGTTCCGATACTTTTTATTTGGTTCCATCTGAGTTTCCCGAGCCCTTAAAGTACACAAAAAGAGAAGGTTTGTCACAGATCGCTCGTTTATTTGATCCTGCAGGTTGGTTGGCTGCATTTGTAGTCCTCGCAAACATGCTGATGCAAAGAATTTGGAGGGAAGGTACTGATTGGGACGAAGTCATATCCTCTGAAGCACTTACGCAATGGAAAGTATTTCAATCCAATTATCCGTATATAAAAGACATTCATATCCCGAGATGGATAAACTTTGTTCGGAATGCTGATATCTAATTCCACGGAATTAGCGATGCGTCTGAAAGGGCATACGCTGCAGCTTTATATATTTGAATATCGCATGGTAACACAGTACCTACGCATTTAATTGCTGCAAAAGCCAAAGTAGCTGCACTAAAAACATTGTCTATTCCACGCTTAGAACTTTGTGGAGCTCTTTTACTCGCAGAAATGATTGACGCAATTCTTCCAAAATTAGACCTTGAACGCTACGAGTTATCGTGCTGGACGGATTCTACTATAGTTCTTTAATGGTTAGCCAAGCCGCCGTGCTCATGGGCAACCTTTGTAGCGAATAGAATTTCGAAAATAATTCAAATTATTGACCAAACACAGTTTCGTCACGTTGCTTCAGAGAACAATCCTGCAGACCTTGCTAACCGCGGTGTTTTGCCGTCAGATATTGTTAATAATGAGCTCTGGTGGAAGGGACCTACATTGATTCGAGAAACAGAGTGAACATTTTCATAAACAGTGCCAAGTGCCAGAAACTGATCTAGAGGAAAAATCAATAAGAGTAAATTTCTCATATTTTCAAAACTTCGAGGATATCATGGAACGTTTTTCATCATTTGCGAGAGCCATTCGTGTCATCTCATACATTTTTTTTCTATCGGACACACCCCAGATATAAGGTAAACTTTTCCCGAAACTTAATAACAATAACGGCATCTGAAGTCAAACAAGTTCGGGCTTAGTTAATAATAATGTGTCAAAAGGCATGGTACCCAGATGAGTATAAACGCTTGGAAGCTAAACAATCCTTACCATCATCTAGCAAACAGTTAAACTTGAACCCATTTCTTGATTCTGAAGGCGTACTACGATCATGTGGTAGGATAATATCGTCCCTAGGACTCTCTTATAATGAGAGGCATCTCGGTCATACGAATGTCAATATTCAAGACTCCTAGTTAAATTTGTTCACGATATTATGCTTCATGGTGGCAGTCAGCTAGGCTGCGAGGGTTATAAGGACTCAATACTGGATTCCCAAGGTAAAAAAACTTGATCAAAACGACTATTAATAAGTGTAACCTTGCATTATATATAAGAAAAAATGTCAGAAGCAGCTAATGGCAACTTTACTGCCAGAAAGGTCAAATTTTTTTAGACCATTCACCCACACTGGTCTTGATTTTGACGGACCTTTTGATATAAAAAGTTATTTTGGAAGAGCTTGTCGATTACCAAAAGGTTACGTGTGTATTTTCATTTGTTTTTCATCCAAAGCTATACATTTGGAAGCCACGTCTGATTTATCAAGTCCAGCGTTTCTGGTATCCTCTCCATTTGTATTCAGATAATGTAACAACATTCGTTGGGGCACCTAAGGTTTTAGCCAAAGAGTTTATACAGACTTCACATCAAGTTGTGTCTACTCAGTTCCTTCACCAAAATATTACATGGCACTTTATGTCTCCGGGAGCACCACACAAGGGAGGGCTATGGGAGGCCGATGTTAAGAGCTTTAAATCCCACTTCCGGAAGGTCGCAAAAGATTTCAAGTTTACCTTTGAAGAATTTAGTACGTTACTATACAGGATAGAAGCGTGTCTGAATTCAAGACCACTATCTCTTGCATCACAGGGTCCCTCAGATCTGATGGCTCTGACTCCCGGTCATTTCCTGATTGGAACTCAATCAGCTCCCATAGACCCAC
>OY101449.1:65567164-65689664 GCA_956483635.1 Panzeria rudis
TTATATATATATATATATATATATATATATATATATATATATATATATATATATATATATATATATATATATATATATATATATATATATATATATATATATATATATATATATATATATATATATATATATATATATATATATATATATATATATATATATATATATATATATATATATATATATATATATATATATATATATATATATATATATATATATATATATATATATATATATATATATATATATATATATATATATATATATATATATAAATATATATATATATATATATATATATATATATATATATATATATATATATATATATATATATATATATATATATATATATTTATATATATATATATATATATATATATATACATATATATATATATATATATATATATATATATATATATATATATATATATATATATATATATATATATATATATATATATATATATATATATATATATATATATATACATATATATATATATATATATATATATATATATATATATACATATATATATATATATATATATATATATATATATATATATACATATATATATATATATATATATATATATATATATATATATATATATATATATATATATATATATATATATATATATATATATATATATATATATATATATATATATATATATATATATATATATATATATATATACATATATATATATATATATATATATATATATATATATATATATATATATATATATATATATATATATATATATATATATATATATATATATATATATATATACATATATATATGTGTACTTCCCGATTGACTAGTTGAAAAGTGGACGCCCATACAAAGTAAATACACATGCCTTTTCATCTACTTCTAGTCAACCGATTCCTATGAAACTTTGCACACACATTAAGCTTCTGTTTGAATACTACATCATGATTAAAAAAGTGGGCAGTGCCACGCCCAAGTAAAGTAAATATCCCTTTTTAACGACTTCTACTAAACCGATTCTTGTGAAACTTTTCATACACATTTACAGTGCTATTCTCGAGCGAGTTTAACAAAATTTTTGTGATATTAAAACATTTGTGACAATAGTCACAAATACCTATTCTGGATTTCAAATAAGGGGCTATTCAGATTTAAAGATTTTTTTTACGGATTAGATACTTTATACTGAACAGTTTGTAAAAAGTGTTACGAAGGGGGGTATAAAACTAGGGATGTAACGATACGCCGTTTTGCCGATCCGATATTGATACTCAAAAAAAAAAAAATATCGCCGATACCGATACGCATATTAAAACATAGATTATACGTAGATAGTCAACTGGGCTCCTGTTAAAAAAAATTGACAACTCTCTTCACACCTATGGGTATTTTGTTATCCAACACACTGAGAGATGCAACTCAACACTCATCAGAGAGCGTAATATTTGCACTTGGAAATGCACTAAAATTTATATTTTTTGCACACACACTCTTTTATATTATATAATTTTTTTATTTCGCATATAACAAAGTTTATGTTTCTTCTTGCTGTAATTTTAAAATATATATTTTTTTAATTTTGTTGTCATTTGTGTGTTGAAAATTGTCAAAGTTTTCAACCGTTTATTCACTATTTGGGAAAATTTTTTTAGTGCCAAATAGAAAAAATGCAAAAAAATGTTTAGCGAATCAAAATTTGTTGAGCCCAAATGCAATAAAAATGATTCTAAATTAATATTTTCATTAATTAATGCAAAATTAATTGTATATAACAACTAAAAATTCGTGTTTAAAAAATATAAATTTTGTTAAATACTTTTTGTACAACTAACTATGGTTTTGTTGCTGTGGGATATATTTTATTTTAAACCAATACTAATACAAAATGTTCTACACACATTCTAAGACTTAGGTTGTTTGACAGCAGACTTAGGCTTTTGAAGTTTTAGTTGAATATCTACGTACCTATGTATTAAAATTGAGTTCAATTCTAGATTAACAAAACTCAAGCAGGGCAAATTTTTATTATACAAAATTACAGTGTAAGAGATTATTAATATTTAAAATTGAATTAACCCAGTATAAAAAATTGGAAATAATTTTTAAGGAAGTACATTGTCATTGCTTCAAAAGATTCTATATTAAAAATATGCAGATAATTAGTAGCAAGTAAAAGTTTATTTAAGTTATATAAAAATGTGTAATTCCTTTATAAATTTAAAAAATACTCGAAATGCTTTTTAACAAATTTTATTTTTTTAAAGGACATTTATCAACTAATATTCTTCTAAATTACTTAATACCATTATTGTTAAAATTCTTCTAAAAGTTAGTATTTATTCACTTAAATTTACATAAAAACACAGTTTTGCGTTTAAATTCGCATAAAAAGAAATAAGTTGCGAAAATGGGTAATTTTTCATCCTTTTTCCTTGACGAAAAGTCATTATAGAACACCGAAAAAGAAATTTTTCCTAAAATCGCTTCCAATTCGGTGATTAATCGTAAATCGTAATCGTAAAAGAGAAGTTCTTGCAATGACAAGGATATGTAAAATTAAATAGAAATGATTCAAATTTACTTCCGGATCGCGCATTCTACATTTTCATGACTTCTTTGGAGTGTCTTTCTTTTCTGGGAATAAGATTTTAAAAAACGAATTGAATTCGAATTCATGGTAAAATTAACAAGAAATAAATTATGTATATAAATGTATATAAATGCAAAATATTATTAATATTTAAAATTGATATTAATAAGATTTAAAAAACAACGAATTGAATTTAATTCAAGGTAAAATTAACAAAAATAAATTATTTATTAAAAAATATACTCTGAAAAATATGTAAAAATTATCGTCGTATCGACAGTAAAATATCGCCGATACCGATGTATCGCAAAATCTGAAGTTTCGCCGATATATCGGTATCGGTTACATCCCTATATAAAACCTCCAAAAATAGCGTTACGTAATATGTCAATAGGCCATAAAACAAACCTTTTTTGTATTAATTTCCAATGATAGATATCATGTACACAACAGCACATGACAATAAAATTTTTTTGTAAAAATTCAGCATAAAATGCACTTTTTTTATGAATCTAGAACGGAACATCTATTTATGCAGTCTGACAAAAACACTAAAAAAAGGGCTCAAATTCTGACAATAATTCTTTTTTGTGATCCCCAATAATATTTTTGATATACTTAAAGAAACCAAAAGTCGATTTTTTTGGCCCACTCTACTATACGTACATATTTGTAGAAAAGGAAATAAACTCACCTAATAGGAGAGCAATTCTGTGGCTTCATTGAAACGATTTAAATAAGTAGTTGGAAAAGGAGACATTTTAAAAATTCATGATATATAAAAATAGTTCTTGATTCCAATGAATTAATAATAGCGCGTACTCATAGTCATAAACAAAGTATACTTTAGCAATTTAAAACCAGTATTGCCACACAAAATACTGTTTTTAAACTCTTAAAGTATACTTTGTTTTGACTATGAGTATGCGCTATTATCTTTAATTACTATATTATTAAAACATACGACATACCCAGCAAAAACTTGGTAATTTATTGCAATTACCAAACATCATACTTTGCAACACAAACTGCATACCGCCTGCATTACTTTATAGTCATTAAATCAATTACTTATTAGTTAATAAACGAGCCATTTATTTATTCCCTTCTAAATATTTAAATGTTCAAGTTGTTGCTTGTAAGCCAGGGTGGTAAGTACCCAGTAAAAAATGTTCGTGTTTTTTGAAGCACTAAAGAAATAAAGCGCTTCATAATTCGCTTTAAAATATAAACTTGTTCAGAAGCTGATTTCATAGCGTCACAAAAATGCAAGTTTTGAAGCGAGAAAAGTATTTGCCTTTTACTTATAGAAAAGCTTCGTACACAAGCTATACAAAAAAGCTGATTTTATAGTCCTGATCCAAAGCAGATTTATAAGCGAGAATGAAGAGTAAGTTTATTTGAGTTTCTTGGTGACGTTTTGCAACAGTGTTTTTGGTCGAGTGAATGGTACGTTAGACTTCAAACCTGAAGGTTCTTGGTTCGATACTAGTTGAAGTTAAAATAACAAACATTGAGTAAAAATATGAAATTAATAAAAATAAATAAAGTAACGAAATAAGAAAAATTCAAAATGGCGTTAAAGACGCCAATCCACATCGAACCATTTTTTTCATATATTTTCAGTTCTAGTGCTGAAAATGATGATTTTCAGCGCTTCAAAAGCGCTTTTGTGAGCAAAAATGTAGTACTTCAATCCGGGAACTCACCATACAAAAATCAGCTGCGATATCAGCAGGTTTGTCAGCGCTACTTTTATTCCATAATGGTAGAAACCTGCTTTATTGGAAGCAAGTTTTTTACTGGGTACTTGCTTCTATTGACATCCCCATATTAAAGTAATTTGTTAAAATGTAAAAACAGAAGTAGTGAAGGGTGTGTTTATTAGCATTTTAACTTTGCCAACAAAATTTTTGTTGAGTAGTCTAACTGAACTTTTTAGGAATAATTTCCTGACTTAATCATTCATGGACTTGTTAAAGAACTAACTTGCCAATACTTCAGCATATGTTTCGGCGTATATCAGACGTTTTACATAAATTACTCCAAGAAAGAAAAACACAAGAACTTCAATATGATATTTCAATTAAAGAGAATAAATTCTCTAATTTTATTTAATAAATAAATCAAATTTTACCTTGTAAAGGATCGATGTGTTTATCACTCACAAATTAGCACGTAATGCTCGATTGAATATCCAAAAGGCGAGTGATTAAAAAAATATGTATATTTAATTAAAAGTGGCACGACAATGTTGAAATACCGTTAACGGTTTACTCGTTGAAAACCCTAAAAGGTTTCCAACAAGGTTGAAACAAAAATTACTTAATACGTTTAATAAAGTTAAAACACAGTAGAATCGCGATTTAATGACTTCGTACTTAAACATTGCCGGCCACCTTGCAACGATGAATAAGTTGCAAATAAATAATTATAAAATGTTGAGTCATTAAGGACTCCTGATGAGTATCATTATTGAATTGAGTCATTAAGGACTCCTGTGGACTGTATAAAATAAATAGTTTTCTATTTCAAATATATACATGGGCCAGGAAGGACCCCTGTGGATTTTATTTAGTTTTTCGAGTAATGAAGGACTCCTGTTGTGGCCAGATAAGACCATAATATTAAATTATAAAATTTAATACGGCAACAGCCCCGAAACAACCCATCCGAAAATAGTGTATTGTGTAAGCGGAAGCCCCGGACTCGCGTGTATTCGTCCTTTCATTACAATTGGTATGACTTCAGGACCTAAAACTAACGCGATATTCCCCGAATGGTTGAAATTCGGATCCGCCAATTGTAGGCCATAAAAGGACTCAAAAATTGAGTCTGACACCGATGAAGACGGAGTTTTAATTCCACGCATTTGATGCACTTTGGTCGTGACATATAATCGTTGACCCGGATCATGAATCGATTCCGCTTCGATTCGACAGTGCTTTTCATTTACTTTATACGTGGGAATCTTGAGCCGGTGGACAAATTCGGAACAGATGTAGCTGTTCTGACAACATGCGTCCAGAACGGCACGTATAGGAATTTTTGATTTGTTAAAGCAAAGTGTTAACCGCAACGTTGGGGAAAAGGAAACTGATTGACGAATCGGAACTGGAATCGAAGCAACTTTCGATTTCGGTTTTGAACGAGGTTTTGATTTCCTTTCGTGTTCGTGTAATAACGAGTGGTGTATTTGCTTGCAATGCTTGCAAGTTCCAGTGAAACAAACACGATGACCCGCTACCATTCGTAATTTTCGTTCCAAACTCACGTCGCGAAACTTATAGCAGAAACAAATCGGGTGATTTTTTGCACAAATTGGGCATTTTTTACCTTTTCGTTCAACGGATTTACCGTCCGAAGCGTCCAATTGCATCGTGGATGGGTTATTTGCGGGCACAGTTTCCGTTCTTGCAATGACAAGGATATGTAAAATTAAATAGAAATGATTCAAATTTACTTCCGGATCGCGCATTCTACATTTTCATGACTTCTTTGGAGTGTCTTTCTTTTCTGGAAATAAGATTTTAAAAAACGAATTGAATTCGAATTCATGGTAAAATTAACAAGAAATAAATTATGTATATAAATGCAAAATATTATTAATATTTAAAATTGATATTAATAAGATTTAAAAAACAACGAATTGAATTTAATTCAAGGTAAAATTAACAAAAATAAATTATTTGTTTAAATATATACTCCGAAAAAAATGTAAAAATTATCGTCGTATCGACAGAAAAATATCGCCGATACCGATGTATCGCAAAATCTGAAGTTTCGCCGATATATCGGTATCGGTTACATCCCTATATAAAACCTCCGAAAATAGCGTTACGTAATATGTCAATAGGCCATAAAAGCTTTTTTTTTTTGTATTAATTGCCAATGATAGATATCATGTACACAACAGCACATGACAATATAATTTTTGTGTAAAAATTCAGCATAAAATGCACTTTTTTTATGAATCTAGAACGGAACATCTATTTTTGCAGTCTGACAAAAACACTAAAAAAATGGCTCAAATTCTGACAATAATTCTTTTTTGTCATCCCCAATAATATTTTTGATATACTTAAAGAAACCAAAAGTCGATTTTTTTGGCCCACTCTACTATACGTACATATTTGTAGAAAAGGAAATAAACTCACCCAATAGGACAGCAATTCTGTAGCTTTATTGAAACGATTTAAATATGTAGTTGGAAAAGGAGACATTTTAAAAATTCATGATATATAAAAAATAGTTCTTGATTCCAATGAATTAATAATAGCGCGTACTCATAGTCATAAACAAAGTATATTTTAGCAATTTAAAACCAGTATTGCCATACAAAATACTGTTTTTAAATTCTTAAAGTATACTTTGTTTTGACTATGAGTATGCGCTATTATCTTTAATTACTATATTATTAAAACATACGACATACCCAGCAAAAACTTGGTAATTTATTGCAATTACCAAACATCATACTTTGCAACACAAACTGCATACCGCCTGCATTACTTTATAGTCATTAAATCAATTACTTATTAGTTAATAAACGAGCCATTTATTTATTCCCTTCTAAATATTTAAATGTTCAAGTTGTTGCTTGTAAGCCAGGGTGGTAAGTACCCAGTAAAAAATGTTCGTGTTTTTTGAAGCACTAAAGAAATAAAGCGCTTCATAATTCGCTTTAAAATATAAACTTGTTCAGAAGCTGATTTCATAGCGTCACAAAAATGCAAGTTTTGAAGCGAGAAAAGTATTTGCTTTTTACTTATAGAAAAGCTTCGTACACAAGCTATACAAAAAAGCTGATTTTATAGTCCTGATCCAAAGCAGATTTATAAGCGAGAATGAAGAGTAAGTTTATTTGAGTTTCTTGGTGACGTTTTGCAACAGTGTTTTTGGTCGAGTGAATGGTACGTTAGACTTCAAACCTGAAGGTTCTTGGTTCGATACTAGTTGAAGTTAAAATAACAAACATTGAGTAAAAATATGAAATTAATAAAAATAAATAAAGTAACGAAATAAGAAAAATTCAAAATGGCGTTAACGACGCCAATCCACATCGAACCATTTTTTTCATATATTTTCAGTTCTAGTGCTGAAAATGATGATTTTCAGGGCTTCAAAAGCGCTTTTGTGAGCAAAAATGTAGTACTTCAATCCGGGAACTCACCATACAAAAATCAGCTGCGATATCAGCAGGTTTGTCAGCGCTACTTTTATTCCATAATGGTAGAAACCTGCTTTATTGGAAGCAAGTTTTTTACTGGGTACTTGCTTCTATTGACATCCCCATATTAAAGTAATTTGTTAAAATGTAAAAACAGAAGTAGTGAAGGGTGTGTTTATTAGCATTTTAACTTTGCCAACAAAATTTTTGTTGAGTAGTCTAACTGAACTTTTTAGGAATAATTTCCTGACTTAATCATTCATGGACTTGTTAAAGAACTAACTTGCCAATACTTCAGCATATGTTTCGGCGTATATCAGACGTTTTACATAAATTACTCCAAGAAAGAAAAACACAAGAACTTCAATATATTTCAATTAAAGAGAATAAATTCTCTAATTTTATTTAATAAATAAATCAAATTTTACCTTGTAAAGGATCGATGTGTTTATCACTCACAAATTAGCACGTAATGCTCGATTGAATATCCAAAAGGCGAGTGATTAAAAAAATATGTATATTTAATTAAAAGTGGCACGACAATGTTGAAATACCGTTAACGGTTTACTCGTTGAAAACCCTAAAAGGTTTCCAACAAGGTTGAAACAAAAATTACTTAATACGTTTAATAAAGTTAAAACACAGTAGAATCGCGATTTAATGACTTCGTACTTAAACATTGCCGGCCACCTTGCAACGATGAATAAGTTGCAAATAAATAATTATAAAATGTTGAGTCATTAAGGACTCCTGATGAGTATCATTATTGAATTGAGTCATTAAGGACTCCTGTGGACTGTATAAAATAAATAGTTTTCTATTTCAAATATATACATGGGCCAGGAAGGACCCCTGTGGATTTTATTTAGTTTTTCGAGTAATGAAGGACTCCTGTTGTGGCCAGATAAGACCATAATATTAAATTATAAAATTTAATACGGCAACAGCCCCGAAACAACCCATCCGAAAATAGTGTATTGTGTAAGCGGAAGCCCCGGACTCGCGTGTATTCGTCCTTTCATTACAATTGGTATGACTTCAGGACCTAAAACTAACGCGATATTCCCCGAATGGTTGAAATCCGGATCCGCCAATTGTAGGCCCTTAAAGGACTCAAAAATTGAGTCTGACACCGATGAAGACGGAGTTTTAATTCCACGCATTTGATGCACTTTGGTCGTGACATATAATCGTTGACCCGGATCATGAATCGATTCCACTTCGATTCGACAGTGCTTTTCCTCATTTACTTTATACGTGGGAATCTTGAGCCGGTGGACAAATTCGGAACAGATGTAGCTGTTCTGACAACATGCGTCCAGAACGGCACGTATAGGAATTTTTGATTTGTTAAAGCAAAGTGTTAACCGCAACGTTGGGGAAAAGGAAACTGATTGACGAATCGGAACTGGAATCGAAGCAACTTTCGATTTTGGTTTTGAACGAGGTTTTGATTTCCTTTCGTGTTCGTGTAATAACGAGTGGTGTATTTGCTTGCAATGCTTGCAAGTTCCAGTGAAACAAACACGATGACCCGCTACCATTCGTAATTTTCGTTCCAAACTCACGTCGCGAAACTTATAGCAGAAACAAATCGGGTGATTTTTTGCACAAATTGGGCATTTTTTACCTTTTCGTTCAACGGATTTACCGTCCGAAGCGTCCAATTGCATCGTGGATGGGTTATTTGCGGGCACAGTTTCCGTCGTTTCGTAAAAGAGAAGTTCTTGCAATGACAAGGATATGTAAAATTAAATAGAAATGATTCAAATTTACTTCCGGATCGCGCATTCTATATTTTCATGGCTTCTTTGGAGTGTCTTTCTTTTCTGGGAATAAGATTTTAAAAAACGAATTGAATTCGAATTCATGGTAAAATTAACAAGAAATAAATTATGTATATAAATGCAAAATATTATTAATATTTAAAATTGATATTAATAAGATTTAAAAAACAACGAATTGAATTTAATTCAAGGTAAAATTAACAAAAATAAATTATTTGTTAAAAAATATACTCTGAAAAAAAATTTAAAAATTATCGTCGTATCGACAGTAAAATATCGCCGATACCGATGTATCGCAAAATCTGAAGTTTCGCCGATATATCGGTATCGGTTACATCCCTATATAAAACCTCCGAAAATAGCGTTACGTAATATGTCAATAGGCCATAAAAGCTTTTTTTGTATTAATTGCCAATGATAGATATCATGTACACAACAGCACATGACAATAAAATTTTTGTGTAAAAATTCAGCATAAAATGCACTTTTTTTATGAATCTAGAACGGAACATCTATTTTTGCAGTCTGACAAAAACACTAAAAAAAGGGCTCAAATTCTGACAATAATTCTTTTTTGTCATCCCCAATAATATATTTGATATACTTAAAGAAACCAAAAGTCGATTTTTTTGGCCCACTCTACTATACGTACATATTTGTAGAAAAGGAAATAAACTCAACTAATAGGACAGCAATTCTGTAGCTTTATTGAAACGATTTAAATATGTAATTGGAAAAGGAGACATTTTAAAAATTCATGATATATAAAAAATAGTTCTTGATTCCAATGAATTAATAATAGCGCGTACTCATAGTCATAAACAAAGTATATTTTAGCAATTTAAAACCAGTATTGCCATACAAAATACTGTTTTTAAACTCTTAAGGTATACTTTGTTTTGACTATGAGTATGCGCTATTATCTTTAATTACTATATTATTAAAACATACGACATACCCAGCAAAAACTTGGTAATTTATTGCAATTACCAAACATCATACTTTGCAACACAAACTGCATACCGCCTGCATTACTTTATAGTCATTAAATCAATTACTTATTAGTTAATAAACGAGCCATTTATTTATTCCCTTCTAAATATTTAAATGTTCAAGTTGTTGCTTGTAAGCCAGGGTGGTAAGTACCCAGTAAAAAATGTTCGTGTTTTTTGAAGCACTAAAGAAATAAAGCGCTTCATAATTCGCTTTAAAATATAAACTTGTTCAGAAGCTGATTTCATAGCGTCACAAAAATGCAAGTTTTGAAGCGAGAAAAGTATTTGCTTTTTACTTATAGAAAAGCTTCGTACACAAGCTATACAAAAAAGCTGATTTTATAGTCCTGATCCAAAGCAGATTTATAAGCGAGAATGAAGAGTAAGTTTATTTGAGTTTCTTGGTGACGTTTTGCAACAGTGTTTTTGGTCGAGTGAATGGTACGTTAGACTTCAAACCTGAAGGTTCTTGGTTCGATACTAGTTGAAGTTAAAATAACAAACATTGAGTAAAAATATGAAATTAATAAAAATAAATAAAGTAACGAAATAAGAAAAATTCAAAATGGCGTTAACGACGCCAATCCACATCGAACCATTTTTTTCATATATTTTCAGTTCTAGTGCTGAAAATGATGATTTTCAGCGCTTCAAAAGCGCTTTTGTGAGCAAAAATTTTGTACTTCAATCCGGGAACTCACCATACAAAAATCAGCTGCGATATCAGCAGGTTTGTCAGCGCTACTTTTATTCCATAATGGTAGAAACCTGCTTTATTGGAAGTAAGTTTTTTACTGGGTACTTGCTTCTATTGACATCCCCATATTAAAGTAATTTGTTAAAATGTAAAAGCAGAAGTAGTGAAGGGTGTGTTTATTAGCATTTTAACTTTGCCAACAAAATTTTTGTTGAGTAGTCTAACTGAACTTTTTAGGAATAATTTCCTGACTTAATCATTCATGGACTTGTTAAAGAACTAACTCGCCAATACTTCAGCATATGTTTCGGCGTATATCAGACGTTTTACATAAATTACTCCAAGAAAGAAAAACACAAGAACTTCAATATGATATTTCAATTAAAGAGAATAAATTCTCTAATTTTATTTAATAAATAAATCAAATTTTACCTTGTAAAGGATCGATGTGTTTATCACTCACAAATTAGCACGTAATGCTCGATTGAATATCCAAAAGGCGAGTGATTAAAAAAATATGTATATTTAATTAAAAGTGGCACGACAATGTTGAAATATCGTTAACGGTTTACTCGTTGAAAACCCTAAAAGGTTTCCAACAAGGTTGAAACAAAAATTACTTAATACGTTTAATAAAGTTAAAACACAGTAGAATCGCGATTTAATGACTTCGTACTTAAACATTGCCGGCCACCTTGCAACGATGAATAAGTTGCAAATAAATAATTATAAAATGTTGAGTCATTAAGGACTCCTGATGAGTATCATTATTGAATTGAGTCATTAAGGACTCCTGTGGACTGTATAAAATAAATAGTTTTCTATTTCAAATATATACATGGGCCAGGAAGGACCCCTGTGGATTTTATTTAGTTTTTCGAGTAATGAAGGACTCCTGTTGTGGCCAGATAAGACCATAATATTAAATTATAAAATTTAATACGGCAACAGCCCCGAAACAACCCATCCGAAAATAGTGTATTGTGTAAGCGGAAGCCCCGGACTCGCGTGTATTCGTCCTTTCATTACAATTGGTATGACTTCAGGACCTAAAACTAACGCGATATTCCCCGAATGGTTGAAATTCGGATCCGCCAATTGTAGGCCCTAAAAGGACTCAAAAATTGAGTCTGACACCGATGAAGACGGAGTTTTAATTCCACGCATTTGATGCACTTTGGTCGTGACATATAATCGTTGACCCGGATCATGAATCGATTCCACTTCGATTCGACAGTGCTTTTCCTCATTTACTTTATACGTGGGAATCTTGAGCCGGTGGACAAATTCGGAACAGATGTAGCTGTTCTGACAACATGCGTCCAGAACGGCACGTATAGGAATTTTTGATTTGTTAAAGCAAAGTGTTAACCGCAACGTTGGGGAAAAGGAAACTGATTGACGAATCGGAACTGGAATCGAAGCGACTTTCGATTTCGGTTTTGAACGAGGTTTTGATTTCCTTTCGTGTTCGTGTAATAACGAGTGGTGTATTTGCTTGCAATGCTTGCAAGTTCCAGTGAAACAAACACGATGACCCGCTACCATTCGTAATTTTCGTTCCAAACTCACGTCGCGAAACTTATAGCAGAAACAAATCGGGTGATTTTTTGCACAAATTGGGCATTTTTTACCTTTTCGTTCAACGGATTTACCGTCCGAAGCGTCCAATTGCATCGTGGATGGGTTATTTGCGGGCACAGTTTCCGTCGTTTCGTAAAAGAGAAGTTCTTGCAATGACAAGGATATGTAAAATTAAATAGAAATGATTCAAATTTACTTCCGGATCGCGCATTCTATATTTTCATGGCTTCTTTGGAGTGTCTTTCTTTTCTGGGAATAAGATTTTAAAAAACGAATTGAATTCGAATTCATGGTAAAATTAACAAGAAATAAATTATGTATATAAATGCAAAATATTATTAATATTTAAAATTGATATTAATAAGATTTAAAAAACAACGAATTGAATTTAATTCAAGGTAAAATTAACAAAAATAAATTATTTGTTAAAAAATATACTCTGAAAAAAATTTAAAAATTATCGTCGTATCGACAGTAAAATATCGCCGATACCGATGTATCGCAAAATCTGAAGTTTCGCCGATATATCGGTATCGGTTACATCCCTATATAAAACCTCCGAAAATAGCGTTACGTAATATGTCAATAGGCCATAAAAGCTTTTTTTGTATTAATTGCCAATGATAGATATCATGTACACAACAGCACATGACAATAAAATTTTTGTGTAAAAATTCAGCATAAAATGCACTTTTTTTATGAATCTAGAACGGAACATCTATTTTTGCAGTCTGACAAAAACACTAAAAAAGGGCTCAAATTCTGACAATAATTCTTTTTTGTCATCCCCAATAATATTTTTGATATACTTAAAGAAACCAAAAGTCGATTTTTTTGGCCCACTCTACTATACGTACATATTTGTAGAAAAGGAAATAAACTCACCTAATAGGACAGCAATTCTGTAGCTTTATTGAAACGATTTAAATATGTAATTGGAAAAGGAGACATTTTAAAAATTCATGATATATAAAAAATAGTTCTTGATTCCAATGAATTAATAATAGCGCGTACTCATAGTCATAAACAAAGTATACTTTAGCAATTTAAAACCAGTATTGCCATACAAAATACTGTTTTTAAACTCTTAAAGTATACTTTGTTTTGACTATGAGTATGCGCTTTTATCTTTAATTACTATATTATTAAAACATACGACATACCCAGCAAAAACTTGGTAATTTATTGCAATTACCAAACATCATACTTTGCAACACAAACTGCATACCGCCTGCATTACTTTATAGTCATTAAATCAATTACTTATTAGTTAATAAACGAGCCATTTATTTATTCCCTTCTAAATATTTAAATGTTCAAGTTGTTGCTTGTAAGCCAGGGTGGTAAGTACCCAGTAAAAAATGTTCGTGTTTTTTGAAGCACTAAAGAAATAAAGCGCTTCATAATTCGCTTTAAAATATAAACTTGTTCAGAAGCTGATTTCATAGCGTTACAAAAATGCAAGTTTTGAAGCGAGAAAAGTATTTGCTTTTTACTTATAGAAAAGCTTCGTACACAAGCTATATAAAAAAGCTGATTTTATAGTCCTGATCCAAAGCAGATTTATAAGCGAGAATAAAGAGTAAGTTTATTTGAGTTTCTTGGTGACGTTTTGCAACAGTGTTTTTGGTCGAGTGAATGGTACGTTAGACTTCAAACCTGAAGGTTCTTGGTTCGATACTAGTTGAAGTTAAAATAACAAACATTGAGTAAAAATATGAAATTAATAAAAATAAATAAAGTAACGAAATAAGAAAAATTCAAAATGGCGTTAACGACGCCAATCCACATCGAACCATTTTTTTCATATATTTTCAGTTCTAGTGCTGAAAATGATGATTTTCAGGGCTTCAAAAGCGCTTTTGTGAGCAAAAATGTAGTACTTCAATCCGGGAACTCACCATACAAAAATCAGCTGCGATATCAGCAGGTTTGTCAGCGCTACTTTTATTCCATAATGGTAGAAACCTGCTTTATTGGAAGCAAGTTTTTTACTGGGTACTTGCTTCTATTGACATCCCCATATTAAAGTAATTTGTTAAAATGTAAAAACAGAAGTAGTGAAGGGTGTGTTTATTAGCATTTTAACTTTGCCAACAAAATTTTTGTTGAGTAGTCTAACTGAACTTTTTAGGAATAATTTCCTGACTTAATCATTCATGGACTTGTTAAAGAACTAACTTGCCAATACTTCAGCATATGTTTCGGCGTATAACAGACGTTTTACATAAATTACTCCAAGAAAGAAAAACACAAGAACTTCAATATGATATTTCAATTAAAGAGAATAAATTCTCTAATTTTATTTAATAAATAAATCAAATTTTACCTTGTAAAGGATCGATGTGTTTATCACTCACAAATTAGCACGTAATGCTCGATTGAATATCCAAAAGGCGAGTGATTAAAAAAATATGTATATTTAATTAAAAGTGGCACGACAATGTTGAAATACCGTTAACGGTTTACTCGTTGAAAACCCTAAAAGGTTTCCAACAAGGTTGAAACAAAAATTACTTAATACGTTTAATAAAGTTAAAACACAGTAGAATCGCGATTTAATGACTTCGTACTTAAACATTGCCGGCCACCTTGCAACGATGAATAAGTTGCAAATAAATAATTATAAAATGTTGAGTCATTAAGGACTCCTGATGAGTATCATTATTGAATTGAGTCATTAAGGACTCCTGTGGACTGTATAAAATAAATAGTTTTCTATTTCAAATATATACATGGGCCAGGAAGGACCCCTGTGGATTTTATTTAGTTTTTCGAGTAATGAAGGACTCCTGTTGTGGCCAGATAAGACCATAATATTAAATTATAAAATTTAATACGGCAACAGCCCCGAAACAACCCATCCGAAAATAGTGTATTGTGTAAGCGGAAGCCCCGGACTCGCGTGTATTCGTCCTTTCATTACAATTGGTATGACTTCAGGACCTAAAACTAACGCGATATTCCCCGAATGGTTGAAATTCGGATCCGCCAATTGTAGGCCCTAAAAGGACTCAAAAATTGAGTCTGACACCGATGAAGACGGAGTTTTAATTCCACGCATTTGATGCACTTTGGTCGTGACATATAATCGTTGACCCGGATCATGAATCGATTCCACTTCGATTCGACAGTGCTTTTCCTCATTTACTTTATACGTGGGAATCTTGAGCCGGTGGACAAATTCGGAACAGATGTAGCTGTTCTGACAACATGCGTCCAGAACGGCACGTATAGGAATTTTTGATTTGTTAAAGCAAAGTGTTAACCGCAACGTTGGGGAAAAGGAAACTGATTGACGAATCGGAACTGGAATCGAAGCAACTTTCGATTTCGGTTTTGAACGAGGTTTTGATTTCCGTTCGTGTAATAACGAGTGGTGTATTTGCTTGCAATGCTTGCAAGTTCCAGTGAAACAAACACGATGACCCGCTACCATTCGTAATTTTCGTTCCAAACTCACGTCGCGAAACGTATAGCAGAAACAAATCGGGTGATTTTTTGCACAAATTGGGCATTTTTTACCTTTTCGTTCAACGGATTTTCCGTCGTTTCGTAAAAGAGAAGTTCTTGCAATGACAAGGATATGTAAAATTTAATAGAAATGATTCAAATTTACTTCCGGATCGCGCAATCTACATTTTCATGGCTTCTTTGGAGTGTCTTTCTTTTCTGGGAATAAGATTTAAAAAAACGAATTGAATTCGAATTCATGGTAAAATTAACAAGAAATAAATTATGTATATAAATGCAAAATATTATTAATATTTAAAATTGATATTAATAAGATTTAAAAAACAACGAATTGAATTTAATTCAAGGTAAAATTAACAAAAATAAATTATTTGTTAAAAAATATACTCTGAAAAAAATTTAAAAATTATCGTCGTATCGACAGTAAAATATCGCCGATACCGATGTATCGCAAAATCTGAAGTTTCGCCGATATATCGGTATCGGTTACATCCCTATATAAAACCTCCGAAAATAGCGTTACGTAATATGTCAATAGGCCATAAAAGCTTTTTTTGTATTAATTGCCAATGATAGATATCATGTACACAACAGCACATGACAATAAAATTTTTGTGTAAAAATTCAGCATAAAATGCACTTTTTTTATGAATCTAGAACGGAACATCTATTTTTGCAGTCTGACAAAAACACTAAAAAAAGGGCTCAAATTCTGACAATAATTCTTTTTTGTCATCCCCAATAGTATTTTTGATATACTTAAAGAAACCAAAAGTCGATTTTTTTGGCCCACTCTACTATACGTACATATTTGTAGAAAAGGAAATAAACTCACCTAATAGGACAGCAATTCTGTAGCTTTATTGAAACGATTTAAATATGTAGTTGGAAAAGGAGACATTTTAAAAATTCATGATATATAAAAACTAGTTCTTGATTCCAATGAATTAATAATAGCGCGTACTCATAGTCATAAACAAAGTATATTTTAGCAATTTAAAACCAGTATTGCCATACAAAATACTGTTTTTAAACTCTTAAAGTATACTTTGTTTTGACTATGAGTATGCGCTATTATCTTTAATTACTATATTATTAAAACATACGACATACCCAGCAAAAACTTGGTAATTTATTGCAATTACCAAACATCATACTTTGCAACACAAACTGCATACCGCCTGCATTACTTTATAGTCATTAAATCAATTACTTATTAGTTAATAAACGAGCCATTTATTTATTCCCTTCTAAATATTTAAATGTTCAAGTTGTTGCTTGTAAGCCAGGGTGGTAAGTACCCAGTAAAAAATGTTCGTGTTTTTTGAAGCACTAAAGAAATAAAGCGCTTCATAATTCGCTTTAAAATATAAACTTGTTCAGAAGCTGATTTCATAGCGTCACAAAAATGCAAGTTTTGAAGCGAGAAAAGTATTTGCTTTTTACTTATAGAAAAGCTTCGTACACAAGCTATACAAAAAAGCTGATTTTATAGTCCTGATCCAAAGCAGATTTATAAGCGAGAATGAAGAGTAAGTTTATTTGAGTTTCTTGGTGACGTTTTGCAACAGTGTTTTTGGTCGAGTGAATGGTACGTTAGACTTCAAACCTGAAGGTTCTTGGTTCGATACTAGTTGAAGTTAAAATAACAAACATTGAGTAAAAATATGAAATTAATAAAAATAAATAAAGTAACGAAATAAGAAAAATTCAAAATGGCGTTAACGACGCCAATCCACATCGAACCATTTTTTTCATATATTTTCAGTTCTAGTGCTGAAAATGATGATTTTCAGCGCTTCAAAAGCGCTTTTGTGAGCAAAAATGTAGTACTTCAATCCGGGAACTCACCATACAAAAATCAGCTGCGATATCAGCAGGTTTGTCAGCGCTACTTTTATTCCATAATGGTAGAAACCTGCTTTATTGGAAGCAAGTTTTTTACTGGGTACTTGCTTCTATTGACATCCCCATATTAAAGTAATTTGTTAAAATGTAAAAACAGAAGTAGTGAAGGGTGTGTTTATTAGCATTTTAACTTTGCCAACAAAATTTTTGTTGAGTAGTCTAACTGAACTTTTTAGGAATAATTTCCTGACTTAATCGTTCATGGACTTGTTAAAGAACTAACTTGCCAATACTTCAGCATATGTTTCGGCGTATATCAGACGTTTTACATAAATTACTCCAAGAAAGAAAAACACAAGAACTTCAATATGATATTTCAATTAAAGAGAATAAATTCTCTAACGTTATTTAATAAATAAATAAAATTTTACCTTGTAAAGGATCGATGTGTTTATCACTCACAAATTAGCACGTAATGCTCGATTGAATATCCAAAAGGCGAGTGATTAAAAAATATGTATATTTAATTAAAAGTGGCACGACAATGTTGAAATACCGTTAACGGTTTACTCGTTGAAAACCCTAAAAGGTTTCCAACAAGGTTGAAACAAAAATTACTTAATACGTTTAATAAAGTTAAAACACAGTAGAATCGCGATTTAATGACTTCGTACTTAAACATTGCCGGCCACCTTGCAACGATGAATAAGTTGCAAATAAATAATTATAAAATGTTGAGTCATTAAGGACTCCTGATGAGTATCATTATTGAATTGAGTCATTAAGGACTCCTGTGGACTGTATAAAATAAATAGTTTTCTATTTCAAATATATACATGGGCCAGGAAGGACCCCTGTGGATTTTATTTAGTTTTTCGAGTAATGAAGGACTCCTGTTGTGGCCAGATAAGACCATAATATTAAATTATAAAATTTAATACGGCAACAGCCCCGAAACAACCCATCCGAAAATAGTGTATTGTGTAAGCGGAAGCCCCGGACTCGCGTGTATTCGTCCTTTCATTACAATTGGTATGACTTCAGGACCTAAAACTAACGCGATATTCCCCGAATGGTTGAAATTCGGATCCGCCAATTGTAGGCCCTAAAAGGACTCAAAAATTGAGTCTGACACCGATGAAGACGGAGTTTTAATTCCACGCATTTGATGCACTTTGGTCGTGACATATAATCGTTGACCCGGATCATGAATCGATTCCACTTCGATTCGACAGTGCTTTTCATTTACTTTATACGTGGGAATCTTGAGCCGGTGGACAAATTCGGAACAGATGTAACTGTTCTGACAACATGCGTCCAGAACGGCACGTATAGGAATTTTTGATTTGTTAAAGCAAAGTGTTAACCGCAACGTTGGGGAAAAGGAAACTGATTGACGAATCGGAACTGGAATCGAAGCAACTTTCGATTTCGGTTTTGAACGAGGTTTTGATTTCCTTTCGTGTTCGTGTAATAACGAGTGGTGTATTTGCTTGCAATGCTTGCAAGTTCCAGTGAAACAAACACGATGACCCGCTACCATTCGTAATTTTCGTTCCAAACTCACGTCGCGAAACGTATAGCAGAAACAAATCGGGTGATTTTTTGCACAAATTGGGCATTTTTTACCTTTTCGTTCAACGGATTTACCGTCCGAAGCGTCCAATTGCATCGTGGATGGGTTATTTGCGGGCACAGTTTCCGTCGTTTCGTAAAAGAGAAGTTCTTGCAATGACAAGGATATGTAAAATTAAATAGAAATGATTCAAATTTACTTCCGGATCGCGCATTCTACATTTTCATGACTTCTTTGGAGTGTCTTTCTTTTCTGGGAATAAGATTTTAAAAAACGAATTGAATTCGAATTCATGGTAAAATTAACAAGAAATAAATTATGTACATAAATGCAAAATATTATTAATATTTAAAATTGATATTAATAAGATTTAAAAAACAACGAATTGAATTTAATTCAAGGTAAAATTAACAAAAATAAATTATTTGTTAAAAAATATACTCTGAAAAAAATGTAAAAATTATCGTCGTATCGACAGTAAAATATCGCCGATACCGATGTATCGCAAAATCTGAAGTTTCGCCGATATATCGGTATCGGTTACATCCCTATATAAAACCTCCGAAAATAGCGTTACGTAATATGTCAATAGGCCATAAAAGCTTTTTTGTATTAATTGCCAATGATAGATATCATGTACACAACAGCACATGACAATAAAATTTTTGTGTAAAAATTCAGCATAAAATGCACTTTTTTTATGAATCTAGAACGGAACATCTATTTTTGCAGTCTGACAAAAACACTAAAAAAAGGGCTCAAATTCTGACAATAATTCTTTTTTGTCATCCCCAATAATATTTTTGATATACTTAAAGAAACCAAAAGTCGATTTTTTTTGCCCACTCTACTATACGTACATATTTGTAGAAAAGGAAATAAACTCACCTAATAGGACAGCAATTCTGTAGCTTTATTGAAACGATTTAAATATGTAATTGGAAAAGGAGACATTTTAAAAATTCATGATATATAAAAAATAGTTCTTGATTCCAATGAATTAATAATAGCGCGTACTCATAGTCATAAACAAAGTATATTTTAGCAATTTAAAACCAGTATTGCCATACAAAATACTGTTTTTAAACTCTTAAGGTATACTTTGTTTTGACTATGAGTATGCGCTATTATCTTTAATTACTATATTATTAAAACATACGACATACCCAGCAAAAACTTGGTAATTTATTGCAATTACCAAACATCATACTTTGCAACACAAACTGCATACCGCCTGCATTACTTTATAGTCATTAAATCAATTACTTATTAGTTAATAAACGAGCCATTTATTTATTCCCTTCTAAATATTTAAATGTTCAAGTTGTTGCTTGTAAGCCAGGGTGGTAAGTACCCAGTAAAAAATGTTCGTGTTTTTTGAAGCACTAAAGAAATAAAGCGCTTCATAATTCGCTTTAAAATATAAACTTGTTCAGAAGCTGATTTCATAGCGTCACAAAAATGCAAGTTTTGAAGCGAGAAAAGTATTTGCTTTTTACTTATAGAAAAGCTTCGTACACAAGCTATACAAAAAAGCTGATTTTATAGTCCTGATCCAAAGCAGATTTATAAGCGAGAATGAAGAGTAAGTTTATTTGAGTTTCTTGGTGACGTTTTGCAACAGTGTTTTTGGTCGAGTGAATGGTACGTTACACTTCAAACCTGAAGGTTCTTGGTTCGATACTAGTTGAAGTTAAAATAACAAACATTGAGTAAAAATATGAAATTAATAAAAATAAATAAAGTAACGAAATAAGAAAAATTCAAAATGGCGTTAACGACGCCAATCCACATCGAACCATTTTTTTCATATATTTTCAGTTCTAGTGCTGAAAATTATGATTTTCAGCGCTTCAAAAGCGCTTTTGTGAGCAAAAATTTTGTACTTCAATCCGGGAACTCACCATACAAAAATCAGCTGCGATATCAGCAGGTTTGTCAGCGCTACTTTTATTCCATAATGGTAGAAACCTGCTTTATTGGAAGTAAGTTTTTTACTGGGTACTTGCTTCTATTGACATCCCCATATTAAAGTAATTTGTTAAAATGTAAAAACAGAAGTAGTGAAGGGTGTGTTTATTAGCATTTTAACTTTGCCAACAAAATTTTTGTTGAGTAGTCTAACTGAACTTTTTAGGAATAATTTCCTGACTTAATCATTCATGGACTTGTTAAAGAACTAACTTGCCAATACTTCAGCATATGTTTCGGCGTATATCAGACGTTTTACATAAATTGCTCCAAGAAAGAAAAACACAAGAACTTCAATATGATATTTCAATTAAAGAGAATAAATTCTCTAACGTTATTTAATAAATAAATAAAATTTTACCTTGTAAAGGATCGATGTGTTTATCACTCACAAATTAGCACGTAATGCTCGATTGAATATCCAAAAGGCGAGTGATTAAAAAAATATGTATATTTAATTAAAAGTGACACGACAATGTTGAAATACCGTTAACGGTTTACTCGTTGAAAACCCTAAAAGGTTTCCAACAAGGTTGAAACAAAAATTACTTAATACGTATAATAAAGTTAAAACACAGTAGAATCGCGATTTAATGACTTCGTACTTAAACATTGCCGGCCACCTTGCAACGATGAATAAGTTGCAAATAAATAATTATAAAATGTTGAGTCATTAAGGACTCCTGATGAGTATTATTATTAAATTGAGTCATTAAGGACTCCTGTGGACTGTATAAAATAGTTTTCTATTTCAAATATATACATGGGCAAGGAAGGACCCCTGTGGATTTTATTTAGTTTTTTGAGTAATGAAGGACTCCTGTTGTGGCCAGATAAGACCATTATATTAAATTATAAAATTTAATACGGCGACAGCCCCGAAACAACCCATCCGAACATAGTGTATTGTGCAAGCGGAAGCCCCGGACTCGCGTGTATTCGTCCTTTCATTACAATTGGTATGACTTCAGGACCTAAAACTAACGCGATATTCCCCGAATGGTTGAAATTCGGATCCGCCAATTGTAGGCCCTAAAAGGACTCAAAAATTGAGTCTGACACCGATGAAGACGGAGTTTTAATTCCACGCATTTGATGCACTTTGGTCGTGATATATAATCGTTGACCCGGATCATGAATCGATTCCACTTCGATTCGACAGTACTTTTCCTCATTTACTTTATACGTGGGAATCTTAAGCCGGTGGACAAATTCGGAACAGATGTAGCTGTTCTGAGAACATGCGTCCAGAACGGCACGTATAGGAATTTTCGATTTGTTAAAGCAAAGTGTTAACCGCAACGTTGGGGAAAAGGAAACTGATTGACGAATCGGAACTGGAATCGAAGCAACTTTCGATTTCGGTTTTGAACGAGGTTTTGATTTCCTTTCGTGTTCGTGTAATAACGAGTGGTGTATTTGCTTGCAATGCTTGCAAGTTCCAGTGCAACAAACACGATGACCCGCTACCATTCGTAATTTTCGTTCCAAACTACCGTCGCGAAACTTATAGCAGAAACGAATGGAGTGATTTTTTGCACAAATTGGGCATTTTTTACCTTTTCGTCCAACGGATTTACCGTCCGAAGCGTGCAATTGCATCGTGGATGGGTTATTTGCGGGCACAGTTTCCGTCGTTTCTACATTATTGGTAGTTGTCGCTGAAACCTGAGGAGGCTCTGTCAACAAGTTCGTTTCAGAAACATTTGTTGCACTGGAAAACTGGCCAGCGGAATCGATTGAAGAATTTACAGCGGTAACGCTTATTTCCATCGCTTCCTCATAATCCAAAAGGCCTTCTTCGAAAGATTCTAATAACTGGACTTCAGTATTAGAGTTCATGATTCTAGGAAAAATGTTGATTATTAATTGTAAATTTTAAATAAAGTGATTTGAAATTAAGACTCATGTAAAACAACAAGTTTAGTAATTGGACGAGTGGTCACCCTGTGCGAATATCGGCGACCCGAACATGACCGTCAGTACCCGTATAAATTTTTATCACGATTCCTACCTTCCAGGAAGTGGCAGGTTTCGTTTTTCGTTTTTAATAACGATTAAATCGTTCACAGCAACCACCCTTTGTGGATGTTTCCACTTGTACCGTTTATGTAAATCTACGAGATATTCCTCTTTCCATCTTTTACAAAAGTGATGAATTAAGGCCTTTACTTTACGGTACCGATTATCAACAATCGGTATTGGGGTATCATAAATTGTTGGCTCTGGCGGAGCCAGTATAGCTGACCCAATTAAAAAATGTCCTGGCGTTAGTGCAACTGGCTCGCCAGGATTATCTGGCATTGGACATAAGGGACGAGAATTTAAACACGCCTCGATCCTAGCCAAAATTGTGGAGAGCTCTTCAAACCTGTAACGACAAGATTGCATTTCTTTTCTAAAGTGAAGCTTGAAACTTTTAACACCAGCCTCCCATAGGCCACCCATGTGGGGGGCACCGGGTGGTATAAATCGCCATGTCAAACCATTATGCCCAAAGGTGGAACACATTCTGGCTTGACACTCTTTTAAAAATGTTTTAAAGTCATTTGCTATATCATTTGACGCGCCAACGAAGTTTGCACCATTATCCGAGAATATGGTTTGAGGACAACCTCTTCTAGAAATGAAGCAATTGAAGGCTGCCAAAAATGTGTCAGTGGATAAATCTGACACTGCTTCTATATGTATGGCTTTCGCAGCAAAACAGACAAAAATGCAAACGTAACCTTTCGTTATTTTACATGATCTACTATTATGCGTTTTCACATCGAACGGTGCAGCAAAATCAACACCAGTGTTCGTAAATGGTTTGTCAATGGCAGTACGTTCAGTAGGAAGGGCGGCCATTATTTGACTGCACGAACGTTGCCTATCAATGATACAACGCTTGCATCGATTAATCATAGTGCGCACTAAAACTCTTAGTCGGGGTACCCAATATTCACAGCGATAATTCTCACAAATCGGCAAGAATAACGAAATGATAACGAGGGTGATTTGACGAGTCGCCCGTTTACTCTCTGTTTACGCGCATAGTGTAAACGTCCCCTGATTACTGTTCAGTGGACGTTTCTATGTTTCATGCGTTAAGTTGTTGTAATGTTTCTCTATACTATTTTCTTGTAATACTCTTACTTACATTTTGTAAACCCAAAAGTACGGTACGTACGTGAAACCCCTCAAATTCGGAATAAAATAAAACCCCCTTGATTTTGAAAAACAAATTTTTTAAACCCTTTTTCTTTATCTTTTTATATTTTTTGAAAATATTTCGAGGAAACATTTTGGTCCTTCGAGCCGGATTAAACCCCCCGAGTCCTTGGAATATTTTCACGAGAATATTTTATTTTCAGGACATCAAGTGCCCTTTTCACCCTAACCACAAATTTTTTCGTCAGCGATCATTTCATCGCTCATCCAAAACCAACCCTTATTTCATACCCATTGTTAAACAAGGTAAGTTGTGTGTTTTTTAATTTTTTGTGGAATAAAAATAAAAGTGACAATATAAAAAAGAAATTAAAAACTTCAAAACCTTTATGCTAAAAGAAAACACCAACAAGTAGTAAAATCATTTTGCCGTCGGCAAAACACAAGTGTGAATTTTTTTTGCAAATTGCTTATTATTTGTTTGTTTTACTCGCTTTTTTATCCGTATTTCGCGTGTGCTTTTCCCCTCTATAAAATGATCATTCTTGAATAAAAAAATCCTCAATTTTTTATATTTTACCCTATTTTTTGTATAAAAGAAAATATATAAATACATATGTACATACATCCATAAACTTTTATACATTCTATTTTAAAGTAATATTTGCTAAATTAAAAGTGTTCTTGTTGTTTTTTATGCGCGCTTTAATTATCTGTTAACTACTCTGTTAACAAAAGCTTTTTGTTTTTTTACCCAATTGTGCTTAAAAGAGAATAAAAGAAGATTAAATTAGTCGGTTTATTTTATTTGTTTGTTTTTTTTTACTCGTTGGTTTAATTGTAAACAAAAAAAAAAGGGACGGACATACGAATAAAATAATTAATTTAATATTGTGATTTGTGTAAATAATTAAAAGCAAAAGCACAGCAAAAAAATTAATAAATAAATTAAAACCCTTTAGTCCCAGTGATAGTGAGTGAGTGTCTTATATTTTCTAAATAAGAGAAACCACCACTAGTTACTCTTGTGTTTGTTGGTTTGTTTTTTTTCTTTATATTGTCACACACACACAAAACCTTACACTAGTGCTGCAACTTTTTTAATCGTGCGAAGAACCAGTTACTATTTAATTTATTGTGCGGAAGTGATTTTTTTTACTCTTTTTTAATTTTATCCTATTTATTGTGCAACTTACTTAACAATTTTTACCACAATAAATTTTTTTGTGATTATAAAATATTCGATTAACCCGTTGTGAGTATCCGTAACTATTTCACAGCAGTGCTAGTGTTAAAGTTTTTTTATACCTTTTAAATTAACAAAGCGTTTTTACACTTGGAGAATTCCTTATTTAATTAATTTTAACCCTAAATTTTTGCCAATTTCGGAAATATAACCCGGGTTTTCTTTTGTTAATTTACCCAAATTCTTACAAGAGGAATCTGATTGTGGAAATAACTTTGTTATATTTTATTTTTATTTTTTTTAACCCTATATACCCATCGATTTATATTTGATTTTATATAAATTTATTTTATAAACTTTTCTTTGAACTCATACGTCAAAGAACCCTTCCGTTTGTTTAAATTCTTATTTATTCGGTTTATCGTAAGTTTTTTTACTTGTGCTACGTAATTTAAAGAATCATTTATCGTTCCTTTTTATACGGAAAACCAATTTTATCGGTTTTTTCGGTGTTGATTTCAAATAGTCTTATTTTTACCCGTTTTTTAAATAAATTCTTTTAAAATTCCCCCCTACCTTTTGAGATCAAAAATGGATATGATTACGTTTATCCGCAATGCCGATCGTTTGGCAGAATTTGAGGCATATCTGTCCATAATACCCGTAGCAGAACACCGACTCGGTTCTGTGAGTAGTCATGAGAAAGAGCTCAATCGGTTATGGGAAGCTGTTCGGTCAACATATGACTCTTTGTTGATTGAAGCTGAAATGGTTAAAAGTCCTGAGGTTAAGGAACTAAAATCCAAGTACCTTAAATCTTACGGCACATACACCCGGGGGATGTCTCTTCTAACTGGTCTCCTAGAGCAACTTAAAGTGCCAGTTCAGGCCGAAAAGTCGATTGCGTAATCCGCGCCTATGATTAACTTACCCCTTTGCGACACCCCAATATTCTATGGAGACTATAAGAGCTGGCCCTCATTTCGGGATATGTTCTCCGCTTTGTATAGTAATAACCCCCGATTGACCCCAGTACAGAAATTGTACTATCTATTGCAGAAAACTGCTAAAGACGC
This sequence comes from Panzeria rudis, assembly GCA_956483635.1. NCBI lineage: Eukaryota > Metazoa > Arthropoda > Insecta > Diptera > Tachinidae > Panzeria > Panzeria rudis. Next base: position 65,594,291 of record OY101449.1, read on the forward strand.
ACATGATACCATACAAACTGTGCCGCTGACCAATGACGGTTACGAAGTCGCATGGAAAAGGTTGGTCGACACATATGAGAATAAAGATGCCCTTATAAACGAACAGCTTCGAGCTCGGTTAAATATTAAAGCGATTTCGCAAGAATCAGGCGCGAATATTAAAAATTTGCAGAGAACGATAAATGATTGCATTACGAATCTTACTCTACTTGAAGTAACCCCTGAAATATTCTACCACGTAATGCTGGTATATATTTGTGCTACCAAGTTACCCGAAAACACTCTGGGTCTTTGGGAACAATCTAAAAAAAATTTGTAAAACTTCCCCTAAATGGAGTGACATGGATGCTTTTTTGACAGCGCATTTCCAAACCCTAGAATCCATTTCCGACATAAGGCAGTCTCATTTAAACCTCGTTCAATTCCCGAACAAATACCCCACAACTGCCAATGTCAGAAATAACCCCAATTTTAACGCTTTTAAAAAATCATCCAATGACAATAGAAAAATTCAAAGTTTTGCGACAAAAACCAGTTCTACTCCAACGGTTTGTCGTTGTTTTCTTTGTCAAGGTTCTCACCCCATTAGACTTTGTCCCAAATTTTTGAGCCAGAGTGTTAATGAAAGAATGTCAACAGTGAAGCGACTAAAGTGTTGTTCGAACTGTTTGGCAACCTCGCACGAGTTCAGAAATTGTAAAAGTGCTCATGTGTGCTCACTCTGTAAGCAGAAACATCACTCTTTGATTCATAGGTATATGAGGTCACATATGTCTGCCGGTACTTCACCCCAGCCTATAACATCTGGTACGACTGCGGCTTCATCGCAACACCTAATGCACACAAACTCAAATTCAGTTAGCACACATTCTCAACCCCCGCTTAATTTTAGCCCTTCAACTTCTGCATCTGCTCATAATTTACAGACTTATTCCGCAAAACTCAATTCGAACCCCAATTCAACAGTCCTTTTGGGCTCAGCAGTCTGTATAGTGCATATAAACGATATTAGATGTGCGGCCCGAGCCCTAGTTGACCCTGGTTCGCAAGGTACCTTTATTTCAAGGAGGTTACAAAGGAAGCTTGCTATTCCCACATTTTCTGTGCCATCGACAAGTGTCACAGGAATGATGGACTGCTTAGCTGGTAAATCTTCTACGATGTGCGTTTTTACGGTCGGTTCACCGGTCGACCCCAGTTTCAAACTTAGAGTTTCTGCGTATGTTGTAGAGAAAATTACCGGTCAGTAGCCCTCATGTAATATCTCTGACATTGTAACTTCAACTTTCCCGACATTACACTGACCGACGTTATGTGTACCCGTATGGATGTACTCTTTGGAGGAAATGTGTATCCAAAAATTTTAAGTACGGATGTCAAGGTACATCCAAATGGCAACCTGATCGCCCAAAGAACCGTGTTCGGGTGGATTGTAACAGGTGAAGTTTCTCAGCCTCAACCTTTACACTCTGTAGCATCGTTTTGCACCCATCTCGAGTTAAATACTCAACTCGCTCGTTTTTGGGAACTTGAAGAAGTTCCACAAGGCTACCACGTATAGAAATCCCGATGGCCGTTATGTAGTCTCTCTCCCATGTCGTCGAGAATTCTCAAATGAATTAGCATTAGGGGATTCTCGTAGAAGCGCTTTTTCCCAATTTGTGCGAAATGAAGCTCGCTTATTGAAAAATCCCGAATTAAAGTCGCAATATGATAATGTAGTTCGTGAGTATTTCGCAATGGGACACGTAAAGGCCGTCAAAAACCCCGTTTCCACTGTTGGTAATTATTATTTACCCCATCATGCAGTGTTTAAACTCGATAGTGTTACCACAAAACTCAGAGTGGTATTCAACGCTTCAAACCCCTCTTCCAATGGCGTGAGCCTGAATAATGTTTTATACCCCGGTCCTGTCTTACAGACAGATCTTACCGTTTTATTGCTGCGTTGGCGGTTCTTCCGTTACGTTTTTACTACTAGTTCATCCCAAACAAACCCAATATCAGCGGATATTGTTTCGTGATGATCCTGTAGCTGAAGTAAGGGACTATGAGCTTAGTACGGTCACGTTCGGAGTGAACTGAGCGCCGTACCTAGCGATTCGTACTCTATTGCAATTGGCTGACGATTGTAAACCCCTGAGTCCTGCGGCATCTGAAATTTTGAAAACCCAAACGTACGTCGATGACGTGATGAACTTACTCAGGTTCTTAGCTCAGCTGGCTTTGTATTACGTAAGTTTACAGCCAATCATTTACGACTCTTGGAAGATTTGCCCCGGGAGAATCTGCTGGATGCAGACTTCTTAAAATTTTCGGATGTCAGTACTACCAAAACCCTAGGCTTGCGATGGGATGCTACTAAAGATAGCTTCTATTTTAAACTTTCATCGCAGCCACGTGAGGATATTGTCACGAAACGTGCTGTCTTGTCTGAGATAGCGAAGTTATTTGACCCAGCCGGTTGGTTTTCACCAAAAATTATTGTGGCTAAAATTATAATGCAACAGATTTGGAAAGACAAGACAGAGTGGGATGAAAGTTTGTACCCCCAACCCTATCTCAATGGCGCGCATTTTTAACCGATTACCCTAATGTTGAGAAAATTAATATTCCAAGATGGGTTAATTTTCTCCCCAAAAATGAATTTGAACTTCATGCGTTTTGCGATGTCTCTGAAAAGGCATACGGCGCTGCTCTGTATATTGGAAATATAGCATCCAGTGCAATTACCGCGCATTTGCTCGCGTCAAAAACGAAGGTAGCTCCCGTAAAAGCTGAAACATTACCCCGTTTGGAACTTTGCGGGGCGGCTTTGATGGCAAAAATGGTAGAATCATTATGTACCCAATTAAACCTAGACAGGAGTAAGGTTTATCTATGGACTGATGCTACTATTGTTTTATCCTGGCTTAAGAAACCCCTGTGCCATTGGCCGACCTTTGTTAAAAATAGAGTAGCGTTGATCGTGAATAAAGTTGGTAATGAGAATTGGTCACATATAGATTCCAAAGACAACCCTGCCGATTTGATAATTCTCTTTGGTAGCACGGTCCTGCGTGGTTAAGACAACGTCGGGAGTGCTGGCCACAACGATTTCAGATTTACCCCATGCAATGCGAATTATTTCGTATTGGTTCAAGTGTTTACAGTATTTGAGAACCCGCAAATGCTCATTTGATACCTTAGATTTAACTCAGTCAGAAGTGAAATTCACTCGAGATCGTTTGATTCTAGTATGTCAGCGGAATTTTATACTCGAATATACCCAGCTTTCAAAAGGTATACCCGTATCTTCAAAAAGCAGCTTGCTCACTTTAAACCCTTTTATCGACTCAAATGGCTTTGTAAGAATAAATGGTCGACTGGCTAGATCACATAGTTTGACATACGATGAGCGATACCCTAAAATTTTACCGTATTCTGCCCGTTTTACTCGCTTGTTTGTTGAACATGTGCACAAGTGCTCTGCTTATGGCGGTCATTCGTTAATGCTCCGTTTAATTAAAAGTGAATTCTGGATCCCCAAGCTAAAAAATCTGATCCGTACGGTGATTTATAATATTAAGGAATGCACTATTTACCGAAAGAAGTCTGGTCAGCAAATTATGGCTGCATCACCCCCTGAACGATGCTCTATGTCGAGACCGTTTACCCATACAGGCTTAGATTTCGCAGGCCCGTTCGACATAAAATCCTACATTGGTAGGCGTTGCCGAATTACAAAAGGTTATGTTCTCGTTTTTGTTTGCTTCGCAACAAAAGCCATTCGTTTAGAGGCAACTGGTGATATGTCGACGGAAACTTTCCTTGCGGCTTTTACACATTTCTTCTCACGTCGTGGATGTCCTTCTCACTTATATTCCGATAACGGAACTGCATTTGTCGGTGCTGCTAATTTACTCGAGGTGGACCGAAAGCAGTTTTTATCTGAACTAAAAAGGAAGGTACTTGTACGGAACAGTTTTCAGTCTGTTGAGTGGCATTTTATTCCCCCCGGTGCTCCTCACATTGGCGGCTTATGGGAAGCCGGCGTAAAGAGCGTCAACACTCATTTACGTTAAATTTCTGGTGTTCAGAAATTTACCTTTGAGGAATTTACAACTATGTTAACCCGCATAGAAGCTTGCTTGAATTCAAGACCGTTAACTGCCATGACCGATGACCCGTCTGATTTAGTCCCTTTAACGCCAGGTCACTTTCTGATTGGTTCGCCTCTTATGTCACCCCCCGAACCCGATCATGCTGATCTCTCTTTAAGTGTTGCCAATATGTGGCAAAAACTTAAAATTCTTCACCACCATTTCGCCCAGCGGTGGAAAGAAGAATACCTCAAAGTGCTACATCGTCGAGTGAAGTGGAAACACCCCCAGAAAGACTTTAAAGTAGGTGACTTAGTTGTTATCCGTCAGGATGATTTACCCCCTAATGAATGGCGACTCGGACGAATAGAGAAGACTTACGTAGGGCATGACTCTAAGGTCCGTACTGCGGACGTGAGAACAGCTTCAGGCGTTTTCACCCGGCCTATCGTGAAGCTTGTTTTTTTACCCAGGTCAGAAACTCACTAATTCCATTTTATTTTTCTCCCCTTTCCTATCTATTTCACCCCCTTTAGCAAAATGTCGAGTGCATCCCGTCGTCTTGAGGTTCATCGCAAACCCATGGAGATCACTTACACACCAGAGCCCAAAACCCCTCGTGCTGAACTGTTACGGGACTGTCGGTTGTGCAAAAGCGAAAATGTGCCAAGTTTAGGAAGATGGCGGTGAAAGAACGGTGGGAAACTGTGAAGCGGTTGAAGTACTGCTTCAATTGTCTTGCCCACTCTCACATGCGGGACAAATGCACGAGCCGTGAACGGTGCCTTGAGTGCAAGGCCGAGCACCACACATTCCTCCATAGGCATAAGGGTAAAAAATCCGACCCAAAAGGGACTCCCGAACCATCGAAGAAGAAAAATAAGAGGAGTAGTAAAAACCGCAAGAATGCTAAAGGGGCCGGTCAATGCCATCAGTGTTGCCATCACCAGCAGCAAGGTCAACAACTCGCTCAACAACAACAACAACAACTATTGCAACCGTCTCAACATCCTTCAACCCAAGGACAACACCAGCAATTCTCTGAAGCAAATCAACCGGCGACTATCGTCATCAACGTGATGTCCGGGCGGATCGTGTGATCCATATACCTATGTATTTTTTATTAATTTTTTTTTTCTTTGTATATATTTATCATTTCTTGAATTGTTAAAATGAATTATTTTTGAAAAAAAGATGAAATATACTCTTTTCTTGTACTTTTGTTTTCAGACGCTAGTTTCCCCGCGTATTCCTTAGTCCTCGTTGTTGCAGTATAGCAAGGGGGGCGGGATGTTTACGCGCATAGTGTAAACGTCCCCTGATTACTGTTCAGTGGACGTTTCTATGTTTTATTCGTTAAGTTGTTGTAATGTTTCTCTATATTGTTTTCTTGTAATACTCTTACTTACATTTTGTAAACCCAAAAGTACGGTACGTACGTGAAACCCCTCAAATTTGGAATAAAATAAAACCCCCTTGATTTTGAAAAAACAAATTTTTTAAACCCTTTTTCTTTATCTTTTTATATTTTTGGAAAATATTTCGAGGAAACACTCTCATTACGTTGTTTTCATCAAGAAACGGATTCAATGGTAATAACGAGCTTTTCGAAGGCATAGATTGTTTATTTAAAAGGCATTTGTACTCTTCAGCGTAAAATGCTTTCTGAGCGACAATCGTTAAACGTAATTTGACGACCTTAATTTCCTCACTAGACACGAGAGCAGTTTCATGATTGCGACGTCCTTTATGAGCTCGGTGGGTAGCATGAAAAAATCTAAGTACGTATGCAATTACACGCAAAGCTATATCGAGTGAAGAAAATCTATCCAAAATATCTTCAAATTTCGAAAAAAATTAAGCATGAACCTTTACCTTTTTACTTTCTATGTCAGTACCGAGATTTTCTAGAGTATGTGTATTCCAATTATTTTTGTTTTGGCTCAACCATGAGGAGCCGCGCCACCAGAGCTCACTTTCCGATAAAGTCCGCGGGTCTACTCCCCGGCTGCCTAAATCGACAGGATTATCTTCAGACCGAACGTGAAACCAGTTGTGATTTCCAGAGTTCTCCTGAATGCGGCAAACTCTGTTGGCCACAAAGGTGGTCCAAGAACTTGGGGGCTTTCGGAGCCATGCTAAGACGATGGTAGAATCTGTCCAGCAATATATTTTAGAAATGGGAATTTCAATTTCCCTATGTATATTTTTTAGCAGTTCCGATGCCAAAACTGCACCACACAACTCCAGACGAGGTAGAGAGACACATTTTATTGGAGCTACTTTCGTTTTAGCGGCTAATAAATTAGTGTATATCTCGCCACTGGGGTTTTCAATACGAATAAAAATTACCCCTGCGTATGCCTTTTCGGAGGCATCTGAAAAAACATGAAGTTCAACTTTCGAAGATTTGTAGTATTTAACCCATCTTGGTATTCTAATCGAATTCACTTCATTAAAAAATTCAACAAATCTTGTCAATTCCTTTTCCGTCGAAGTTGGGAGAAATTCGTCCCAGTCAATACTATCACGCCAAATGCGTTGCATAATAATTATCGCTGTGATAATTACTGGACTAACCCACCCAACAGGGTCAAAAATTTTGCTTTTGTAGAAAGTACTTCTCTCTTCGTATATCTTGATTTGACTTCTAGCGGGCTAACCCTGAAAAAGAAAGAATCTATCTGAGCATTCCAAAAAATTCCTAAGGTTTTTGAACAGCTAGATTCCTCAAACCTTAAAAGTTTTGCATCTACTAAATGTTCGTATGGTAATCCCTCTAAAATGGCACTTTTATTCGAAGTCCACTTCCTGAGTTCGAAACCAGCTGATAACAACGCGGCAGTTAATTGATTTCTCGCTGACACAGCAGTGGAAATGTCATGAGCCTAAGATAAAACATCGTCAACGTACATTCCTTTCCTCATAATATTCGCTGCCAGTGGAAACCTGTCTTCACAATCCTCCGCCAATTGTAATAAGGTACGAATCGCCAAATATGGAGCACAATTTAAACCAAAAGTGACCGTTTGTAGCTCATATTCGTTATTTGATCGTCCGATGAACTTCGATAAAGAATTCGTTGAAATGGTGTATGCGATGGTTGAACCCAAATTTGCCGATACATTTTTGAGATATCCACAATTAAATACGAACTCGAATAATCGCCAACGTAGAATTAAAGAAACTAAGTCTGACTGTAAAGAAGGCCCTACAAAAAGACAGTCGTTTAAACTGTTTCCATTTGAAGTCTAATTTGATGCATTAAAGACGACCCTTAGTTTGGTAGTCTTTCTTTCAGGTTTAATTACCGGATGATGTGGTAAATAGCATGAATTAGTGACGGCTTAGTGAGTAGATTTAGCTTCAGGTCGCATATGACCCAATTTTAAATAATCTATTATGACATCGTTATACATGCCTTTTACCTCCGGTTTGCGTAAAAGAGAAGATTCAATTCGAAAGAATTGCTTCATAGCACCCGTTTTCGAGATACCTAAACTTAGTTCACGGGGAAATTCTGACTTAAAAGGTAGTGATACAACATATCGACCCGTTGCATCCCGTTTGGTGGTACTTTTGTAAAGTTCCTCACAAAATTTGTCAGAAGGCGACATAATCTTTCCCCTTGGGACTTCTTCCAACTCCCAAAATCTCAAAAGATTTTTATTCAAATTATCTTCTTCGGACAAGGTGACAGTAGTTGTAAAAATATTAACCGATTTGTTCTTTGTTTTTTCTGACCCATAAGAGATCCTAAAATATTCCGACGAACTTCACCAAGAATAATCTTAGGATATAAATCTGCTCCAAGCAAAATGTCAACAGGTCTACTCTTGTAAAAGTTAACATCAGCTAACTGAAGGCTGCCTAATTCACCTACAATCTTAGAAGGATAAACAAATGAAGGTACATTTTGAGATATTGAAGGCAATACAAGTGCAAATGTCTCTAAATCGATGTTCTTGTCCAATGGAGAGCCAACTCGAATTAAACAAATTTTTGTAGAGGTTGTAGAAGCATCTTTATCCACGCCAGAAATCTTTACATTCGTAGAATGTGACGGAAGTCTCAATTGATTTCGTAAGCGTTCTGAAATAAAAGAAGCTTCTGATGCTGGATCAATCAATGCTCTTACAGGATACGTAATATCCTGACAAATTATAGAGACCATAGCAGTTCCTAATAACACAGACGAGTTCTGTGAAATATGAAAAACTTGTCGATTGAAGTTCGTGGGAGCGGCTGCTGATGTGGATGGTCTAGTCGAATTATTTGAACCCGATATATTTACAGAGTTACTAGCAGCGTTGGTAATTAGCTCTTCGCGATGAAGCATAGTATGGTGTTTTTGATTACACTTAAAACAGAGATGATCGCTTGTACAATCTTTGACTACGTGGGATTTCGATAAACAGTTAAAGCACTGTTGTAGTTCTGCGGATATATTCCCCCTCCTATACCACTTTCAGTTTTCTCTAAAAGTTACCCACATGCAGCTCTGCAGATTTAGAAAAATCAATAATTACTTTTTCATGGGGGTACCTCAGGATTTTGGATGATTGGTCTTACTGTTTGGCTTCCTATAAGGAAAACTACAAGAAAATCGCTTGCAGCACCACCTGTTCAGTCGTTATCGACTTTTCTGTTTTCCTTTACCTTCGCGTAGCAGTTACGAACAAACCAGCAGAAGGAAGTATCCAATTTGGTCCAGTCCTTTTCAAGCTTTAAGCAGCCGCACAAATCAAGATTTTTAATTTCGATATAATTTTATCAAGTAGAATATTACAAACGAAATCTTTTATTTTATTTATATGCTTTTGTGTATACGCAATAAAATCTTTTTTTAGTATAATTTTGTTGATATACGAGTACGTTCCATGAAATAATAGCGAAACTGTAAAGATGTTTGAAACAAAAGCGCCCCACACACCTGCAATTTAAATGTGCAATTTTTCATATTGTACAATAATATCGCCAATGTGCATGTTATATTAGAAGGCTACACAACATATTGACTAAAATCCAACGGGTTTTGATTATTATTGCACAATAAAGATAATTGTGTAATGTGTTGGCAACATTGCTCAGTATTATGTTTACTTTTTCACTGTCGGAAAAATTGGGCAATACTTTGTTTGAAAGTATTGTGCAATTTATTGCGAAGTATAGGTCAAAACAACAATAATATGTAAATATAATGGATAGGGTGCTTTAGAGATGACGCTAAATATAGATGGAATAGCATTATAGATATTTTTTGTGTCAGTGTTTTCATTGGTTACTATTTTGTGTAGAAGATACACGAAGTAAGAGCTGTTTCTTTTTTTCAATGCACATTTCTTTAATTTATTTCATTAAGATGGGTGTGGCGAAGTACACCGAGCCAGCTAGTTGTATCAAATAAAAGCTTAGAAAAAGAACTGAGATCGGAACAAAAACATATATGTGAAAATAAGGTCAAGTTCCTATCCAAAAATTTCGGCCGTAAAAAGTACTGAGACAAAATAAGAACCAAGTTCTTGATAGGTAATATACCATCTCATTTCTAGGCAACCTGTTAGCTTGCCAATATTTTTTTCTTTTCTAATATGGGAAAACTGTTGTTAAGCGTACAGGTTGTCTAGATATGAGATGGTATTGTACCTATCAAGAACTTGGTCCTTATTTTGATCTCAGTACTATTTACGGCCGAAATTTTTTAATAGGAATTAACATCATACTCTGTTCTGCTGTGTACGTTGAAAAATTAAGTTGATGTTAATTTTTCCCTTGTTGCTTGGAATATTAATCATGCCCAATTCTTTCTGAATATAACGTTACGAACCTTAGCCTAATAATAGATTTGGATTCACAAAGCAAATACGTTCGAAATAATCATATTAATAAACAATTAGCTACTGGCTTGAGCTTTTCACATGTTAACATGTTCATATATACTTAAGTATAAAATCAAACCAAAAAAGTTTGTCTTGAGTAGAACAAAAATCAGAAAAATGGGAATGAAGAAAAATAAACTGATGGCAACGCTGGGAAAGTGCACTTTAATATCAGCTTGAGAGTGATTTAATTCTCTTATTCAATTTTCACGAAAAAGTTGTAACATATATAAGAATTAAAATCACATTCAACAGAGCCACCTGACAAGTGGTGGTGATAGCAAATACACGTGAGCACTGACGATGTAAGTGTAGCGGCTTCCGAAAGTGGCGCTACTCTGTTCTGCTGTGTACGTTGAAAAATTAAGTTGATGTTAATTTTTCCCTTGTTCCTTGGAATATTAATCATGCCCAATTCTTTCTGAATATAACGTTACGAACCTTAGCCTAATAATCAATTTGGATTCACAAAGCAAATACGTTCGAAATAATCATATTAATAAACAATTAGCTACTGGCTTGAGCTTTTCACATGTTTACATGTTCATATATATTTAAGTATAAAATCAAACCAAAAAAGTTTGTCTTAAGTAGAACAAAAATCAGAAAAATGGGAATGAAGAAAAATAAACCGATGGCTACGCTGGGAAAGTGCACTTTAATATCAGCTTGAGAGTGATTTAATTCTCGTATTCAATTTTCACGAAAAAGTTGTATATATAAGAATTAAAATCACATTCAACCGAGCCACCTGACAAGTGGTGGTGATAGCAAATACACGTGAGCACTGACGATGGAAGTGTAGCGGCTTCCGAAAGTGGCGCTACTCTGTTCTGCTGTGTACGTTGAAAAATTAAGTTGATGTTAATTTTTCCCTTGTTCCTTGGAATATTAATCATGCCCAATTCTTTCTGAATATAACGTTACGAACCTTAGCCTAATAATCAATTTGGATTCACATAACATCAACTTAATTTTTTCAACGTACACAGCAGAACAGCGTATCTCCACTTACGGAAGCCGCTACACTTCCATCGTCAGTGCTCACGTGTAATTGCTTATCACCACTTTTCAGGTGGCTCTGCTGAATGTGATTTAAATTTTTACATATAAATATTTTTCGTGTAAACTGAATACGAGAATTAAATCTCTTTTAAGCTGATATTAAACTTTGCTGATTTTTTGTTCTACTCAAGACACATTTTTTTGGTTTGATTTTATACTTAAGTATATATGAACATGTAAATATGTGAAAATTTCAAGCCAGAAAGCTAATTGTTTATTAATATTATTATTTCGTACGTATTTAGTTGTGAAGCCAAATTGATTATTAGGCTAAGGTTCGCAACGTGTAATTCAGAAAGAATTGGGCATGATTAATATTCGAAGGAACAAAGGAAAAAATAACATAAACTTAATTTTTCAACGTACACAGCAGAACAGAGCAGCGCCATTTTCGGAAGCCGCTACACTTCTATCGTCAGTGCTCATGTGTATTTTGCTTATCACCACTTGTCAGGTGGCTCTGTTGAATCTGATTTCAATTCGTATATATATAATTTGCTCATATTAATTTTAAACGGAAAATAATTAATCTAACCTTAAATCACCGTTAAAACAATTTTGTTATAAACGTTAAGTTTTATTTTCAATCGACATGACTATAACTTTAATTTCAAATAAGTTTTATGTTAAATAATCATTTAAATCATGTTGAATTAAAATGAAATGCATTTTACATACGATGGTATTTATTTGGTTTATAAGTAAAGAAAAGTTTGAAGCTGTTGTGGCTGCATTGGTTAGCGCGTGGACTATCATGCAGGTGTCACGAGTTCAAATCTTGGCTGGGGCAGTCAGCTACAACGAAAAGTTTTCTGATGACTATCACGTAAGTAAAATAATTAATAAAATAGCTACATTAAAGTCATGTTGTTTCAGCTTGATATAACTTTAATTCAACATGATTCTTCGTGTTGTTCCAATATAAAATTCACTTTGTTTCAACTTGAAATAACTTTGATTCAACATGATTCATCGTGTTGTTCCAATATCAAATTCACGTTGTTTCAACTTGAAATAACTTTGATTCAACATGATTCTTCGTGTTGTTCCAATATCAAATTCGCGTTGTTTCAACTCGAAATTAGTTTGATTCAATATGATTTTTCGTATTATTTCAGTATCAGCTTCATTTTGATTTAACTGTACTGGAATATTAAATCAACATGAAATATAGTTAATTCAAAAGGAAAAATGTTCTTTCAAGATTATTGTAAATCATATTGAATTAACATGAAACACCTATGAAGCAAAATCACTACCGAAAAATGTTAAGTTAACCTGGTTTTCGACGATTTTACATGGAAATTTTTCTGTGTGTATGATGTACTTACATAGTATGTATGTACATATTTCTATTAAAAAAAACTTACTGTAAAAATTATGTTTAGTTTCTTCTTTAAAGCATGAATAAATCTAATTAATTTGTCATCTTTCTAAAAAACGTATTATGTGCTGATTTTTGCTTTTGCTTTAATAGCTAATCAAAAATTAATTCCGGGCGCGCAACGCCGCGTTCGCAGCTAGTGAACCAATAAAGCTATTGCTCAAAACGATACTATTTGGATCTGAAAAAAATAAGTATTTAATAAAAATACTTACTAAATTTAATCGATTTTTAATAAAACTATTATTAAGCTTTTATTTTTATTGACAAACGAGTTAATTAAAAACCTAGTACAACTAATCGGTGAAGAGGCGTTTTACATTATGCCGATAAAACGAGGCTCGATTAAAGGAGACAAAAATTCAAGTTAATGAAGAAAATCATTACCGCACAGTAGTTTCGGATTTTGAAACATAAAATAAAAATGTACACCTACCAACTTAAAGCTACCAGCCGGCCTTCATACGCCAACATTTTTAAGGCTAACCAGCCCATAGCGCAAAACATACCAAACAGTCAGTTCTCATACGCTAATGCTTTGAAGTTTAACCAGCCCACAGCTCAAAAACCGTCTCTTGCCAACGAAAAAACTGGTTTTAATTTTGCTCGAATTGAGGCTTTAATAGAAAATTTAATACAAACAGTAAATGTTTTTACAACCAACATGACCTGCATGATACAGGAAGTGTTGGAAATGCAGTCTACATTATTGCAGGCTGCATTAAACAAACCATGAACTTAAAACTCTGTTTCTGGAACGCAAACGGCATTCGGCAACATAAAAACGGACTAGAATACTTCATGATGGATAAACAAATTGATGTTATGCCTTTCTCTGAGACGCATTTGACGGCTACACAGAAAAAACTAATTTTTCACTTCAAATACCAAATTCCCTGAATCAAATGTAAATTTGTTCATTCAAATTTGTAAATTCAAATGCAAAAATTTGGAATAGTTTGTTTGAAAAAATTCTGATTTTTTCAATAAACAAATTGTTTCAATCAAAAAATGGTTTAGAGAAATATAAAAAATAAATCAAAGAATTTCATAATTTTATCAGGTTGCCAACATTGGCGGTAGGTAAATGAAATGAAATAATTAGTCAAACAAAATTAATTATCAAACTAAATAGAAACAATAATAAAGATTTAAAATCAGTTTCAAAAACATGTTTGTTTAAAAAAAAAGCTATCATAATTTTTTCTGTGTAGAAGCTTTTTTAAAATCAACGGATATACTCTCTACGACACAAAGGACCACCAAGGTAGGCTCTGGTATACTAATAAAATCGCGATTAAAACACTACTTAATAAGTGATCATTGTGAAAACTATCTTCAAGTAACTAACATCTGCATTGAAGCTTTTCATCAAAACCTGGTGATTTCATTTATTTACTCTTCTCCCAGGTACTCTGTTACAGAAAATCAATATAGTAGATTTTTTAATTCACTATGCCCACGCTTTTTGGCCGCCGGTGATTACAACGGTAAGCACACGTTCTGTGGATCTCGCATCATCACACTAAAGGACGCGTTTTGTTTGACACAATTTTAAAAATGCGTTTGAATGTTATATCAAGTGGACAGCCAACTTACTGGCCAACAGATCGCGGAAAAATACCTGATGTTATTGATTTTAGGGTGGTAAAGGGTATGCGCAGCGAAATTATCGAAGTTGAAGCGTCTTTAGATTTGTCTTCAGATCACTCACCAACTATTGTCACTATATATTCACATACAACTTCTTCACCCACTTATGATTTAACGATGACAACCACACGTATAAATTGGTTGAAATACAAAAAATATTTGAGTGCTTATTGCACAGACAAAATTCTCTAGGCCCACGCTTTAAAAAATTAAATGCATATAAAAAATATAAGATTTTGTTTTATGTTTGAAAATATTTAAGTTTTTTAGAGTACGCAACACTTGTACTGAGAAAAATTAGAACTTTCTGCTTTTATTCTCTTGCTAAACAAACACAACTACATACATATGTACATACTTAACAACAAACAGCATACACTGGTAGAAAAAGTGTCATAACCCTGATGTAATCGGACATCAATGCTTTTTCAGTGTCTTAATTTTTGACCCCATGACACTTAAAATCACGTGATGTCAACCTTTACATCAGCTGGTCATCAATACCAATGATGACAAATCTATCATCAATGCATTGACACACCATCAGAAAAAGGACGAATTGACATCAATTGTATGTCAAAATGTCATCAATATGATGTCGCTGATAGAAACCCCGTCATAACGCTGATGTAATTTGACATCAATACTATGTCAAGTGTCTTCATTTTTGACCCAATGACAATTTACATCATTGTGATGTCAACTTTTACATCACCTGTCATAAAAAAGTACAATATAATTATGTTTTTATTACAATAAAAATTTATTTTATTCATATAATATTTCTTATAACAAATTTTCACTTTTATTATGTTACTTATTATTTTTTCTATCCACTCTTTCTTTGCTATTTATTAAGTTGATATAATTACAATTTTTTTCTTTTTCTTCACAAGTAGTAGGAAGGCAAAAGCAAATAACAGCAAAAATGCAAAGTAACTTTAGAAACAAACAAAAAGAAAAAAGTGTAACCAAATCAACTTATAACAAATAAAAATATGTTTGTATATATTTATACTTATAAATTACACTCACAAGAACCCCATTAATTAACTTTTAAAACACAACTGATCTCGAACAAACAAACGGAATAGTTTTCTGCACAACTTCTTTTATTTCATTTGTGTCAAGAGTATGTTTTTATGGTTTCTCCGCACTTTACTCTCTTCGCGCTCATTCTGTTTGACATTGATGACACATGTGATGACTATGTGATATCAATATGATGAAAAGGTGTCATATTATCACTTGTTTCAACGTTTTTCTTGTGTATGCATGCTGTACTGGCTTAGTTTTTAAAAGGTCTTGCGTATTTTATCTCTCATAGTAATGACGATAAGTGTACATCAATGCAATGTCATGTTTTTTAGCTTTTAAAAAATGCGTTTAAACACAAAAAATAAAAAACAAAACAATAACATATGTTTTAAAATACAGACTACAAACATTATAACATTGTTTACTTATTTATATATATATATATATATATATATATATATATATATATATATATATATATATATATATATATATATATATATATATATATATATATATATATATATATATATATATATATATATATATATATATATATATATATATATATATATATATATATATATATATATATATATATATATATATATATATATATATATATATATATATATATATATATATATATATATATATATATATATATATATATATATATATATATATATATATATATATATATATATATATATATATATATATATATATATATATATATATATATATATATATATATATATATATATATATATATATATATATATATATATATATATATATATATATATATATATATATATATATATATATATATATATATATATATATATATATATATATATATATATATATATATATATATATATATATATATATATATATATATATATATATATATATATATATATATATATATATATATATATATATATATATATATATATATATATATATATAAATAAGTAAACAATGTTATAATGTTTGTAGTCTGTATTTTAAAACATATGTTATTGTTTTGTTTTTTATTTTTTGTATATATATATATACATATATAGATATATATATATATATATATATATATATATATATATATATATATATATATATATATATATATATATATATATATATATATATATATATATATATATATATATATATATATATATATATATATATATATATATATATATATATATATATATATATATATATATATATATATATATATATATATATATATATATATATATATATATATATATATATATATATATATACACATATATATATATATATATATATATATATATATATATATATATATATATATATATATATATATATATATATATATACACATATATATATATATATATATATATATATATATATATATATATATATATATATATATATGTTCCACACTACCAAGTGAACTCTTATAGCTGTTAACTTGAACAAATTGTCTGCGATTTTTCAAATAGTTTTTTAGCAAGGTTACCTCTTTTCCACATATGCCATAATATCTTAACTTTTTAATCAATATTTCGTGGTCTATAATATCAAAAGCTTTCGTTAAATCGAAAAATATGCCAACAACGCCAGAATAACCCTCATCTAATCCTTTGCAAATATAATTGATGACATTTAGTACCGCTTCTTCAGTGCCACAGCCTTTTCTAAATCCATACTGGAAATCGTTTAACAAATTATTACATTTCATATAGTTTGAAATTTGATTATACAGGATTCTTTCAAACACATTGTCAATAACGGACAAAACAGATATTGGTCTATACATATCTGCTGTGCAGGGGTTCTTTCCCTTTGGAATCGGCACCACCTTATGGATCTTTAAAATGTCTGGATAAATGCTCTTATTAATGATATTATTAAAAATATTTACTAAATAAGGTGTAAAATTATCTCTGTTGTTTAAAAGTATTTTTGGCAAAAAATTATCATGGCCAGCACTCTTACATGGTGCTAGGTTCGCTATGACATTGTGAACTTCATCCGGTGTTGTGTATCGAAAACTACATCTCTCATTAACTTGAATTAATGTTCTTAAAGAATTACAGGAATCATCAGGCAGCTGTATAATTTCTGCTTTTAGGTCCTTTACCGACTTTAGAAAGTATTTGTTAAATTCTTCAGCTTTTTGAACATCACTTTCAATTATTTCACCATTATCATCTTTTAAAATAATCTCCTTGGAATAATTCCTTCCTAGAGTTTCATTTACAAATTTCCAACATTTCTTCGGATCGTGTTGGAATTTATTCAAGTTGTCGGTATAAAAGTTATTCATAGACTCTCTATTTGCCTTTTTAATTACATTGCTAATTCTTTTCAAATTTTCTTCAATATTAGGACTGTCGCGGTTTCTTCTTCGTTTTTTTAAAAGATTTTTTTTATAATCCATTAATTTCTGTAGGTTTAAATTTATCCATGGAGTAATTTCTTGTCTTATAATTCTCTTTTGTCTTTTTTCGAATGTGGAATTTTCTAAAGCAGAATTCACACATGATATCAAGTTATTTATATCTGGTGAGGGGTCACCTGTTACACATATTTGTGGCAAAGTATTACTTATCATTTCATTTAAGCGGTTATAATCACGACAAATTCGAATATCCTCAATGTAGCTACGATCATGTATTTTACTTCTAATCCTATAAAAAATAATATTGTGATCTGATAAATCACATTCCAGTGACTCCACCAAACAATCTTGAATATTGCTGTATATGTGGTCAATGGATGTTTCACTGTCAGGGCGCGTTATCATTGAATGACAGGTTTTGAAGTTAAAATTTGCGATCATATTAATGAGATCTTCAGATGAAAGAGTGTTCAAAATATCTATATTGGCATCACCAGCAAATATACATGGATTCCGACCGTAAGACTGTAGTAAATTTTCTAAATATAATAAATATATTTCTTTTCTGCACTTTTGTGATCTGTAAAATGATATCAATTTAAGGGATTTTCCGTTTATTTTCCAACTATTTATAGTTATAACAATATAGTCAAAAAAATTTTTGCTCTCAATGATTTCAAGTGTATACTCTAGATTATCTCGGATATATATCGAAGTTCCACCGTAACCGCCTGGTCTGCAACAATGTACGCTTTTATATCCAGCAATATTATAAAGTTGCACTAGATCTGGGCTGAACCATGTTTCTTGGATACAAATAACGTTGGGTAGCCATGGTAATTTGACTATAAAAGCTTTGAATTTATTAAATTTGTCAATAGACGAAACGCTCCTAATATTTATTGACATAACATTGTGTGATATATTACTTTTGTTTTTAATATAATTTTTATAAGATTTTAGATTTTTAAAGTATTGATTATTCATAAGAAATGCAAGAAATATTGTATAATATAAATTACGTATAGGGTAACAGATTTATTAATGCAGCAGTTATGGGGATAAATTATCATCGTTACCACCAGCCAATTCACCATTCTGGTCATCATCAGCTACCTCATAATGGGATCTGCGTCCTATCATCCTGTTTGTTGTAGCTTCCAGCAAGAGCTTGTCGACCTCATCCTCATTAGCAATAAATTTCGGTTTGGATAGTTCACTTTTCTTGACAAAAATTTTTGCCCCAACTGCATAGACGGCACGATAACCAACTGTTTTTAAAGATTTGGCATGATTTAATAAACTCATAGTTTCTTTACTTAAATAGTCGTTGACATATATGTTTTTGTTTTTAAGACACTCATTTTCTTTCAGTATTGGCTTTAGAGACATCATTTTGTCTTTGGAGTTCTTCGAGTTAAATTTAACGACCACTGTTTGCCTATCACTTTTGTCTGTCTTTGCAAGCTTGTTATGTCTTTTCCTAATAACATAAGCTTCATCAATACATTCGGCCTTCAGCTCCACACCAGCATCTTTGGTCAGTTTCATAACTGTATCAATTGCCGTCGATCCACTAGGTACGTCTATACCACTTACTAAACAATTATGCTTAACTCTTTCATTATTCAAAAATTTAATCGAGCTCTTCAAAGTTTTTACTTCAGCCTTTAATTGTTTATTTTCAAATTGAATACTTTCCAATTTTTTTTTATTTTCAACAACACCTTTTAATATGTCATCGTATTGTTTAGACATAAACGTTATCGTTTCGTTCAATGCTGTCAGCTGATCCAATTTTTTTAATTCCACTTTAATCTCTTTTATATCGGCTTTAAAAGTACCACTATTATCACAGAGATGGCATATGTACTCTTCTTTCTCATGTTTTACAAGATGCTCGTATTTACGTTTATCTAAAGCTTTCAATGTTATTCCACAATGATTACTAAGCTCAAGGAAATGTTTAACTTCTCTAGGTCAGCCTGTAAACTTATTTTGTCTTATCTATTTGGCAGAAAACAATTTGTGGATTTGACTGGTAGATTTTCTCGTACAGTTTCTCTTACATCTGGTGTTCCTCACTTGAGGTCTAAACGTAACATAATATGTAAGATGAGATTGTCAAATTCAATCGCAGAGAGAATTATGTTACGTATATACTTCAAATTAGTGTTATCTCAATGTTATAAAAATTTTTATGAGAGCGTTGTTATAAGAATTATTATAACAACAATCTTATGAGATGAACTGTCAAAAAACGTTTGTTTACTTTTCCAGTAAAATCCAGTAGTTGAGTAAATTCTGGGTAATTTGAGAATTTTAGTCACAAGAATGGCTCTTGCACAAAGAAGTACGCGAACGGAAAATTTCAAAAATTTGCAGGTTTAGCCAACAGCTGATCACTAAAATGGATAGGGTTGTAAAATATGTTGTTTGTATTATTCAGCACATATATATTTTTGGGTACTTGGTACAATGCATTTCTATAATTATAAATTCGGAGCGAAATGTATTTATTAAATAGAACTTCGGAGAAGCTTTTACACGTGTTTATTTTATACATGATTTTTAAGTTTGTTTCTGCTTAAATGACATACGAAAATACATCATTACTTGATTTTTGATATTCGGTACCCCAAGTAACATTCAAAGTTATATTAGCTTTACATCTCCAAAGCATTAATGTAAATAAACCAATTAGAGGAAAATTTTTGCCATGGGTGCCAAGAAAAGAAAACTTGGCGTTGTATGCTCTTCCGGAACATACAAGTTGAGAAGAAACTTGCTTAGGATGTATGTACAATAATTATTTTCTGTTTTTGTTGGACTTTTAATTCAACTTTTCTTCTTTTAAACGATTTTTTTTAAATTGTATACATTTTGATTGCTTACTTTTCTTTGTTTATTTTATTGAATCATATGTTTTTTTCTTCTACTGGATTTTACTGGCACAAATTTGTTCAGTAAAAATTTGCAGACTCTCAGTCAAACAACTGTCACTTTACTCTCTCAATTGATGCTCTCTTTTGCAAATTCATGTGTAAACGAACACATTTCAGTAAAATCCAGTACAAATTTGTAAAAATTTTTGCAAATTTTGGGGTAAACGAACACACTTTATGAAAATAAAATAGTGTGCATGTGTGAGTGTTTATTAAAATAAATAAAAAGCGATGTTTTATAAAATTTCTGTGTTAAATAAATGAATAAAAGTGTTTAATTGATTTATAAATTTAAATTTGTGTGAAAAATTAAAAATAAAGTAACTAATTATGCAAAATTAGTACATGTTAGCTCGATGAGCATTTGCATAAAATGAAATCTTATCGGAAAAGTTAAATTACGTCTTCCCCTAGTATGAGATTAAGAGAAAATTCGACATTTTGTTTTTAGTATTCTGCCGACATTTTTTCTCATGTTATCTCAAAGATAGTGTCTCCTGAAGACGCTGTGTCAGAGGTCTGTTTTAGGTCATCTGTTGTTTCTATTATATGTTAATGATCTCCCCGAATGTGTTGACTCTAGTATTTGTAAGACTTTCTTATTTGCCGATGACATCATGCTCTTGTTTAGTACTGATTGTGACTTTCTAGATGTGTTAGAGTCTAATATAAATTATTGCCTTGAAAGAATTGCTGTTTGGTCTGATGTAATCTCGTTATCTATAAATCCTTCTAAATCTAAGGCCATCTGCTTTAGTATGTCGGAGGATACGCTTACTGACTTTGATTTACAAATTCGCAATCCTCCAATTGAGTTTGTCAGTCAACATAGTTTAGGAGTTTTAATTGACAGTCGCTTATCTTTTGAGGCACATTTTCAATCATCCATCGTAGTCTCGAGTACTTTGCATAGGATTTATTCAACCAACATATATTTACCCCCTACGGTTAAGTATAGATTAGCCCATTCACTGATGATGCCTCAGGTTTTATACGGGCTTGAGGTGGTGTCAGGCGCTACTGCGACGAATTTTAAAGTTTTGGAACGTATTGTGAACACAGTTGTGAGATTTGTTTTTAACATTCGGAGGGAGCATATTTCTCAGCATGTAAAAATTTTTTTGGGATGTTATTTCAATGAGTTTATGAGGCTCAGAAATTTAGTTTTCTTTTATCGTATCATCAAAAGTGGCATTCCTGTAGCTTTGTGTGATAAATTCTCTTTTTCACGTTCCTTTAGGAATAAACAGATAATAATACCCAAAATAAATTGTTCTTTGTTTGAAAGATTATTTGTTGTAAGGGTTGCTCGCTATTGGAATGGTCTGCCGCTTGAGTTACGTGTTTTTTCCCACTCTAATAATGTTTTCCGGATAGTTTTTTTGGTTCATATATCAATTAAAAATTTTTTATGTGCATTTGGCTGGGGAGCCATTAAATGAATTGTAATTGAACTTATTCGATTAGTTGTTTAAGTAATTAGTATGAAATTTTTACGCAATGTATTTGTGTTATTTAATAGTTAGTTTTAGTTACTTGCTTAGTCTTACTAAAACTATGTAATACTTATTTTTGGCCTTGATGGCTTCGTATTACAATATGGATAATAAAAATAAAATAAATAAAAACGCATGAGTGAGTACGAGTACCGAAAAAACGATGTATTACTGATATCTGGTGTGAACTACATTATTATACAATTTTATCAACAAAATAATTTCTTGTCATGAAATTTTTTTGAAAATCTTTGCGTTTACTTTTTTGTGTCGTTGTACTTCAAAATTGTTTCAGCAATACATCTGCATAATATTTTTGGGCAACACTGCTTTAGTGACACTCGCATGATTAAGACAAATCGATAAACGTAAGAATCATCAAAATCGGCCCCGCGTTCGGTTTATATAGTGCAAAAGGAACGCACATACATACATACAGAGGCTGATAAACACAATACCCCATTCGTAAAACAGCTCTGGGCGAGTCAACATCACGCGTCGTTGGCAATTACTTCGTAAATGCAACCAGGCCACTGTCGTTTATTGGCCTTCGAGAGTTTTGCGTCTCACACCGCATGTGATTAGTGGTTGGCGTCGGTTAACGGTAAACCGTGCAGTATCCCGTTGGTTTCCATTAACCACATGCAAAAAAACAATAATAAAGAAGAATATTAATAACTGGTTTTAGAACCAAACAAAACCTCACTTTTGGACATGAATAAATATACATTGATAATTGGTTGGAGAACCAAACAAAAACTATATTGCGAAGAAGCAAGGAGTGGATTTTGGGAGTTCCGGCTTCGTGTGCGACGGTATATGTCGCTTGGAATTATCTTGGAAGAGACTCCTTTTAGAAATTTTTGGTGGCGTTATAACCTAAGGTTCAGCCAAGTAAACCTCCCATCCCTTGTATAGCAAGGGGGCACGGAGAAATTTCAAATCATCAAAAAAAACAATACCCTTTGCGTCGCGCAGTCGGTTAAAAATTATAAAAATATGGAATAAGCTGAATTTATATACCGCAGCGATATTATTTGGAGAGTATCAAATGAGTCAGCGAAGTAACACGGTATTTTTTAAATATCAAATAATATCGAAAAGTAGGATCGTATCAACTCTCACCTCTCCCATAAAACAGTTGCGAGCAAAAGTTGTGTATTTTGGGCAGGGGATTATCAACTCATATATGCATTGCGACTGTAATCGCTGTTTCGTATGAAAGGATCAGAAGCCCATAGCTTGGGTTTCCATTAGCCATGAACTGGGTATGAACATCATGTCGGACATCGAATATGGGTAATGTAGACCGCTTATGCCCATTTTTGGTCCATGCTCTGATATCAATGGTCATACATATGGCTGAGTATCAATGTTCGCCATGAGGTTTGTAAGGAACAAATCTAGTTTACCAAAGCACCTCCAAATAAAATAAAAGTTACATAGGGTGATAAAAAACTGAAAACTAAAAAGAAAATAATAAATGGAGTCTCGGAAACGCATAGTTTTCGAGTTATAGATCTCTGAAGTTTTCATATATGGATCTGATTTTCCACATTTCGGTTGAAAGCTTTTGAATATACCTTTCCGGATTGCAAAATGTATTTAAAAAGTTTGGACTCTTTAGGCACCCATACAGGGGGGCAAATTACAGCATTCGATATCGATCGAAATTTCAATACAATTAAGATTTCACATAAAAATGTTACGGAACGCCACGCGTCGTTGGCAATTACCTCGTAAATGCAACCAGGCCACTGTCGTTTATTGGCCCTCGAGAGTTTTGCGTCTCACACCGCATGTGATTAGTGGTTGACGTCGGTTAACGGTATTCATTGCAATATCCCGTTGGTTTCCATTAACCACATGCAAAAACAATTATAAGAAATAAATATTAATAACTGGTTGGAGAACCAAACAAAAACTTACGTGGAAATAAAAAAGGAGACGATTTTGCGAGTTCCGACTTCATATACGACGGTATAGGTCGTTTGGGATTTTCTTGGAGGAGGCTCCTTAATACTGAAATTGTTGATGACGTTATAACCTTATGGTTCGGCCAAGTAAATCTCCCAAAGACACAAGAAGTAAAGGTCGAAAGGACTTTCTACTATGTGGTAAAAGAAACATCGGCTTCGGTAACTAAAGCTTCCCTGCACAGACGGCCTTCAGCCGCGAGCAAGGATTTTCTCCTCTGTGGTATAACAAACACAGGCTTCGCTAACTAAAGCTTGATTGCATAGCAGGCCTTGGGCCGTGCACAAGGATTTTTTCCTCCGTGGTATAACAAACACCGGCTTCGCTAACTAAAGCAAAGATTTTTCTCCTCCGTTGTACAACAAATACCGGCATCGCAGACTAAAGCTTTCCTGTATATCCGTCCTTCGCCCGGGCGAAAGGATTTTCTCCTCTGTGGTATAACAAAAACGTCCGGACGCAAGGATTTTGCCCTATAGGGTATAACAAACACTGGCTTAGATAACTAAAGCTTTCCCGCATATATAGATTTGCATATCCAGAAAGGTATATTCAAAAGCTTTCAAATTGTACCAATATTGACCATATACATACGTACAAAAATGTATTTGAAAATCGCATGTATGTATGTATATATGAAAACTTCAGGGGTCCATAGCACGAAACTGTGCGTTTCCGAGACTTTTCTATTTTCTTCTTATTTTTCAATTTTCTATCGCCCTATGTAATTTTTATATTATTTGGATGTGCGGTTGGTAAACTAGATTTACCTTTTTGACAATTGCTCTACCGACGTCATATTCATTTCTTACTCATACCATTCCATTCTTACTCATACCATCTTTTGAAGCGGGTAGACATATTTCACGCCGGAGTTTTTGATAGCATGTACAGTACATACAGTTTTGCCATAGAATTGAGTCTCAACTAACATCAAATTTTGGAATCAAACTGAAATCTGTGAAGTCGTGTGCAGATCATAGTAAATAACACATAATATAGTATATAAATACCATGTACTGCAATCCAATCGTTTAGGTTTTCTCCTTCTGGAAGACGAACAACTTGGCGAAGATTAATTCCTGATTGTAGACTAGCTTGCGCTTGTTTATGAAGGGAGTATCTTATTGTACCCGCAGTAAATCTCTTTTTTGGCCTAAACGTCTGGGATAACAATAATCAAATTAATCATAAATATTATATTATCAATGGTATATAAACTGATACATACTTTACCCTTTTGAAAGAAATCTAAAAACCCATTTAATGCCATTTTGGTTTCCATTAAAAAAGGAAAATAAGTTGTGTTGTGTATATAATAAGTAACAAGTTTATGTTTTTACATTATAGACTTGTGCAAAGCGAATTAATATCAAGTGACCTTATCATCAAACAACACACATAAGGCCATGTCAGATAAAACTTTTGCTTCGCGTTGCGTTACAGATTCGCTTTGACATCTAAGATGAAATGTACATACTTATACGAAACATGCCACATAAAGCACTTTTAACGCAGCGTGAAGCGAAAAGTTCGGCAACTCTCATCTTTTTGCTTGCTTTGACAATCAGCTGGAATAATTTTCTTTTATTATATTGCCAAACGAAACATATTGCGCGTTTGAATCTGTTTTAATAAGAGGTAAATATGTATGTGGCATTTATTTATTTATAATAAATCGTAAAATAACATAATTGACTTTTATTTTTATAAAAAATATATATATAAATAGCAAAATTATCAACTACTTTTTTGGTAAACGATCAATGTGCGAGCAGAGGGCGAAGCCGATGTAAAATGGTGATCGGCGCCGGCTAAGAACAAATATAGTCGGCGGCTGCTATTAGCCGGCTAAGAGCCGAAAATTTTTCGCCGGCGGCGGCTACCCAAATTTATCGGCTAACGGTCGGCTAACAGAGTATTTCTTGCTTACTTACATACAAGCTATATTTACAACAGGTATACTCGGCCCAATTATAAATAAACTTGCCTTTCTAGACGATTTACTGCCTTATTTATAAAAATAATTTTCATAAGAAATTTTTTTCATATGTTCCAAAACCGAATTAAATATTTTTAAATGCGCATGTTAGTAAATATCCACTTTTTATTATAAAAAATCGGCTTAGCCGCTAGCCGATATTAGCCGCAATAATCGGCGGCGGCTGTGATTGTGAAAATCACCGGCGGCGGCTAATAGCCGGCTATTAGCCGACCGGCTTCGTGCTCTGTGCGCGAGTGCTGTCAAAGTTTTCATTGTGTCATACTCCTTTTGCTTTACACTTTTCTATCAAAGTTAGAAACGTCACGCAAAGCGACAAAGTTTTATCTGACACGGCCTATACAAAGTACGTGTAGGACTATTTTTATTTGTGCTTTGACAGTTCGGGTTAAAGTTTTTCTCTTTTCTTATATAGAGTTTGACTGATTAGGTGTAATCAGCTGATGATCATCTGTGATGATAGGGCTACCTGGTACTGAAATCGCCTTGGACTTGTGCAGCTCCTGAACGAACTAGTTCAATTAAATTATTCATTCATTGAGCTAAAGGTGGATTTAGACTATCTGTGTTTTACATCTGACTTGTCAGTTTTGAGACCCACGTAACATTGCGTGGCTGTCAAAATTGTCCATTTACAGAAGATTTTTAATTTTTGCTTTCACACGTACATGTATAATCACATCTGACATAACGCGCTCTAAAGGCCGTGTCAGATACAACTTTGTCGCTTTGCGTGACGTTTCTAACTTTGATAGAAAAGTGTAAAGCACAAGGTGTATGACACAATGAAAACTTTGACAACACTCGCGCATTGCTCGTTTACCAAAAAAAGTAGTTGATAATTTTGCTATTTATATATATTTTGTTATAAAAATAAAAGCCAATTATGTTATTTTACGATTTATTATAAATAAATAAATGGCACATACATATTTACCTCTTATTAAAACAGGTTCAAACGCACGATATGTTTCGTTTGGCAATATAATAAAAGAAAATTATATCAGCTGATTGTCAAAGCAAGCAAAAAGATGAGAGTTGCCGAACTTTCCGCTTCACGCCGCGTTAAAAGTGCTTTATGTAGCATGTTTCGTATAAGTATGTACATTTCATCTTAGATGTCAAAGCGAATCTGTAACGTAAGCGAAGCAAAAGTTTTAAGGCCGAGACACATAGAATCCGTCATACATTATACGTCGCCTTTTTCAACTGACAGCTAAGTTAAAATACACGTTTTCTTATGAACTTGATCACATACAGTACTTCTCCGTCAACGCAAAGTACAAAGTTGGCCAACTTTTAACTTTTAACGTACGTTGAGTACTTTGACAACAATTGTTTGATTTGTTCTTTGTTGCGGGTTTGTTTTTCGCTCAAAAATAAAATAATTTAAATTAAAATTTATTCGATTGTATAAAGTTTTGGTGCTTTGTTATAAAAAAATAAAAAAATAAAGAATTAAGGAATAAGAATTAAAATAAAGAATTAAAGAAATTAAAATTAATAAATAAATAACAGCTGATTTTCTCTCCGTTAACAAAGTACTCATTGTGCCAACATTATCCGTCATTCCGTTAGCGTCAGTTGAAAAAGGCAACGGATGACGTATGACGGATTCTATGTGCCCCGGCCTTTATCTGACATGGCCTTAATTGAAAATTTTGTCGCCTGACTTTAGTTCTGTAAATTTCAGGTGGCAATGTTTCAAAAGGTTCACAGGACATGTATAGCTTTTGCAGTGGTAAATTTGAAAAGTCAGATGTAAAACACAGATAGTATAAAACCACCTTAAAGCTGAAAGTCCATAAACGCATTTAGTAGAAGCGCGTTTTGTGTGTTTCATACTTTAGACGCCTTTCTAAATTCAAGTTACATGCATCGCTTTTTGACGTATGTGAACAAATCATACTCCAAATTATATTAACAGCTGTTTGTGCTTACCTTTTTCCATTGTTTTCTTATATTTGCTGTGGTGAGTTTTAAAAACAAAACAAAATCATGCAAAGACTTAAGAAACGTACAGTACATTTGTACAGTAAAGCTCGGCTATAACAAACATGACGATATAATAAAATTTACTCGTTATTGATTAATTTCGTTATAATCAAAGTAAATAAAATAATGACTGTGCACAAAACAAAGAAATACCAGTATACAGCTAAACTCCTTACAAAACGAACTGCGTTACACCCAAAAAGTATTTTAGCTGTGAAATCGAAAATAATTATTGTGCCACATTGAAACAAAAACCAAAATTAAGCTTAGACCAATAGAAAATAAAATGCGTACAGCTTTTTGGGTAAAAAATAAAACTATGGGGTGATAATCACCAACAAACTTTTACATTCCGCAAAAAATGTGCAAAAACACCCAAAAAGTATTTTTGCTGTAAAATCTATAATAATTCTTGTGCAAGATTCAAACGAAAGGTAAAATTAAGCTTAGACCAATAGAAAACAAATTGCGTACAGTTTTTTGGGTAAAAAATAAAACTATGGTGTGATAATCACCAAGAAACTTTTCCATTCCGCAAAAAAGCTGAAAAACACCCAAAAAGTATTTTTGCTGTAAAATCTAAAATAATTTTTGTGCAATATTTAAACAAAAGCCAAAAAAAAAAGCTTAGACCAATAGAACATAAAATGCGTACAGTTTTTTGGGTAAAAAATAAGACTATAGTGTGATAATCACCAACATACTTTTACATTCCGCAAAAAATGCTCAAAAACACCCAAAAAGTATTTTCGCGGTAAAATCTAAAATAAATCTTGTGCAAGATTGAAACAAAAGCCAAAATTAACCTTAGACTAATAGAAAACAAACTGCGTACAGCTTTTCGGGTAAAAAATAAAAGTATGGGGTCATAATCACCAACAAACTTCCATTCCGCAAAAAACGCTCAAAAACACCCAAAAAGTATTTTTGCTGTAAAATCTAAAATAATTCTTGTGCAAGATTGAAACAAAAGCCAAAATTAAGTTTAGACCAATAGAAAACAAACTGCGTGCAGTTTTTTGGGTAAAAAGTAAAACTCTGGGGTAATAATCGCCAACAAACTTTTCCATTCCGCAAAAAATGCTCAAAAACACCCAAAAAGTATTTTTGCTGTAAAATCTAAAATAATTCTTGTGCAAGATTGAAACAAAAGCCAAAACTAAGCTTAGACAAATAGAAAACAAACTGCTTACAGTTTTTGGGTAAAAAATAAAACTATGGAAAGATAATCACCAACAAACTCTTACATTCCGCAAAAAATGCTCAAAAAAACCCAAAAAGTATTTTTGCTGTAAAATCTAAAATAATTCTTGTGCAAGATTAAAACAGCACCGAAAATTAGCCTTGGACTAATAAAAAATAAACTGCTTACAGCTTTTTGGGTAAGAATTAAAACTATGGTGTGATAATCACCAAGAAACTTTTCCATTCCGCAAAAAAAGCTGAAAAACACCCAAAAAGAATTTTTGCTGTAAAATCTAAAATAATTTTTGTGCAATATTTAAACAAAAGCCAAAAAAAAGCTTAGACCAATAGAACATAAAATGCGTACAGTTTTTTTGGTAAAAAATAAGACTATAGTGTGATAATCACCAACATACTTTTACATTCCGCAAAAAATGCTCAAAAACACCCAAAAAGTATTTTCGCGGTAATATCTAAAATAAATCTTGTGCAAGATCCAAACAAAAGCCAAGACTAAGCTTAGGCCAATAGAAAACACACTGCGTACAGTTTCTTGGGTAGAAAGAAAGTATGGGGTGATAATCACCAACAAACTTTTACATCCCGCGAAAAATGCTCAAAAACACCCAAAAAGTATTTTTGCTGTAAATGCTAAAATAAAGCTTGTGCAAGATTAAAAGAAACGCACAAAAAAAGCTTAGACCAATAGAAAACAAAATGCGTACAGTTTTTTGGCTAAAAAAAATAAGACTATGGTGTGATAATCACCAACATACTTTTATATTCCGCAAAAAATGCTCAAAAACACCCAAATAGTATTTTTGCTGTAAAATCTAAAATAATTCTTGTGCTAGATTAAATCAAAGCCAGAATTAAGCTTACACCAATAGAAAACAAACTGCGTACAGGTTTTTGGGTAAAAAATAAAACTATGGGGTGATAATCACCAACAAACTTTTACATTCCGCAAAAAATGCTCAAAAACACCCAAAAAGTATTTTTGCTGTAAAATCTAAAATAACTCTTGTGCAAGATTGAAATAAAAGTTCAAATTAAGCTTAGAGCAATAGAAAACAAACTGCGTACAGTCTTTTGGTAAAAAATAAAACTATGGGGTAATAATTACCAACAAACTTTTCCATTCCGCAAAAAATGCTCAAAAACACCCAAAAAGTATTTTTGCTGTAAAATCTAAAATAATTGTTGTCCAAGATTAAACCAGCACCCAAAATTAACCTTGGACTAATAAACAACAAACTGCTTACAGCTTTTTGGGTAAGAATTAACACTATGGGGTGATAATCACCAACAAACTTTTTACATTCCGCAAAAAATGCTCAAAAACACCCAAAAAGGTATTATTGCTGTAAAATCTAAAATAATTCTTATGCAAGATTGAAACAAAAGCCAAAACTAAGCTTAGACCAATAGAAAACAAAGCGCGTACAGTTTTTTGGGTAAAATTAAAAGTATGGGGTGATAATCACCAACAAACTTTTCCATTCCGAAAAAATGCTCAAAAACACCCAAAAAGTATTTTTGCTGTAAAGTGTAAGATAATTCTTGTGCAAGATTGAAACAACAGCCAAAATTAACCTTAGACCAATAGAAAACAAACTGCGTACAGTTTTTTGGGTAGAAAGAAAGTATGGGGTGTTAATCACCAACAAACTTTTACATTCCGCAAAAAATTCTCAAAAACACCCAAAAAGTATTTTTGCTGTAAAATCTAAAATAATTATTGTGCAAGATTAAAACAAAAGCCAAAAAAAGCTTAGGCCAATGAAAAACAAAATGCGTACAGTTTTTTGGGTAAAAAATAAGACTATGGTGTGATAATCACCAACACACTTTTATATTCCGCAAAAAATGCTCAAAAACACCCAAAAAGTATTTTTGCTGTAAAATCTAAAATAATTCTTATACTAGATTAAAAGAAAAGCCAGAATTAAGCTTAGACCAATAGAAAACAAACTGCGTACAGTTTTTTGGGTAAAAAATAAAACTATGGGGTGATAATCACCAACAAACTTTTCCATTCCGCAAAAAATGCTCAAAAACACCCAAAAAGTATTTTTGATGTAAAATCTAAAATAATTCTTGTGCAAGATTAAAACAAACGCCAAAATTAAGCTTAGACCAATAGAAAACAAACTGCGTACAGTTTTTTGGGTAAAACATAAAACTATGGGGTGATAATCACCAACAAACTTTTCCATTCCGCAAAAAATGCTCAAAAACACCCAAAAAGTATTTTTGCTGTAAAATCTAAAATAATTCTTATACTAGATTAAAAGAAAAGCCAGAATTAAGCTTAGACCAATAGAAAACAAACTGCGTACAGTTTTTTGGGTAAAAAATAAAACTATGGGGTGATAATCACCAACAAACTTTTCCATTCCGCAAAAAATGCTCAAAAACACCCAAAAAGTATTTTTGATGTAAAATCTAAAATAATTCTTGTGCAAGATTAAAACAAACGCCAAAATTAAGCTTAGACCAATAGAAAACAAACTGCGTACAGTTTTTTGGGTAAAACATAAAACTATGGGGTGATAATCACCAACAAACTTTTCCATTCCGCAAAAAATGCTCAAAAACACCCAAAAAGTATTTTTGCTGTAAAATCTAAAATAATACTTGTGCAAGATTGAAACAAAAGCCAAAATTAAGCTTAGACGAATAGAAAACAAACTGCGTGCAGTTTTTTGGGTAAAAAGTAAAACTCTGGGGTAATAATCGCCAACAAACTTTTCCATTCCGCAAAAAATGCTCAAAAACACCCAAAAAGTATTTTTGCTGTAAAATGTAAGATAATTCTTGTGCAAGATTGAAACAACAGCCAAAATTAGCCTTAGACCAATAAAAAACAAACTGCGTACAGCTTTTTGGGTAAAAAAAAAACTATGAAATGATAATCACCAACAAACTTTTCCATTACGCGAAAAACGCTCAAAAACACCAAAAAGTATTTTTGCTGTAAAATCTAAAATAATTCTTGTGCAAGATTAAAACAGAACCCAAAATTAACCTTGGACTAATAAAAAACAATCTGCTTACAGCTTTTTGGGTAAGAATTAAAACTATGGGGTGATAATCACCAACAAACTTTTACATTCCGCCAAAAATGCTCAAAAACACCCAAAAAGTATTATTGCTGTAAAATCAAAAATAATTCTTGTGCAAGATTGCAACAAAATCCAAAACTAAGCTTAGACAAATAGAAAACAAACTGCTTACAGTTTTTGGGTAAAAAATAAAACTATGGAAAGATAATCACCAACAAACTTTTACATTCCGCAAGAAATTCTCAAAAAAACCCAAAAAGTATTTTTGCTGTAAAATCTAAAATAATTCTTGTGCAAGATTAAAACAGCACCCAAAATTAGCCTTGGACTAATAAAAAATAAACTGCTTACAGCTTTTTGGGTAAGAATTAAAACTATGGGGTGATAATCAACAACAAACTTTTACATTCCGCAAAAAATGCTCAAAAACACCCAAAAAGTATTATTGCTGTAAAATCTAAAATAATTCTTGTGCAAGATTCAAACAAAAGCCAAGACTAAGCTTAGACCAATAGAAAACAAACTGCGTACAGTTTTTTGGGTAGAAAGAAAGTATGGGGTGATAATCACCAACAAACTTTTACATCCCGCGAAAAATGCTCAAAACCACCCAAAAAGTATTTTTGCTGTAAATGCTAAAATAAAGCTTGTGCAAGATTAAAAGAAACGCCCAAAAAAAGCTTAGACCAATAGAAAACAAAATGCGTACAGTTTTTTGGCTAAAAAAAATAAGACTATGGTGTGATAATCACCAACATACTTTTATATTCCGCAAAAAATGCTCAAAAACACCCAAAAAGTATTTTTGCTGTAAAATCTAAAATAATTCTTGTGCTAGATTCAATCAAAGCCAGAAATAAGCTTACACCAATAGAAAACAAACTGCGTACAGGTTTTTGGGTAAAAAAATAAAACTATGGGGTGATAATCACCAACAAACTTTTACATTCCGCAAAAAATGCTCAAAAACACCCAAAAAGTATTTTTGCTGTAAAATCTAAAATATTTCTTGTGCAAGATTAAAACAGCACCCAAAATTAACCTTGGACTAATAAAAAACAAACTGCTTACAGCTTTTTGGGTAAGAATTAACACTATGGGGTGATAATCACCAACAAACTTTTTACATTCCGCAAAAAATGCTCAAAAATACCCAAAAAGGTATTATTGCTGTAAAATCTAAAATAATTCTTATGCAAGATTGAAACAAGAGCCAAAACTAAGCTTAGACCAATAGAAAACAAAGCGCGTACAGTTTTTTGGGTAAAAAGAAAAGTATGGGGTGTTAATCACCAACAAACTTTTACATTCCGCAAAAAATTCTCAAAAATACCCCAAAAGTATTTTTGCTGTAAAATCTAAAATAATGCTTGTGCAAGATTAAAACAGAAGCCAAAAAAAGCTTAGACCAATAAAAAACAAAATGCGTACAGTTTTTTGGGTAAAAATAAGACTATGGTGTGATAATCACCAACATACTTTTATATTCCGCAAAAAATTCTCAAAAACACCCAAAAAGTATTTTTGCTGTAAAATCTAAAATAATTCTTGTGCTAGATTGAAAGAAAAGCCAGAATTAAGCTTAGACCGATAGAAAATAAACTGCGTACAGGTTTTTGGGTAAAAAATAAAACTATGGGGTGATAATCACCAACAAACTTTTACATTCCGCAAAAAATGCTCAAAAACACCCAAAAAGTATTATTGCTGTAAAATCTAAAATAATTCGTGTGCAAGATTGACACAAAAGCCAAAACTAAGCTTAGACCAATAGAAAACAAACTGCGTACAATTTTTGGGTAAAGAATAAAACTATGGGGTGATAATCACCAACAAACTTTTCCATTCCGCAAAAAATGCTCAAAAACACCCAAAAAGTATTTTTGCTGTAAAATCTAAAATAATTCTTGTGCAAGATTAAAACAAACGCCAAAATTAAGCGTAGACCAATATTAAACAAACTGCGTACAGCTTTTTGGGTAAAAAATAAAACTCTAAGGTAATAATCGCCAACAAACTTTTCCATTCCGCAAAAAATGCTCAAAAACACCCAAAAAGTATTTTTGCTGTAAAATCTAAAATAATTCTTGTGCAAGACTAAATCAAAAGCCAGAGTCAAGCTTAGACCAATAGAAAACAAACTGCGTGCAGTCTTTTGGGTAAAAAATAAAACTATGGGGTGATAATCACCAACAAACTTTTCCATTCCGAAAAAAATGCTCAAAAACGCCCAAAAAGTATTTTTGCTGTAAAATGTAAGATAATTCTTGTGCAAGATTGAAACAACAGCCAAAATTAACCTTAGACCAATAGAAAACAAACTGCGTACAGTTTTTTGGGTAGAAAGAAAGTATGGGGTGTTAATCACCAACAAACTTTTACATTCCGCAAAAAATTCTCAAAAACACCCAAAAAGTATTTTTGCTGTAAAATCTAAAATAATTCTTGTGCAAGATTAAAACAAAAGCCAAAAAAAAAGCTTAGACCAATGAAAAACAAAACGCGTACAGTGTTTTGGGTAAAAAGTAAGACTATGGTGTGATAATCACCAACATACTTTTATATTCCGCTAAAAATGCTCAAAAACACCCAAAAAGTATTTTTGCGGTAAAATCTAAAATAATTCTTATGCTAGATTGAAAGAAAAGCCAGAATTAAGCTTAGACCAATAGAAAACAAACTGCGTACAGTTTTTTGGGTAAAAAATAAAACTATGGGGTGATAATCACCAACAAACTTTTCCATTCCGCAAAAAATGCTCAAAAACACCCAAAAAGTATTTTTAATGTAAAATCTAAAATAATTCTTGTGCAAGATTAAAACAAACGCCAAAATTAAGCTTAGACCAATAGAAAACAAACTGCGTACAGTTTTTTGGGTAAAAAATAAAACTATGGGGTGATAATCACCAACAAACTTTTCCATTCCGCAAAAAATGCTCAAAAACACCCAAAAAGTATTTTTGCTGTAAAATCTAAAATAATACTTGTGCAAGATTGAAACAAAAGCCAAAATTAAGCTTAGACGAATAGAAAACAAACTGCGTGCAGTTTTTTAAAAAAAGAAAAACTCTGGGGTAATAATCGCCAACAAACTTTTCCATTCCGCAAAAAATGCTCAAAAACACCCAAAAAGTATTTTTGCTATAAAATCTAAAATAATTCTTGTGCAAGATTAAAGCAGCACCCAAAATTAACCTTGGACTAATAAAAAACAAACTGCTTACAGCTTTTTGGGTAAGAATTAACACTATGGGGTGATAATCACCAACAAACTTTTACATTCCGCAAAAAATGCTCAAAAACACCCAAAAAGGTATTATTGCTGTAAAATGTAAGATAATTCTTGTGCAAGATTGAAACAACAAGCTAAATTAACCTTAGACCAATAAAAAACAAACTGCGTACAGCTTTTTGGGTAAAAAAAAACTATGAAATGGTAATCACCAACAAACTTTGCCATTACGCGAAAAACGCTCAAAAACACCAAAAAGTATTTTTGCTGTAAAATCTAAAATATTTCTTGTGCAAGATTAAAACAGAACCCAAAATTAACCTTGGACTAATAAAAAACAAACTGCTTACAGCTTTTTGGGTAAGAATTAAAACTATGGGGTGATAATCACCAACAAACTTTTACATTCCGCAAAAAATGCTCAAAAACACCCAAAAAGTATTATTGCTGTAAAATCAAAAATAATTCTTGTGCAAGATTGAAACAAAAGCCAAAACTAAGCTTAGACAAATAGAAAACAAACTGCTTACAGTTTTGGGTAAAAAATAAAACTATGGAAAGATAATCACCAACAAACTTTTACATTCCGCAAAAAATTCTCAAAAAAACTCAAAAAGTATTTTTGCTGTAAAATCTAAAATAATTCTCGTGCAAGATTAAAACAGCACCCAAAATTAGCCTTGGACTAATAAAAAATAAACTGCTTACAGCTTTTTGGGTAAGAATTAAAACTATGGGGTGATAATCAACAACAAACTTTTACATTCCGCAAAAAATGCTCAAAAACACCCAAAAAGTATTATTGCTGTAAAATCTAAAATAATTCTTGTGTAAAATTCAAACAAAAGCCAAGACTAAGCTTAGACCAATAGAAAACAAACTGCGTACAGTTTTTTGGGTAGAAAGAAAGTATGGGGTGATAATCACCAACAAACTTTTACATCCCGCAAAAAATGCTCAAAAACACCCAAAAAGTATTTTTGCTGTAAATTCTAAAATATAGCTTGTGCAAGATTAAAAGAAACGCCCAAAAAAAGCTTAGACCAATAGAAAACAAAATGCGTACAGTTTTTTGGCTAAAAAAAATAAGACTATGGTGTGATAATCACCAACATACTTTTATATTCCGCAAAAAATGTTCAAAAACACCCAAAAAGTATTTTTGCTGTAAAATCTAAAATAATTCTTGTGCTAGATTGAATCAAAGCCAGAATTAAGCTTACACCAATAGAAAACAAACTGCGTACAGGTTTTTGGGTAAAAAATAAAACTATGGGGTGATAATCACCAACAAACTTTTACATTCCGCAAAAAATGCTCAAAAACACCCAAAAAGTATTTTTGCTGTAAAATCTAAAATAACTCTTGTGCAAGATTGAAATAAAAGTTTAAATTAAGCTTAGAGCAATAGAAAACAAACTGCGTACAGTTTTTTGGGTAAAAAATAATACTATGGGGTGATAATTACCAACAAACTTTTCCATTCCGCAAAAAATGCTCAAAAACACCCAAAAAGTATTTTTGCTGTAAAATCTAAAATAATTCTTGTGCAAGATTAAAGCAGCACCCAAAATTAACCTTGGACTAATAAAAAACAAACTGCTTACAGCTTTTTTGGTAAGAATTAGCACTATGGGGTGATAATCACCAACAAACTTTTACATTCCGCAAAAAATGCTCAAAAACACCCAAAAAGGTATTATTGCTGTAAAATCTAAAATAATTCTTATGCAAGATTGAAACAAAAGCCAGAATTAAGCTTAGACCAATGGAAAACAAACTGCGTACAGTTTTTGGGTAAAAACTAAAACTATGTGGTGATAATCACCAACAAACTTTTACATTCCGCAAAAAATGCTGAAAAACACCCAAAAAGGTATTATTACTGTAAAATCTAAAATAATTCTTATGCAAGATTGAAACAAAAGCCAGAATTAAGCTTAGACCAATAGAAAACAAACTGCGTACAGTTTTTTGGGTAAAAATAAAAGTATAAGGTGTTAATCACCAACAAACTTTTACATTCCGCGAAAAATGCTCAAAAACACCCAAAAAGTATTTTTGCTGTAAAATCTAAAATAATTCTTATGCTAGATTGAAACAAAAGCCAAAAAAAAGCTTAGCCCAATAAAAAACAAAATGCGTACAGCTTTTTGAGTAAAAAATAAGATTATGGTGTGATAATCACCAACATACTTTTATATTCCGCAAAAAATGCTCAAAAACACCCAAAAAGTATTTTTGCTGTAAAATCTAAAATAATTCTTGTGCTAGATTGAAAGAAAAGCCAGAATTAAGCTTAGATCAATAGAAAACAAACTGCATACAGGTTTTTGGGTAAAAATAAAACTATGGGGTGATAATCATCAACAAACTTTTACATTCCGCAAAAAATGCTCAAAAACACCCAAAAAATATTATTGCTGTAAAATCTAAAATAATTCGTGTGCAAGATTGAAAGAAAAGCCAAAACTAAGCTTATACCAATAGAAAACAAACTGCGTACAGTTTTTGGGTAAAGAATAAAACTATGGGGTGATAATCACCAACAAACTTTTACATTCCGCGAAAAATGCTCAAAAACACCCAAAAAGTATTTTTGCTGTAAAATCTAAAATAATTCTTATGCTAGATTGAAACAAAAGCCAGAATTAAGCTTAGACCAATAGAAAACAAACTGCGTACAGTTTTTGGGTAAAAACTTAAACTATGTGGTGATAATCACCAACAAACTTTTACATTCCGCAAAAAATGCTCAAAAACACCCAAAAAGTATTTTTGCTGTAAAATCTAAAATAATTCTTGTGCAAGATTAAAACAAAAGCCAAAATTAAGCTTAGGCTAATAGACAACAAACTGCGTAGAGCTTTTTGGGTAAAAATAAAACTATGGGGTGATAATCACCAACAAACTTTTCCATTCCGCAAAAAACGCTCAAAAACAACCAAAAAGTATTTTTGCTGTAAAATCTTAAATAATTCTTGTGCAAGATTGAAATAAAAGTTTAACTTAAGCTTAGACCAATAGAAAACAAACTGCGTACAGTGTTTTGGGTAAAAAATGAAACTATGGGGGATAATGATTAACAAACTTTTCCATTCCGCAAAAAATGCTCAAAAACACCCAAAAAGTATTTTTGCTGTAAAATCTAAAATAATTCTTGTGCAAGATTGAAATAAAAGTTCAACTTAAGCTTAGGCCAATAGAAAACAAACTGCGTACAGTTTTTGGGTAAACAATAAAACTATGGGGTGATAATCACCAACAAACTTTTACATTCCGAAAAAATTCTCAAAACACCCAAAAAGTATTTTTGCTGTAAAATCGAAAATCATTCTTGTGCAACATTGAAACAAAAGCCAAAATAAAGCCTAAACCAATAGAAAACAAATTGCGTACAGCGTTTTGGGTAAAAAATAAAAGTATGGGGTGATAATGATTAACAAACTTTTCCATTCCGCAAAAATGCTCAAAAGCACCCAAAAAGTATTTTTGCTGTAAAATCTAAAATAATTCTTGTGCAAGATTGAAATAAAAGTTTAACTTAAGCTTAGACCAATAGAAAACAAACTGCGTACAGTTTTTTGGGTAAAAAATAAAACTATGGGGTGATAATGATTAACAAACTTTTCCATTCCGCAAAAAATGCTCAAAAACACCCAAAAAGTATTTTTGTTGTAAAATCTAAAATAATTCGTGTGCCAGATTGAAACAAAAGCCAAAACTAAGCTTAGACCAATAGAAGACAAACTGCGTACAGTTTTTTTGTAAAAAATAGTACTATGTGGTGATAATCACCAACAAACTTTTTCATTCCGAAAAAATGTTAAAAAACACCCAAAAGTATTTTTGCTGTAAAATCGAAAATAGCTTTTGTGCAACATTGAAAAAAATCCAAAAAAATAGCTTAGGCTAATAGAAAACAAACTGCGTAAAGTTTTTTGGGTAAAAAATAAAACTATGGGGTGATAATCAGCAACAAACTTTTACATTCTGAAAAAATGCTCAAAAGCACCCAAAAAGTATTTTTGCTGTAAAATCGAAAATAATTCTTGTGCAACATTGAAACAAAAGCCAAAATAAAGCTTAAGCCAATAGAAAACAAACTGCGTACAGCGTTTTGGGTATAAAATAAAAGTATGGGATGATAATCACCAACAAACTTTTCCATTCCGCAAAAAATGCTCAAAAACACCCAAAAAGTATTTTTGCTGTAAAATCTTTAATAATTCTTCTGCAAGATTAAAACAACAGCTTTACGCAGTTTGTTTTAAATTGGTCTAAGCTTAATTTTTGCTTTTGTTTTAATCTTGCACAGGAATTATTTTAGATTTTACAGTAAAAATACTTTTTGGTTGTTTTTAAGCATTTTTTGCGGAATGGAAAAGTTTGTTGGTGATTATCACCCTTTAGTTTTATTTGTTACCCAAAAAGCTGTAGCAGTTTGTTTTCTATTAGCCTAAGCTGTTTTTTGGATTTTTTTCAATGTTGCACAAGAACTATTTTCGATTTTACAGCAAAAATACATTTGGGTGTTTTTGTGCATTTTTTTGGAATGAAAAAGTTTGTTGGTGATTATCACCGCATATTTATTTTTTACCCAAAAAGCTGTACGCAGTTTGTTTTCTATTAGTCTAGGCTTTATTTTGGCTGTTATTTTAATACTGCACAATAATTATTTTAGATTTTACAGCAAAAATACTTTTTGGGTGTTTTTGAGTAGTTTTTGCGGAATGTAAAAGTTTGTTGGTGATTATCACTTCATAGTTTTATTTTTTACCCAGAAAGCTGTACGCAGTTGGTTTTCTATTGGTCTAAGCTTTATTTTGGCAAAAATACTTTTTGGGTGTTTTTGAGCATTATTTCCGGAATGTAACAGTTTGTTGGTGATTATCACCCCATAGTTTTATTTTTTACCCAAAAAACTGTAAGCAGTTTGTTTTCTATTGGTCTAAGCTTTATTTTGGCTTTTTTTTCAATCTTGCGCAGGTATTATTTTAGATTTTACAGCAAAACTACTCTTTGGGTCCTTGTGAGCCTTTTTGTTCAAATGAAATTTAAAAGACTTTTACATTCCCCAAAAAAGTATTTTTGTTGTTAAATCTAAGCTTATTCTTGGGTACGAAATAAAGAAATGTTTTAATATATCTAAGAGCCTTTTAAATTATTTATTTTATTATATTGATTGCTTACTGTATCTTTTCTCAGCTAAATTAATTAACCACTTATCAAATAATACAATAGCAACAACATAAAGAACAACGGACAGCTGTTACGATTTGTTGTGGTTAGTTTGATTTGTTCAAGCCGATTGCTTTCTGTGCGCCAATGTTTATGTTTTGATCAGCTGTAGTGTAAATATTTTTATCAAATAAAAATAATTTTTGCAAAAATGTTAATTGAAATTGAAATGTTAAAAGAATTTGTGGAATTTATTGTGTTTATAAATATAATATTTTGTGCAACAAGGGCTTCAAAATAAAACGATACGGTTTTGGGTGCGTCCCTTGTATTTGGAACGGGAAGTGAGTGTTTTTTTTTAACTCAGCGAGAGCTATTCAACAGATTGTGGGATCTTTTTGACTTTAATGTAAATTTAATTGGGTCAGTACAATATTGAATAAAGTATAAAGATAAATTGATAAAATTAATAAACATAACAGAGATTAAACTTATTGCATAAAATTAATCGAAGCAAAATTTTGTTGATGAAAGAATTGTTAAAAAATTAATTTTAATGTATTTTATTCTTGAAAACATTTGTAAACTCTATTGCGATAGGGTTTTTTTTTATTAAAGACTTCTTTTTTTGTAAAAAAAATTTAAAAAAATAGTCCACCATACAAACATATTTATCGATAACATTGAAAATAAAATATAATTTGTCGTCCCTGGCTATCAAAAACAGCTGTCATTTTTTCATGGCGCATGCGACGCATAAAAAATTGAAAGTAAATCTACTTTTCGCGTCAAGCGTTTTACGCTTTGTGCTATGTAATTTATCACATACATTTACACTGATTCTACTTTTTTGACAGCCGCTTATAACGCGTTACCGTGTGTAACGCGTGTTATGGACTTTCAGGACTTCGCCGTGGAGAATTTACATTTTAGCTGTCAAAAAAGCTGATACATTAACACTGCTGGCAGGCCAAATGTATAATTGACGTAAACAGCTGGGCTCTTGCGGCCACCTAGAATGAATTCGCCTTGCCTTACAGAGCGTTTTTAGCAAGGCGAATTAATTTTACAAGGTGGTGTCATTGGCGAATTTAGTTCGCCTTCATGGGATTTTGTTTTTGTAGTCGAAGCTCTTTACGTCAAAAGAAAGAAGAAACACCATGAGAAATTGTTGACAGTGTGACCGTTAAAAATATCCAAAAGGTGGCAGAAATAACGGATTTTGAAGAAAAAAGTGCCACCAAAGAGATATTTTTCTAACAGAGGGGAGACATTTTTTAAAACGAATTAACTAAACCAAATTTTTGCATTTTTATGTATTTCGTACGCACTAAAAATTTTTTTGGAAAAAAACAATTTTTTATTAATAGTTAAAATTTTTTATTAGTAGAAATTCACAAAATTTATTGACCATGTAAGTGGTGCGCAGTGATGACCATTTAACTTTTGCCTCATTTTTATCGACTCCATCTACTCCCAACTAATCTGCGACACTTTGCCATCCGTCCAGTTTCGTCAATTTATACTCTGGTGAAGCGAAATCCCAGAACCCACGGTGATTCTCTACAGACACAATTAAACGATTGATTTCATCGTCGGTCCATATATGCTGAATTTTTCTGTCGCCTGCTGTTGACTTTCTTTGTCGACGAGACTTTAATTGAGAAGGGGCACCGTTGGAATCATCGTCGTCGACAATAACAACATTATTTTCAGTCATATTTTAGTAAATTAATATAATATGGAATAGCACGACAAATTTATTTAATAAGAGTCAAAACAAACACAGCTGCTTATGACTATCAGTGTTGCCACTCAAAAAAAAATCATACCAAAGTTTCCTCGAAAAATACCAAAGTCGTTAAAAATCTATCAATATATTACAAACTAACAGCTCAACCTAAATCAGAGCGTTGAGCGTCGCGTAAGCGACAGGGTAGGTATTTACAGTACAATTTACCACAAAATATTTTCTTTGAATGTACTGTAAATACGTACCCTGTTGCTTACGCGACGTTTAACGCTCTGATTTAGGTTGTGCAGTAACTTTTATAGAAATCTATTAAAATTATTACAAATTATTACGTGAGACTTTGGAGACATATTATACAAGGCCAAGATAAAATTATCTGATATGTGTTTGAAATCGATCGAAAGAAACAACTATACAAAAAAAGCTTGAAACGTCAATTTTAAGTTGAACATTTTTACATATTTTTTGACAGGCCCTCATTTTTTTTATCGATGACATTAGTAAAATCTTTGACAATTCGGTATTTATCTTAATATAGCTGAACTCTTTGCACCTGGTAAAATTTCCTATCATATTATATTTGCAATCTTCTCCAAAACTTAAAAAATTAAGAAAAATCTAGTGTCATAAGGGCTTTACCTATGTTTTTTCAGTGTGCTGTTTGTTGTTTACAAATTTATTAAAAATTAATTAGTC
The DNA here is from genome assembly GCA_956483635.1 of Panzeria rudis. Lineage (NCBI taxonomy): Eukaryota > Metazoa > Arthropoda > Insecta > Diptera > Tachinidae > Panzeria > Panzeria rudis. Next base: position 65,637,334 of record OY101449.1, read on the forward strand.
ATAATTGATTATTGGGATTGCTGAAACTCTTCATACTTACAAATTACTTAAAATTTTTTAGTTCCGTTTGATATTAAAGCGTGTTTAAGTTTTTTTTAAACTATCATTTTTATATTAAATTTTAAAGCTCTCAATTTTTAAAACGCCGCGTTTTAGAAACGCCCGTGTGGCCTCAGTCAACATTACAACTTTTATCAATTATACTACAAATAATTAATTTTATAAAAACCTCTTTACAGATTTAGTTCGTGAGTTTTTACTAACTGCATTGAAACTTATAATGGTAAATATACATAAACATATACACAAACCAACCAAACGAAAAAATTCCTACATAATTTGCTAGGAAACACCCAACTGGCAACGCTTTCAATGGGTACACACGGTTAGAACATGTTCTGACAAAAATTCTTGCTGTTACATATTTGTGACAGCTACATGCGCATGTAAAAAATATTGCACGTGTCACAATTCACATGTAACAAGGTAGTACACGGCATGTGAAAAATACACATGGGCGTATGCGTCTTGATAGCTACATGTGGTACACATACGAATGTTTACTTCATGTGAGTGTCCCAAAAAGTGGAAGTACACGGCATGTAGCAAATGTAGCTTCATGATGACGTCAAAATTACGTCAGAGCCACATGCGCATGTGGATTTTTACATTCCGTGTACTGTATGTAGGCTTTAGTAGAGATTTGTGATCGACTATAGCCTACAGTACACGGAATGTAAAAATCCACATGCGTATGTGGGTCTGACGTCACGAGAATTTTCAGCATATTGGTTGCATTTTTTATACAAGTAGTAGTGGATACATGCTGTAAAATTTTGATAGTACACGGCATGTATTTTTGTCCCAAAACTCAAATGTAACATATGTGGGCGAAGCAGACACATTTGCAGAAGCAATACATGTGTAAACATCTGAATGGTTACATGTATGTTACTAGTACACGGCATGCAGCAGATAGACGCGTTTTATATATTAGCATGTGCAAAAGCCATATGTTTATGAAGATTTCAAGTACACGGCATTTGTTGTCTTCTATTCGAGTTGTAAACAATAATTGATTTCATCGTCGGTCCATATATGCTGAATTTTTCTGTCGCCTGCTGTTGACTTTCTTTGTCGACGAGACTTTAATTGAGAAGGCGCACCGTTGGAATCATCGTCGTCGACAATAACAACATTATTTTCACTCATATTTTAGTAAATTAATATAATAAAGGCACGAATTAAATCACAAATTAAATGCACAAATTAAATGGAATAGCAAGACAAATTTATATAATAAGAATCAAAACAAACACAGCTGTTTATGACTATCAGTGTTGCCACTCAAAAAAAAACTTCATACCAAAGTTTCCTCAAAAAATACCGAAGTCGTTGAAAATCTATCAATATATTACAAACTAACTTTTATAGAAATTTATTAAAATTATTACAAAATTATTACTTTCTAAATTTAAGATATGGGTCGAAACAAAAATTTTAAATTTTTGTTTGCTTTAATAGAGCATTTCAAAATGGTGAATTTTGAAAAAAAAAACGCGAAAAATAAATTTTTTTTCATATATAAAGGCTTGTAATTCAGTGAACTTTTGTCTGATCAACACAGTATAAATATGAACTGAAAGAGGAAAACATATCTATGCAACAATCCCAAATTTGCTCAATTCAAGTAAACAGTACTCAAGATTTTTGTAAATATCTTTACAAACTGCAAAAAAACAAGTTTTAATGCCATATTAATGTTCAGCAGCCCCAATTTAGCTTAAAAAACATCTAATTTCTGAGGTGCATTTGTTTTGTGAACTAGTGCTATCAACGGATAAATGTAGTTACGTTGTAAAATGTAATAAAGATATTTGTGTTTATTGAATGCAATACAAAATCATATTGTTGTATAGGCTTTGGTAAAACGTATTTATTTCTCTGTAAAAACCACACAAAAGGTGACTTGTGAAAAATAGAGTATTCTATTTAACAGGCAATTAAACCAAGCTTGACAGCAGCCCGTATTTAAATAAACTATTGTATAATAAACATAAGAGGCTGTATTCCAGTAATCCCAATAATCAATTATGACTAATTAATTTTTAATACGAGTAAGATTAAAATAAAAATTAAGTTATGTATTAACATTTAACATAAAGCGCCCCACGATTTTTTACTATAAGTGAACTATTTCGTTAATACATAACTAAATTTTTATTTTAATTTCATTAAAAATTAATTAGTCATAATTGATTATTGGGATTGCTGAAACTCTTCATACTTACAAATTACTTTATATTTTTTAGTTCCGTTTGTATTAAAGCGTGCTTAAGTTTTTTTAAACTTCATTTTTATATTAAATGTGAAAGTTTTCAATTTTTTGAAAATTCAAATTTAATATAACAAGCAGATACGCCACGTTTTAAAAACGCCCGTGTGGCCTCAGTCTTAATTACAACTTTTATCAATTATACTACAAATAATTACAGATTTAATTCGTGAGTTTTTACTAACTGCATTGAAACTTCTAATAATAAATATGCATAAACATATACACAAACCAACCAAACGAAAAAATTCCTACATAATTTGCTAGGAAACACCCAACTGGCAACGCTTTCAATGGGTACATACGGTTAGAACATGTTCTGACAAAAATTCTTGCTGTTACATATTTGTGACAGCTACATGCGCATGTAAAAAATATTGCACATGTCACAATTCACATGTAACAAGGTAGTACACGGCATGTGAAAAATACACATGGGCGTATGCGTCTTGATAGCTACATGTGGTACACATACGAATGTTTACTTCATGTGAGTGTCCCAAAAAGTGGAAGTACACGGCATGTAGCAAATGTAGCTTCATGATGACGTCAAAATTATGTCAGAGCCACATGCGCATGTGGATTTTTACATTCCGTGTACTGTAGGCTTATGGCCTTCTTGGCTAGATTGCTGAAGTTCAATAAATCAAATGTTGGAAACTCTATTTTCAACTTAATGATTTTATTAATTTATTATTTTAACATAGATACATTTTGAAACAATAATTCATACGTTGAAGAAAAACATATATATACTTGCTTTAAAACTTCAATCAAATGACTTGATAATAATTTTCTTTAAAATAAATGTTTATATATAATTACTATTCCTGACAACGTTATTTTAATTTTGAGTAAAAGGACAAGTTTGATCCTTCTTTTAGATCAGAAGTGGGATTAATACATTTAATTGATATACATCCTTACGATAACGAAAATTGTTTTTTTTTTATCTACAAAGATAAACGCTTTAAAAAAAAGATGAGGAAACTTGTGACTTTAAAAGTTGATGAGCTGAAGCAACTGCTTCGTGCGCGGGAATTACCAACGAAAGGCACAAAAACTGAATTAATTATGCGCTTAACGGAAATTCTTGGCATAGATGAAATCGAAGAAAACGGTGAGGATAGCAATGTTTCCGAAGAAACGTCTTCGGCAAGCACTTCTACAATTGCACAACGCCAAAACGAAAATGATGTGGGAAATATTTCTCGAAATGATGCCAATGTTATAAACTTACAACAACAGGTAAATGAGCTAAAGGAAATGATACAGAATCCAATGATCATTTTTCAATCAAATACACAACGAAATAACGAAGAACAAGATGTGGCACGAAATCCAAATATACAACAGGTAGCAACAGAAACGGAAAGGCAGAATTTGGGTTGTGATCAAAACAGCAGCGAAAATCAAAATGTAAGTAGTAATGTATACGTTCCTCATTTTGAGCGTTCAATAAATAGTTGTTCTGTGAGGGAAATTGCTGAAACGATACCGGAGTTTGATCCGACTAACGAAATGTCGTTATCTGCTGAGCAGTTTACTGAAAGAGTAGATAGCGCTATACGGGCATATAAATGGAATGAAAAATGCTTAATGCTGGCAATATATAGCAGAATTAAAGGTGTTGCTCGATTATGGTTGGATTCTTTACAGACTTTGCATTCGAGATGGACTATTTTCGCAGCAGAATTACGAAATGAATTTGGATCAACTTACGATGAAGCTGATGTACATTTCAAGATGGTTAATGCTGTAAGAAAGAGTGAAGAAAAGGTAACAGATTATTGTTTTCGTATGTGTGCGCTTGGTAAACGATACGGACTAAGCGAGACATCGATTGTTAAATACACGAGAGAAGGTCTTCAAAGTCGTGAACTTCAAATAGCTATTGCGACTCATAAAATTAATACGGTAAGACAATTGCGTGAAATTCTACATGAATACGAAATATGTAAATATACCTGATAAACGCTTGGTGAAATCTTTCGAAAATAAAACAAAAATAAATAACACGGATATCATAAATAAAAATGTAAGCATAGTTACTAGTCCAAAACAAAATACAAGAAGTGGTAGAGAAATAAAGTGTTTTAATTGTAACGAGGTAGGCCACATATCTACAAACTGTTTAAAACCTCAACGTCGACCACGATGTACAAAATGTAATAAGGTTCACCCGAAGAATGAAATTGAGTGTAGACAAAATACTGCGGTACGAAATATGTTTTGCAGTAATGATGAACATTTCAAAATAAAAGTAAATCTAATAACAAAATATTAAGCGCTTTTATAGATACTGGTAGTCAGTGTAGCTTGATAAAAAAAAATCAGTTTGTGATCAAATTGACTGCAACCGGGAAATTTGCAGAATGAGAATTTCTGGTATATGTGGTGGAATACGCGTTGCTAATGAAAAGATTTTTGTAAACTTACAGATAAATAACGTAGTATTATCTGTTACATTATATGTAGTTGAAGATTAACTCTTATTAACTGATATTTAGATTGGGCAAGATAATTTTGCGAATGATAATGTGAAATTGACAATACAGAATGGTAACGTAAATATTGAAAATAATGATGAACTTAAATTGGCTGTCAATCAATTGGAAGCTAATAAAATTACACATGGAAACGGTGATCAGATTATGAATCGTAGTGAAATTGGTGAAGAGGTGATAAAGTGCGATTTCAACGATGAAAAGGTTAAAAGAAAACTAATTGAATTGGTTCGAAATAATGGAAATGTATTCGCATGTAATTTACGAAATCTCGGGAAGACTGATTTGGTGGAAATGAAGATAAAATTAACTGGTACAAAAATTGTAACACAGGCTCCATATCGTGTTCCCGAACCGAAAAAAGTTGTAATTTCAAGTATGATTAAAGAACTTTTAGAAAATGATATAATTACACCGTCAGAATCTGAGTATGCTAGTCCAGTGGTACTACAGAACAAGAAAAACGGAAGTGATCGACTATGTGTTGATTACAGGCAGATTAACAGGTTGATGCCAAAAGAGAATTTTCCGTCACAGAATATCGAAGAATGTTTGGATGTAGCAAAGAAATACAAATATTTCACAACGTTGGACCTTAACAGTGGCTATTATCAGATTCCAATTGAAACCAATAGTTGCAAATACACAGCTTTCATCACGACGGATGGCCTCTATGAATTTAAACGTATGCCATTTGGTTTGAAAAAACGCGCCAATGGTTTTCCAGAGATTGATGTCTAAAATCCAGGAACATGCTGGTAAAGATAATATGATCCACTATATGGATGATATTCTTATTGGAAGCAATACGTTGGACGAGATGTTTATGAAACTACAAACAGTTTTAAATGTACTTAATGATGCAAATTTGACTTTGAACATAACGAAATGTGAATTCTTAAAAACAACAATTGATTACCTTGGACATCGCTTAACTCCAGAAGGCATACAGCCTGGTGAAATCAAGCGCTATTCAGAATTTTCAACGGCCTACTAATGTTACTGAAGTGCGGAAATTTCTTGGTTTAAGCTCATATTTTCGTAAATTTATTCCAGGTTATTCATTAATATCGGAGCCTATAAGACGACTATTACGTAAAGATCAAAAATTCTGTTGGGGCGACCAGCAAGAAGAAGCCTTTAACAACTTGAAATTTAAATTGTCGACAAAGCCTGTTATGACAGCTTTTCGTCTGGAGGCTGAGCATGAAATACACACTGATGCGAGTTGCATAGGTTTAGCGCGTGTACTCTTACAACGAGATGGAAGTGAACTGAAACCTGTGGCATATTATAGCCTTTCTACAAGTGATTCGGAGAAGAATTATCACAGTTATGAACTGGAGACTCTAGCCGTAGTCGAAACATTGGAAAGATTCCGTTACTATATATACGGTAAACCAATAAAAGTTGTAACTGATTGTAGCGCAGTAAAATCAGCAATGACAAAACGGGAGTTGATTCGACGTATAGCTCGCTGGTGGTTGAGAATACAGGACTTTGATGTAGATATCGAACATCGAAAGAGCACACGTATGGAACATTTCGATGCTCTTAGTCGATCTCCGAACGAACCTCCAAGCGATATAGACGTTGCCACACTTAGAGTGGACAAAGTAAATCTTCACAATGATGACTGGTTGTATGGTATGCAGATTCAAGACGATACGATAAAAGAAATCATGAAGAAACTAGAAGCAAAAGATAAAATGATAATTAAAGAATATTGTATTGAAAACTTTAGACTATTTCGGAAATATAATGGAAAGAATTTGTGGGTGGTTCCGAAATCGTTAAGATGGAGAGTTGTTGAAGACTGCCATGATAAACAAGGACATCTTGGTATTGAAAAAACGATTGCAAAACTTTTAAGCTATGTATGGTTCCCAAGGATGAGAAATTTCGTGAAGTCCTATATTGGAGCTTGTGTTGAGTGCGCATATAACAAACAAAAAGGTGGTCGCTTTGAAGCTGAATATCATTTTAGTAATATAGAGCCAGTACCATTTAATACAATTCACTTGGATCATTTGGGCCCATTTCCAAAAAGTAGTAAGCGTAACGAGTATATTTTGGTTATAGTTGATTCGTTTACAAAGTTCACAATCACAAAAGCCGTGAGAAGTACAAAAACTAAATATGTTATAGATGTCTTAATGAATTTTCCAGTTATTTTGGGGTACCGGTACGTATAATTACTGATAGAGGGACATCGTTTACATCAAAAGATTTTGGAAAATATTGTTCAGATAAAGATATAAAGCATGTTCTCAATGCTGTAAAAACTCCTCGTGCTAACGGACATGCAGAACGAACTAATAGAACTTTGCTTTCTATGCTTTTACCTACAACTCAAAATGATAAGCATTGGGATAATAACTTGGTTAACATTCAATGGTCTTTGAACACTATGGTAAATAAAACGTCTGGTAAAAGTCCACATGAGCTATTGTTTTGTTATTCACCACGAGATATTTTACATAACAAAATATTATTGGCAGTACATAATGGTACTACTCTAACCGAAGAAGATATTCAGAAGGTAAGAGAAGAAGCTTCTCAACGTATTAATGTCCAGAAAAGAATTGCTAAGAAACGATTTGATGATAAACATGCAAAACCACACATATATGAAGTCGGTCAGCTTGTACTCGCTGAAAACGAGCCTTCGAGCACTGGTTCTTCTCGCAAATTGGAGCCACGTTATAAAGGCCCGTTTATTATTACAAAAGTTATTGGTAATGATCGATATATGATTGATGATATTCCAAATTCAAAACGCAAGTCACGACATTATTCATCAACTTACGCTTCCGACCGATTAAAGCCATGTTGGACGTTACCTCCTTTATTTGATGACGATAATGATGATGCTATATACATTTCTGAAGACGATAGCCCAGAAGATGGAAGCGAGGTCACTTCAAATACAGGATAGCCGACTGTTGGAAACTCTATTTTCAACTTAATGATTTTATTAATTTATTATTTTAACATAGATACATTTTGAAACAATAATTCATACGTTGAAGAAAAACATATATATACTTGCTTTAAAACTTCAATCAAATGACTTGATAATAATTTTTTTTAAAATAAATGTTTATATATAATTACTATTCCTGACAACGTTATTTTAATTTTGAGTAAAAGAACAAGTTTGAGCCTTCTTTTACAAATTAAATGAAAAAAAATACTAAACATTGGCACATAAGTTGTAATATATGAACAATTCATACAAAAATATGTACAGGTGGACAAAAAGTAAAAAAAAGTATTGGAGCCAATATAGTTAGCTGTGTTCCCTTTTATATAAAATAAATATTTTGCAAATCCGTCGATAAATGGAGGTGCTCTGACGGAACAAACATAAAAAATACAAACATGTTGATAACCTTCTTCGTTTAATGACATGGACTAAAAAGAACATTGTAGAACAAAATCTAAATTTTAAAAATGACAGACTTCTAGCGAATGATTGTGGTAAAAGATAGACATAAATAGATACATATGTGTCGGCGTTTTGAAAATTTACATCTGCCCTTTATTTAAGAAGGATGTAAGATCGTCCCCTGCCTTTTGCTTGAAGCACATTGTTAGTACATACTAAAGTAGGTGTTAAAAAATGGTAATTGGCTAGAAGAATGGTTAGGATACACTATGGGTTTGAGCCGTTTTATTCTTGATAATGATGAAGGTTGTCACTTGTGTGTGCTGGTCGTCTAATTACGCCTTAAATGGCTTGAGTATTCACCAACAGTTAACCGTCTCTCGGGTTGGACCACGTGTGTCGCGATCTTAGGGTCTCTATCACCTATACATATGTATGTATACCCGAGAGACTTGAAGATTCAAGATGGCGGATATACTGTTAGGTAAAAAAATGGTGTAATTTAGATCTTGTAAAAATTCGATATGACAAAATAAAATACCTTTAAAAAATTTTGAAAATATTTATCATTAATTAATGATCTACGTGGTATAATTGCAGCATAGAGAAATTGTATATGGATGATGGATTTTCCCCAAATATTCAGTATCCCACATTAATCTATCTATATTTTTTTCTGTTTTGTGTCTTTTTAGTTACAGTCGTTAGGTATGTAGTATATGGTTTTCTTATTGTTTTGTTAAGCTTACTTTGAATTAAAAAAAAACTTATTGATTATAATTTTGTACTGTTTTCAATCATAGAAGACAGTTTATCACCAACACGTTTAATATTTTTATATAGTTTTTTAATTATATTAGAAAGAAACGGTTCGATTCAATTTACTCCACTCTGAGACTTGTTATCTGCTCCATAATAATGAAAAAAAAGAATTCTTGTAATCTCGTAACCGATCGTGAAACCTCGATACCAAAATCTTTTTTCTCATTTTGATTTTGGTATCGAGGTTTCACGATCGGTAACGAGATTACAAGAATTCTTCTTTTAATATCATATGTATACTTGTACTCCTTAACAATACAATACCGCTACAGAGAATAACATTCAGTATTAATAAAATCGAGACAGTAAGATAAAACTAAGTATGTAACGATTAAAGCCCAGTATTTTATCTGTGATGGGTAAAATGTTTTCTCACTAAGTATTAGGTGGGTGATATTGGTGTACAGAGTCACTCTAGTCACATGCAATTAAGTAACACATGAGGTCTATCAGACATGCCGTGAAAACAAAAGTCATCAAACAGTTTCTAAGCTATGAGCAAGATAATATTTAACTATGAGCAAGATAATGCTTAACATAATTATAAAGTACTTTTTCTTTCAACCTTGTTGGATACTTTTTATGAGTTCGTCAACAAGTAAACCGTTAACGGTATTTAAGCATTGTTTCGCAAAATTTCACTAGTTGTACTAGTGTATATATATAAAATATTACTCGTCATTTTGAAGTCAACGAAGCACTACGTGCGACTTTACTAAATCCTTTTACAAGGTAAAATTGGTAAATAAAGAAACAGATTTAGATTGTTGCTATAATCTGTGATGATTTTTAATTTTTAATTTCAAAACATATGGAAAAACTCAGCAAGATTCTGTTCAATTTCATCATCACTCATGCTGACTTCATACCTAGTTTTCGTTATGCACATAACCCTAAATATTTTAAATTAGAAATTTTGAAGCAATGTCTAAAAATTCCCTTTTTTCAATTTTAAAGGGGTTTAACTCAATGAGTTGTACTGGCTGAAAAAGATATTTTAAAACTCGAAAAAGCGGGAGAAAGCGGGATCGAACTCTTAAAAGCGGGATAGTCCCGCCTAAAGCGGGATGTCTGGTCGGGTTATATAAACATGAAAAATACTTACATTTTATTTTTATTTATTTTTTATCGAACAAACACAACCCGCCAAGCGATCAGCTTGTCTGCGGAAAAACACCCAGGGTCTATGGCGGGAATAGAACCTACAACCTCTGGACAGGCTAGCGTCGCTACCACTCACTTTTTTTCTCTTTTTTTAAGCACGAAGAGAATTTCATAATATTTTGATTTTACAAAGTCTTTAATACTTTGTATTACCATGTAAAGATAGCTTAAGTAACATTTTTTCATGAATAATTCATGCCAATTTTTTTTATATCTGTTCTGTGTTCACGTAAAATGTTCAACAAATTACCATGCTTTACAAATTATGTTACGTGTAGACCTCAAGTTACTTGAGATGCCAGAATCCAACGATTCAAATGCTCATATTGAAACATAAATATTTGTTTTGTCACAAATATTGCTGTGTAAAAAGAAAGATGCAATTGGATCTTACAAAACACGTATCAAAATCGGACTTCATTTCGATGCACATTAAGAAATGTGGTCGTAGAGGAAATTTGCGGAAATGCCAATCTTATGAAGAAAAAATATATTTGAAAAAAGTATGTTACGATTTCAGTTACGAAAACTGCAAATTCAGTTAATTGTCTTGTTGAAGTTCAATTTACGACGAAAATTGTATCATTGAAATTCAAATATTCAATAACTCAAAATATTTTAGAAAATTTTTATTTTTGATCATATGATTCAATTACAAAACTAATTGATCAAGTGTATGAATGAAACATTTTTTATGAATAATTTTTTCTGTGTAGTATAGATATTCATATACATAGAAGTCAAAAATGTCAATTTAAGAAAATAAAATTATATTAGTATATATTTTTTTTGTACAAAACTTTATTTTTTCCTAAATTATTACCTTTTTCAGAAAATCTGTGCGTATATCCATATTTATGAACAGGCTCTATTAAATTTTTGCCAAAGTTCTTAGAGCTATCTACATTATAAAACGTTATACATAGTTGGAATTTTAAAAATCCATCGTCACAATTTTTTATAGGCCTTTAAACACATAATACATTTTTAAAGTTGACGATTTTCGGCCACTGCTGAAAATAGGGCATATGTTCAAATACAAAGTAATTGTCGCTAAGCACATTATCATTGGATTGCCTTTTGCGATTTGTGGAGTGAATGCGTTCAACAAAGTTTTAACAAAATTTAAAATAATGAAGTAGGTGTATCTTTTTCTTTTACATGTCAATTTCAATTTTTTTTCCGACTTCAAGAATGCAGATATTAGGCAATTTTTTCTCCAGTTTTACTTAAAATTTTATCTAGAATAGAATCCTGACTTTTAATTTAAAATCCATCTGTAAACTAAAAAGTTATAGGCGAAATACTAAACAAAGTCAAGACAAAACATTTTTTTTCTTTTCACATATCATCTAAGCTATGAGGGATATGGAAACACAATTGAGGACATAAATTCTTTATATTTTTTAGATTAACTCAAAGCGATTTAAATTTTTAAAATCGTATATTTAAAAAATTTCAAGCCTCAAAAGTTTTTTTGAGTTCCAGGTGGTCAGCTTTGGCCTACTCACTTTTGTTCTCTTTTTTTAAGCACGAAGAGAATTTCATAATATTTTTATTCTACAAAGTCTTTAATACTTTGTATTACCATGTAAACATAGCTTAAGTAACATTTTTCCATGAATAATTCATGCCAATTTTTTTTATATGTGTTCTGTGTTCACGTGAAATGTTCAACAAATTACCATGCTTTACAAATTATGTTACGTGTAGACCTCAAGTTACTTGAGATGCCAGAATCTAACGATTCAAATGCTCATATTGAAACATAAATATTTGTTTTGTCACAAATATTGCTGTGTAAAAAGAAAGATGCAATTGGATCTTACAAAACACGTATCAAAATCGGACTTCATTTCGATGCACATTAAGAAATGTGGTCGTAGAGGAAATTTGCGGAAATGCCAATCTTATGAAGAAAAAATATATTTGAAAAAAGTATGATACGATTTCAGTTACGAAAACTGCAAATTCAGTTAATTGTCTTGTTGAAGTTCAATTTACGACGAAAATTGTATCATTGAAATTCAAATATTCAATAACTCAAAATATTTTAGAAAATTTTTATTTTTGATCATATGATTCAATTACAAAACTAATTGATCAAGTGTATGAATGAAACATTTTTATGAATAATTTCTTCTGTCTAGTAAAGATATTCATATACATAGAAGTCAAAAATGTCAATTTAAGAAAATAAAATTATATTAGTATGTATTTTTTTTGTACAAAACTTTATTTTTTCCTAAATTATTACCTTTTTCAGAAAATCTGTGCGTATATACATATTTATGAACAGGCTCTATTAAATTTTTGCCAAAGTTCTTAGAGCTATCTACATTATAAAACGTTATACATAGTTGGAATTTTAAAAATCCATCGTCACAATTTTTATAGGCCTTTAAACACATAATACATTTTTAAAGTTCACGATTTTCGGCCACTGCTGAAAATAGGGCATATGTTCAAAATACAAAGTAATTGGCGCTAAGCACATTGTCATTGGATTGCCTTTTGCGATTTGTGGAGAGCATGCGTTCAACAAAGTTTTAACAAAATTTAAAATAATGAAGTAGGTGTATCTTTTTCTTTTACATGTCAATTTCAATTTTATTTTTTATTTTTCCGACTTCAAGAATGCAGATATTAGGCAATTTTTTCTCCAGTTTTACTTAAAATTTTATCTAGAATAGAATACTGACTTTTAATTTAAAATCCATCTGTAAACTAAAAAGTTATAGGCGAAATACTAAAAAAAGTCAAGACAAAACATATTTTATCTTTTCACATATCATCTAAGCTATGAGGGATATGGAAACAGAATTGAGGACACAAATTCTTTATATTTTTTAGATTAACTCAAAGCGATTTAAATTTTTAAAAACGTATATTTAAAAAATTTCAAGCCTCAAAAGTTTTTTTGAGTTCCAGGTGGTCAGCTTTGGCCCACTGTAACTCCTCTCGTGCTTAAACGAGAAGACCATCGATCCATGCGTTATAAAGCCTGACTCCTCCTTTAAAGATGTTCGCAGTTTCAGGTAAATTCAATCAGCAGTCTAGAAGTTCCAGACTTATTACCATTTATTTTGCAAGTCCCCACTGTGCTTTGTTTCATATCGATGTGAACAAATCATACTCAGGCAACATACCGTCCGACCCAGTTGTATATTATAGTTAAAAAAGTAGTAGGTGCTGAAAAATTTTAAAGTTGCATAAAACGTACTTAATACGCACTTTTCCAACCAATTACAGCATGCACTGTAAAAAATAATATATTTTTTCAACATGAACTGTAAAATATGATAAAGATTAATTAATATATGATAAAGATTAATGCATAATAAAAATGTAATTTAATTTCACCCAATATTCATAAGAAAATTAAATGTAGTTGAAAAAAATTTTTTGGACAAATTTTATATAAAACGCATTTACAACTTATTTTAAATTTTATGAATATGGGGCATAATCCTTAAGGGCAAAAACATTAATGCTAGGAAACTCGTTAATGGTGTAACAATATGTTTGGTTTTTAATAAAATGGGCATATTTTCTAATATAAAAATACATGTTTTACTCAAAACCATGCCAGTAGAAACATAGCTTAAAACAAGTAGAACAACTATGTGAAAGAATTTCAATCGCGATAACCATTGAAAGATAATCATATTTTAAACTTTCCATTATTATATTATATTATTATTTATATTATTGTCGTTTTGCCCTATATTACTCAATAAGTTGCACAATACTTTCAAAATATATATGGCGCAACTTCTCTCACAATAAATAGCAAACATAAACCACAAGCAAAATGAAAAATATATTGAGCAATGTTGACAGCAGATTACACAGTTTATTTGGTTGTGCAAAAAAACAAAAATAAAAAATACACATTGAAGGTATTATTCTACAATATGAAAAATTTAGCAATTTTATTGCAAATATATAGTTGCTTAAGCGGCTCATTCATTATACAATATCATTAAATAGGTTTCGTACATATATTTGCCGCTTTGACGTATACTATGCAATAAATGACATAATACTTTCAAACAAAATAATGCAGAATTTCTCTAAAATTAAAATAGTAGAGATAGCACTCAACAATGTCACCAATACATTACACAATCCCTGATTGTGCAATGAAAATCAAGCCTTTTGATTATGGCCAATATATTGATAGGCTTTCTAGCAATGCATTGTGCTGGAACTAGGAAAATTGGTTGTGGGAAGGAGGATAAAGGGAGTAGTGTTTGTTGACGTTTGATTTTAAACTTCCAACATTGAAACTGACAGGAAAGACCTCTGCAGGGAGTTTATTCCACATACGAACAGTTCGGCCAAAGAACGAGTTCTCTCTATAATGCGTAGTGCGATTCACTGGCATATCGACCACAAATGGGTGTGCCCTTAATGAAAAACGTGTTGTGCGCAAAAAAGAGCGGTTTTCGGGAACCAGTTCCCTGATTTCATCAGAGCACATTCCATTGTAGTAACGATAAAACAGTGAAACGCACCCCACATTGCGTCGATGCTCAAGCGAGTCAATAGAGCTGGCTACCCTACTGTCACCGATGAGCTTCTTCGCCCTCTCTTGCACGCGGTCGAGTAACTTCAAAATAGACTTTGAAGCACCGGCCCATACATGAGAGTTGTATTCCATTTTCGATCGGATATAGGTGGTATAAATAGTAAGGAGATCAGATGGAGTGAAGTACATCTTACACCGTCTTAAGAAACCAAGGCACTTGAATGCTTCTTTTGAGACTTGAAAAATGTGATCAGTCCATCGAACGTCACACTGGATTTTCATGCCAAGAACATCAAGAGCTTCTGATTCCCTAATACCTATGCCACCCATAATTACAGATTGAGCAGCAGGTTCTGTCGTACGTCTGTGAGTAAGCATACAGCATTGGGTCTTACGAGCGTTGAAATCGACCCTATTCGCACTACCCCATTCACAGATTGTTGTGAGATCGTGATTAATCGTATCATTCATGTTTTGCCGCATGACGCTAATCTCCAACAGACTTGGTCTATTGCTGAATGAATATAAATGGCAGATGGTGCTGTCGTCTGCAAAAGAGTAGATAGGATTGGAAGTTTGACAGAGAAGGTCATTAAGAAAAATAAGAAATAGGGTAGGAGAAAGAGCGGAGCCTTGTGGTACCCCTGATTTAATATTGAACTCGTTTGATGAGATCCCATCTATAACAACCCGTATAGTGCGATCTCTGAGAAAGCTCGATATAAATCGAGAGAATTCATCACCAACACCAAAAGTAATAAGTTTTGATAAAAGTGCACCATGCCACACTCTATCAAACGCCTTAGAGATATCTAAAGCCACCACCTTACTCTCGCCAAAATGGTGTATGGAGTGACACCATTTTTCCGAAAGGAATGCCAGTAAGTCCCCCGTAGAGCGTCTTCTACGGAAGCCATACTGGCGGTCGCTGAGTAAGCTGTTGGACTCCAAATACCTCACAAGATGACAATTTACCATACTTTCTATTACTTTGGAAAGTGCAGAACATATTGCGATTGGGCGGTAATTTTCAGGGTTACTAGCCTTTCCATTTTTGGGTATTGGCGTTACATTGGTAACCTTCTAACACAAGGGAAACTCACCAGCATGATACAGAGTGCTAAAGAGGGTTGCCAACGGATGTGCTAGCGTCGAAGAGCACTGCTTCAAGACCAGAGCTGGAATACCATCCGGCCCAGGAGACTTATTTATGTTGAGATCCGCTAAAACCCTTTTAACTGCACGCGCTCGAAAAAATATATTTGGCATAGTTACAGATACTCTATCAAGCGCGGGCAGTGGTTGATTGCTTTCCGGAAAGTGAGAATTACTTGCAAATAATTCAGCCAAAAGGTTAGCTTTATCAGCAGGGTCAGTGCATATATGGTCCCCTTTAAAAGAGTCGGAATTGAGGAACTAGCATAGTAGATAGGAACAGTATGTACGGCCCCCATTAAAATTTTAAAATTTGGGTAATTAAAATTTGAAATTTTAATTGTTAAATAAACAAAAGTGTAATTTGATACCCGTGGGAAAAAAATGAAAGTACCCCGTAGGTAAAATGTTGTTAAAAAAATTGTGATGAAATATTATTGAGTTAAAGTGTTAGTGTGAAATTATATTATAGATAATGTTTTGTGTTATATGAATTTCGGATATGGGTGTATCTGTGCGTGAGTGGGTTTCGATACCTACCATAGACCCTGGATGTTTTCCGTCGCTTCGTGGGTTGTGGTTGTGTTGAGATAGTCACCTAGGAACAATTGATTGAGTATAGACTAGATGGTTCTTATGGGGTGATATTGAGACATTGGGTAGTGAGTTTGGAGCTTGAAAGTATTGGCTTACTATAGACAATGTGGTTCTTATGGGGTGATATTGAGACATTGGGTAGTGAGTTTGGAGCTTGAAAGTATTGGCTTAGTATAGACAATGTGGTTCTTATGGGGTGATATTGAGACATTGGGTACTGTTTTAGATTATATGTGGAAATAAAGAGTGTAGACAAGTTTGGTGACAACGTCACCAAACTTGTAGATAAAAAAGTCGACTTGGGTTCCTACGGGGTTTATTGTGTCGCTATTATTATTTTTTTGTTCTTGATAATTTTTTGTAGTGCTTGTGTTTACATTTACTTTGTGCATGCCTGTGGGTGCGTGGATGTGTGGACGATGGGGGTGTGTGTGTGTGTTTCTTTTTTCTTATCTTTAGATTTGTGAAGAATGTGTGTATGTCGTTTCAAATGTCCGTCTTGTTTATTTCTTGGGATAATAATTTGAATATTTGTTCTACAGAATCATGTTTATTGCTTTGTTTATTCAGCTGCACATTTTTTGAGAATGAGTCATCATTTGAAATGTCTGTCTGATTATTTGTTTTGCAGAATCATGTTTATGACTTTGTTTATTCAGCTGCACATTTTTTGAGAATGAGTCATCATTTGACAACAAAATTTCATTCATCATTTATATAAAATAAAATATTACACATTACATATTAGTTCTTGCTGTTGCTATGTATACATATGAATTTCATCAATTTCGTAATATCAATAAAAAATTAGGCTTCATGCCTACTACGCGATTCTCATAGGATGTATATAAGTAGAAGAAATATTGAAAATTTTCATCGGTATATTCTGATATCTCAATAAGTGCGGTTGAACTTGGGATTTTGCGTCTTGGAGCTTTCTAGATAGATAGTGACCTATGAACAATTGATTGAGTATAGACTAGATGGTTCTAATGGGGATTATATTGAGACATTGGAGATCGCACTAGAGAGGCTGTCAAAAACTTCTCTGTCATTACAGGTAGAATAAAGAGTGTAGACTATTTGGTCACAATGTCACCAAACAGGGATTTATTTATGGCTATTTTGTGGTGCTTGTGTTTACATTTAAAATGTAGTTGTGTTTATTTAAGCATGTCCGTCCACCAAGTGACTGGTGGAGGGTTTTTATATTTTTAGAATGTGGTTATGGAAGTGTTAGAGGGCGGGTGTTAAGTTCAAATTAATATGTATGCATATACATACGTACATACAATAAGCGTTTGCTTTTTGGTTATAATATATTTTTTTATTTTTTGTCAAGTGGGGGTATTTTTTTTTTCTTTTACATCGAATAATCGCATGATCGTTTGGATTTGTAGTTGTGTTGCTTAGTATGACAGATGGTCTGAAATGTTTGTTTACGTTAAATATGCATGCTTAATCTTGTTGGTGTTTTTTGTTTATTCAGGTGGATGTGTTGGAGAATGGGTCATCATCCAAATTTTTTTTTTGTTTGTTAGTGGGCGTTGGTTAGAGGTTGTGTTTACATAAAGAGTCTGTACATGTGGATTGATGTCTGTCTGTCTGTCCATATTAAAATCTTGTTTAATCTTGTTTATTTTTCGACAATGGAATTTGATTTTCACAACATTATGAAATTGTAATGTGTGTGTATGTGTGTGTGCATATAGTTGCGTATGGGTACATCTACATACTTTTGTATGTGTTGTCCTTGATTTTGTGCTAATCGTGCGAATTCTTGCTGTTGCTATGTATATGAATTTCATCATATTTCTACATGTGGATTGATGTCTGTCCGTGAGAATATATATTTGTGTATATGATATGTTCATAGCTTGGTGTTTTTTCAATTTGTTAGTGTGAGTATGGGGGGGGGGGCGTGAGAATTTCTGTCTGTCTGTGGGAATTTCTATATCTCTGAATGTGTGAATTTGAGTCTGTCCATGATTTGGAGGTATGTTGTTAAAATAGTTTGAATTGTTTTTGTAGGCGACATGTGATGTACATATGTTGTATAAAATGTTCTCATGTATGTGACCTTCCATATTTTTTGTATGTTTATGCTAAAATCCGTTTGATTAGATCAGTGTTTTATAATACTGTGGACGATGAATTTTTTTTATTTTGTCAAGCTTATCTTTGTTCTATGTATGTTAAATTCAATTTGTTTATATTTAAAGTTTTAAAATGTTTTGTTTCTATTTATTTAAGCGTGTCCGTCCATTTTTGACTCAACGTCAGTCGGTTGGTGAACGGTTTGTATATTTTCATTATGTGGTTATGGAAGTGTGAGAGGGGAGGAGGAGCTGTGTTAAGTTCTACTAAATGTTCTGAGTACGCAATCGCATGGGTATGAAATTTGCCAATATGTGTACATACTTATGTACATATCTACAAATTTATTTGATGTATGCATGTAAATACATACAAATAAGTGTTTGCTCTACGTTTGTATTCATTTTTTTCCAGTGAGAACTTTTGTTTTTTTGTTGCAAAATATTCGCATGATCGTTTGGTTTTGTAGTTGTGTGTAGCTAATAAATATGCTGATATATTTTATTTGAAATTTGGAATATGTATTTTGTTTGCAGAGGTTTTTTTTTATGTACAAGTGCATTTCAGTTGTTCAATATTTTGGGACCATAGTGTTGATAACCAGAGTTTTTGAATAGGGTTAATAAACTTGTGATGGATATTTTGATTTCTTTATTTTAATGTAACAATTGTAGATAGATGTTAAGGTGACATTATTATTTTATGGGGTTTTGTCTGTCCGACTATTGCTTCGTTGGTGAGACGAAGGTGTCGTTATGGGACCTTCGTTTATTTATTTAAAAAACTGTGTTTCGTATTGCTAGAAAAAGGAATTTGAATTTCACAATACATAGTATAAATTTTATTATATGTTATGTTTGTGTATGAGTATTACGTCATCACTTTTTTGTAGGTGTGTGTTGGGTTGAGTGTGTGTATACGATACTGTTGTGATCGATCTAATATCTATATACATTTTGCTATTTTGTAGGTTGTTTATGTATGTATATATGTATATAAATTTCTTTTTGAGGTTGTACATATTAATTTTTCTTTTAAAATTTTTTTATGTACATATTCTTAATTCTGCTGACTTGGATATTTTTGTTTATCATTTGAACTGTACAGATAAAGATTGTATAGTCTTGAGCATATAGTGGTAGTTGATGTGCATATACATCACTATTTTTTTATCACTTTGTGTGATTGTTTTACAATGAGCTCTACACGAGGACCAGAAGATTATTATTTTTTTTGGGGAAGTCATGGAAGGTTTTCATGACTAAGGAAATTTATTTTAGTATTCGGCGGTTATATTTTTGAGGGCGAAAGGTCAATCAATATACTATTACATGGTTGTTGTTCTTTAATTTGAATGCTTATACCTATACATGGAAGACAGGAACATTAATTATTTCTATCACTTTCACATCCGATATTTTTAATAATTTTAATGAGTTTATTTGATATACAAAAATATTTCTTTACATTAAATATTTTATCAAGTAGGGATTTTACAAGTTAACTTTTCTCTTGACCGCTGGAAAGTAGTAGATGGTATTAGTATGCTCTGATCGATAGATAATCTTTGTATTGATGTGTTCTATTGTTTGAGTTTTGTTTTATTTTTCTGAAGGGTGTCATTGAACGTACATATGTATGTATATTACTTAATAATACATACATTTTCTTATACTGATTTGCTAAACAAGGTTAGTTTATTTGTTTTTTATTTTTATTTTTGATGGACAGAGTAAAGCTGGTTGTTTTAAAACACCAGCGTTTAATAAAACATTCTAAAAATATGAAAGAAGCAAGTGTTTATTATAGAGATTGTGATGATACATGTTTGGAAAATTTTGATACAAATAAATGCAAAATCTAAGATGAAAGTATTTATTTAGACTTTCTAGTTTAGTTATTTGAATTAATGTAAATTCAAATTATTATTATGAATGAGATTCTGTAAAATCTGTTGACTAATTCCATACCGAAACTGAATATACAAATACGTACTATTTTTAAAACTCATATTACAACACATATCATTGAAAATTCAATTTAATTCTAGATATATTTCGGAATATTATTACTCGATATCTTTTTGAATATTATTAAATTACAGGTTGATAAGAAGTCAACTACCACAATATTCCCATTAGATTCATGTGCTTAATTCAATACCATAAGGTGATAGTCTTAATAAAAACATAAGGGGAGAACTTAAAAAAGCAAATATATAGGCCTTTTATAGTATACATGTACAGATTTTGATTGTATTTAGGAATCAGTGAATATACCAAACTCAAATATTGTTAGATAACTGTAAAAGCATATTCCATTTGCTTACAGTTATCATATTAAGTATTTCTTTAATTCAACATTAGACATATGTACTATATATACATGCATATTTAGAATATTTATAAGAGAATTTTTATATAATAATGTATCTATGCATAGTCATATTAAAGAAAATTATAGTGAACGAAAAAAAACGCATTACTAAACTATATTTTATAGACTAATTTCGATTTATATTATCAAGTCATCAAGTTCGAACACACTAGAAGGTTTTTTACACGATGATGGTTGATATGACGACGTTGCTAACAAAATAACTGAATTGTCGATGAATTCTACTTAATTATATAAACAGGTATCTCCTCGTGTAATCATCTGAATTAGTTTCGAAGAAATGATTACTAATTAGTCATATAGTAAGGATGATTATGAATATGTTGGAAAAGTATGTACTACATTCAAATGTAGTACTATGATGTAACACAGAACTTTACAAATAAATTAAATTATCTAAGTTATTTAGTTGTAAACAATTGTATGACTATGGTATATGTTATTACCTAGCATATTCCATTCTTCATTGGTTGAAGATTCATAAAATTTTAATCTAGATGATGTAAGGGAAGCTTACATCATTTACAAACATTTCGATACATATTAGATTAGACCCATAGAAATTTAATAACTTAATTGTTATTAGATTATACTTAAAATACCATCAAGATTACACAATTGTCAAAATGCTTTATCATTTTGTGTAGAAAACAAGAAAATTCAAAGCATGAAACAAATTAAATTAATAACGCATTTAAGTAATAAAACAAATACTAGGATCGCCGGGTGACCGAAATTCAAACGGGGATATTTCTGGGGAACTTCTCGAATTTTGTGGATTTTCGGTAAAAAAATATATTTCGCACATCCATACACAAATATCTTTTTAACCATATATGTTTATTTCATTAATATTGGTGGACAATAAGATACTTAAAATTGTACGACAAAATTGTGTAGTCTATTTATATATAAGATGTAGCTCAC
The DNA here is from genome assembly GCA_956483635.1 of Panzeria rudis. NCBI lineage: Eukaryota > Metazoa > Arthropoda > Insecta > Diptera > Tachinidae > Panzeria > Panzeria rudis. The sequence continues at coordinate 65,659,260 of OY101449.1, forward strand.
TAACTTTAGAAATATCTAACAATGTATTCAACAAGGATTCATTTCAAATAAAACACATAGAACTCTTAAATTTATCTGCTCTGAGCGAAATGTAACCTGAGTTGTAACCGGTGAAAATAATCACATCACAAAACTAGAACAAAAATGATAGGAAAATTCCTTCATTATACAGTAGATTTTGTTCCAAATTAAAATCATTTGTTTATAGTACAGTAATTTAACTAGTATTAAGACCCAATCACATGACAAGTAGCTTAAGTTTGGGTCTAGAACCTATCACTGGGTATCTTAATTATGTCAATTGACCCCTTGGCGAACCAGTCACGTGACCTGTCTTGTGACAGGTTCTTTTCTCTCTCTCTCTAGGGTAATTGAATAGGCTAGGGAAGAATATTAGCTTCAATATCCACCATCGATTATTAGATAAAAATTCATTTTAGCAAAACTTTTTTATTAAAGAATGCCGTCGGAAAAAAGATTTTGAAATAGTGTGTGTGAATGAAAGAATATAGCTAAAAGGTTGTATACTTTAGCCCTTGTCTTACAGATCGTTTTTTATTGTTTTGAAGCATATCAGGATTATTATGTATGCAGTACTCGATCTAAGTTTACTGGTTAAATTATTAGATTGATACCTACTTACGTGCCTACTACATTTACAGAGTTTTAGATAGTCACATATTAAAAATTTTCACTCAATTTAGTTGGTACTCCGACTAGTATTGTAGTAAACGGCACTGAACAAATTCGATGCACCTAGATCTAAGGCCTATCACATAGTGTCTATATAATATTATTTGCATCACTGCAATGAGACTGCCGTGCCACTCAGGAACCTGTTCCGTAACTATATTCAGATATTAACTCCAGCTTAACTGGTATTTATAAAATTAAATATAAGTTCCCCTATGGTCGAGTGGGTAGTGTACTAGCTTGTCATGCCGGAGCTTATCGGTTCGAATCTTATCAAAGACACCGCTTAAAAATAAAATACAATTTCTACTTGGATTTGTAAAAATAAAAAAATAAATTAATCGATTAAATTAATCGAATTACAGCTGAATTTGGAATACTATTTATATATAATCTATATTATTCTACACCGACAAGGACTCCATAAGATAGTTCAGAGATAAGTTACAAGGTGCATACAAAGTATCAATTAACCCCATCATAGGCCATCCCCATGTAAAAGTGGCTGGTCCGCTTCATAGGAAGTGTTAGAACTCGGACTGGTCCCTACCACCTGCGGACCGGTTACGTGACTTGTTTTGTATCAGTTCCATTTACCGTAGGGTATGTACCCAACTATTATCGTGGGCATAGTTCTTCTGACATCTTATACGTAAGCCCTTCTTTCAGAAAAATATTTAAATATTCTTCGATAAAGATGGATTCAAGCACATCCTTTAACTTGAGTATCCACTCATAGAGCAGAACAACTTAGCATAGATCTGGATAGAAGTTAATTTGAGATCGATGATGATCTTTCGATTAATTCCGCAGAAAAGCAAAGCATATTTAATTGCTATTACTAGATCCTTTATCTAACAGTCGAGGGACCTGAAATCTGATATATGTGTCTAATGTTAGTTAAAGTATCCAGACTGTAGAGTAAAGTCTAACGAAATATAACTAAATGGAGGGACTAAACACAATCTGATCCTACACAGTTCGTTCCTCTTCGATATCTAGTTGAGTCCAGCTAGATTGCTCCAGTAGCATATCTGGTAAAAAAGTACATGCAACAACAATTAGCAGCTTCCACTCGTTTGCAAAAGCGTGCGAAGCGCTATTGTATCAAAAATATTCATATAAACAATGGTTCGGGACACATTGTAGATCATGATGAGCCTTAAATTTAACTGAATTATGTGCTTATATATGTAAATAGGCGCTAATAGCTAATATGTACGAGTATCTATAATATTTGATTTATGTGCTTATAGCACTATAAGATCACACATTCTAATTAAGATATTATTATTATCTTGCTGTATGTGGTATATCAAATATATAAGTAAATGAACGAAAAGATATGAACAGATTTAATAAGATTTATTTGTAGAGTAAAATAATTGAAATTTAATCAGTATTGAACATAATGATTTATCCTGTTGTATCCGAAATATATGTAAATACCTTTAACATACACTTTAATAAGAAAAACCTCTATCATCAATATACACTTCAGTCCAACAACTACAAACAAAGTTTATCTGAATGCTGTATCTGTTCTTCAGACAGAAAATCATTTCAATGATTATCTTTATTCCTAATACTAAACGAGTTAATAGAGATTATGGTAAGTCTAATTGCCATTATAGCTGTCTGATTACAAATCAGTAAATTTTATTACAATATTCTCCAAAAGTTATGTATTTATTCTTCTATTCTTCTTATTATAAAATTATATTATTAGATTATATACTAAATATGATTTTTTATTCTTTCTGTTTCAAGTACAATATTTCATCTATATATGCTTATACAAGAATTCTGTTGATTAGACAATCCCAGCTCCTTTAGCTTTAAGAACCCTTTGAAGTGCATATTCAGAAATCTCCTTTTTGAAAGTTCTTCGTCATTGAATCAATCTTTAGTGATATTACAACGAAAATTTTCTAATTTGAGCTATTATAATTATTATAAGGTACGTGATCAGGTTATTAGGTATCGGATTAGGTTATTAGGTACCTGATTAGGTTATTAGGTATCTGATCAGGTTATTAGGTTATCAGATCAGGTTATTAGGTATCAGATCAGCTTATTAGGTATCTGATCAGGTTATCAGATTAGCTTATTAGGTATCAGATCAGCTTATTAGACATCTGCTCAGGTTATCAGATCAGATTATTAGGTATCAGATCAGGTTATGAGATCAGCTTATTAGGTATCTGATCAGGTTATCAGATCAGGCTATTAGGTATCAGATCAGCTTATTAGGTACCTGATCAGGTTATCAGATCAGGCTATTAGGTATCAATCAGCTTATTAGAAATCTGATCAGGTTATCAGATTAGATTATTAGGTATCAGATCAGGTTATCAGATCAGCTTATAAGGTATCTGATCAGGTTATCAGATCAGCTTATTAGGTATCTGATCAGGTTATTAGGTATCTGATGAGGTTATCAGATCAGGTTATTAGGTACCTGATCAGGTTATTAGGTATCTGATATGGTTATCAGATCAGGTTATTAGGTACCTGATCAGGTTATTAGGTAACGGATCAGATAGAAGATTTTCGTTGTAATATCATTAAAGATTGATTCAATGACGAAGAACTTTCAAAAAGGAGATTTCTGAATACATATATATATATATATATATATATATATATATATATATATATATATATATATATATATATATATATATATATATATATATATATATATATATATATATATATATATATATATATATATATATATATATATATATATATATATATATATATATATATATATATATATATATATATATATATATATATATATATATATATATATATATATATATATATATATATATATATATATATATATATATATATATATATATATATATATATATATATATATATATATATATATATATATATATATATATATATATATATATATATATATATATATATATATATATATATATATATATATATATATATATTCAGAAATCTCCTTTTTGAAAGTTCTTCGTCATTGAATCAATCTTTAATGATATTACAACGAAAATCATCTATCTGATCCGTTACCTAATAACCTGATCAGGTACCTAATAACCTGATCTGATAACCTCATCAGATTCCTAATAGTCGGATCAGGTACTTAATAAACTGATCTGATAACCTCATCAGATACCTAATAACCTGATCAGATACCTAATAAGCTGATCTGATAACCTGATCTGATAACCTGATCTGATACCTAAAAGCAAACGCTTATTGTATGTACGTATGTATATGCATACATATTAATTGGAACTTAACACCCCCCCCCCCTCTAACACTTCCATAACCACATTCTGAAAATATAAAAACCCTTCACCAGTCAATTGGTGGACGGACATGCTTAAATAAACACAACTACATTTTAAATGTAAACACAAGCACCACAAAATAGCCATAAATAAATCCCTGTTTGGTGACATTGTCACCAAATAGTCTACACTCTTTATTCTACCTATAATGACAGAGAGGTTTTTGACAGCCTCTCTAGTGCGATCTCCAATGTCTCAATATAATCCCCATTAGAACCATATAGTCTATACTCAATCAATTGTTCATAGGTCACTATCTACGTTTTCCATTTAGAAAGCTCCAAGACGCAAAATCCCAAGTTCAACCGCACTTATTGAGATATCAGAATATACCGATGAAAATTTTCATTATTTCTTCTACTTATACACATCCTGTGAGAATCGCGTAGTAGGCATCAAGTCTAATTTTTTATTGATATTACGAGATTGATGAAATTCATATGTATACATAGCAACAGCAAGAACTAGAACATAACATTGTGTAATATTCTATTTTATATAAATGATGACTAATGAAATTTTGTTGTCAAATGATGACTCATTCTCAAAAAATGTGCAGCTGAATAAACAAAGCAATAAACATGATTCTGCAAAACAAATAATCAGACGGACATTTCAAATGATGGCTCATTCTCAAAAAATGTGCAGCTGAATAAACAAAGCAATAAACATGATTCTGTAGAAGAAATATTCAAATTATTATCCCAAGAAATAAACAAGACGGACATTTGAAACGACATACACACATTCTTCACAAATCTAAAGATAAGAAAAAAGAAACACACACACACCCCCATCCCCACTCATCCACGCACCCACAGCCATGCACAAAGTAAATGTAAACAGATGCACCACAAAAAATTATCAAGAACAAAAAAATAATAATAGCGACACAATAATAATAGCAACCCAAGTCGACTTTTTTATCTACAAGTTTGGTGACGTTGTCACCAAACTTGTCTACACTCTTTATTTCCACATATAATCTAAAACACTACCCAATGTCTCAATATCACCCCATAAGAACCACATTGTCTATACTAAGCGAACACTTTCAAGCTCCAAACTCACTACCCAACGTCTCAATAACACCCCATAAGAACCATCTAGTCTATACTCAATCAATTGTTCCTAGGTCACTATCTCAACACAACCACAACCCACGAAGCGACGGAAAACATCCAGGGTCTATGGTAGGTATCGAACCCCACTCACCCACAGATACACCCATATCCGAAATTCATATAACACAAAACATTATCTATAATCTAATTTCACACTAACACTTTAACTCAATAATAATTCATCACAATTTTTTTAACAACATTTTACCTACACGGTACTTTAATTTTTTTCCCCACGGGTATCAAATTACACTTTTGTTTATTTAACAATTAAAATTTCAAATTTTAATTACCCAAATTTTAAAATTTTAATGGGGCCCGTACATACTGTTCCTATCTACTTAGCGTTATCCGATACTCTTTTAACGAATGACCAAAAGCTCAGCGGGGCAGCAAGCACTTTAGCACGAAGACGCTGCTCGTGCAGAGCTTTTTCACGCCTTAGTACTCTGGCACACGAAGATCTCGCCCTTTTGCGCAGCGAATCAGTATCTGAGTTTTTGTTACTACGCCAGATACTGAATGCTTCCTCTCTGGATCTGACTGCATCTTTACAAGCCTGGTTAAACCAAGACTTCGTTCTATAAACGTTCCGCGTATATATATATATATATATATATATATATATATATATATATATATATATATATATATATATATATATATATATATATATATATATATATATATATATATATATACATATATATATATATATATATATATATATATATATATATATATATATATATATATATATATATATATATATATATATATATATATATATATATATATATATATATATATATATATATATATATATATATATATATATATATATATATATATATATATATATATATATATATATATATATATATATATATATATATATATATATATATATATATTTGCGAAGGAACTTTTTTGAAAATGTACATTTGTTTGAAAATATGCTTTTTGAAAAAGTATGATTTCTTAAAAACGTACTCATGTGAAAATGTATTTTTAAAGGCGCTTTCACATTGTAATACAAGCCTTGAGATTTTTATTAGATTTTGTAAGACGAAAATCAAATCATAATCAGTCTGACTGTCAAAAAATCTTAAAGAAATTTTTCTCAATTACATTTTGTTTCTACACTATCACATTCCAAATTAAACGTAAAGAAATAATTTGCAATAAAACAAATTTTTCGTTCTTCTTTTTCTTTATTTATGCCGGCAAACAAATACACAACTGTTTTTCTTATTCCAATGTTTTTTTTTTGTGCAAAAGACAAGCCTGATAAAATGAAAAATGTGATTGTTTAGAAAATTTCCTAAAAATGACGAATACCATAATACTGTCAAATTTCTTTACATATTATTTGAAATATTATAACAAATTGTTCTCACACTGGTCGATTTTACTTAAGATTTGAGTTTTTGACAAGTATTAATACTATATCTAATAGTCTGAAGGCCGCTTAAGAAATGTTTCTTTTTATAACAGTTGGATTTGTTTTAAAAATGTACTTTTGGGAATGGTACTATTGGGAAAAGCTACTTTATTGAAAATGCACTTATGGAAAAAAATTTTACTTTTTTAAAAGGTAATTTTTTGAAATCGCTATGTTTTGTAAAAGTTACTTCAAGAAAAATATTTAATTTTTAAAATGTACTTTAAAGAAATTGTACTTTTTGGAAAAAGTCCTTTAAGAAGGTTCCATTTGGACGGTAATTTTTGTAAAAAGAAATTTTTTGGAAAAGGTAGTTTTTGGAAATGTACTTTTAGAAAATGGTTTTTTTAAAAAAATTATGCTTTTTTGCTCTTTTGGACAGCGTTGTCAACTTTTAGATTTCAAAAAGCACTGAAACAAGTAAAAAACGCGTATTTCTTGGAAAAAAGCACTAAGTTTTAGTTTTTTAGTTTTATTTAAAAAAATTGTTAAATACTTGCCTATTCTGTAAATCGAGCAGATTTAAAACGAATTAATTTAAAAAATTAAATCCACTAAAACAAAAAATGTTCAGACTTTTTGTAGTTTTCTATTTTTAGCCCCCGACAAAAAAAGGGTTTTATAAGTTTGTAGTGTGGGTATGTACGACTCCACGTACAGACCAAACGGCTAAACAATTTTGATTTTGGTGTTTCTGTTTGAAGGTGACTGACTTGATCTCGATAGTGTTCTTAGCTATTTTTGAAGAACATCGGTCCAGCGCTTAGAAGATATCACATCTTTTCTACATGTATCCTGTTGAATCTGTGTCTTTGACACCGTAGCTCCCAAACGGATAGATCGATTTTTAATTTAGTAAATTTTGTTTGAAGGGTGACTTTATCCAAAATCTTCTAACCTAGGTTTGAAGAAAATTTGTTCAGCCGTTTTGAAGCTATCAACTATTTTCTTCGGGAGTTCTTAAAACTCTTAATTTCATGGTATTTAGAGCTTAATATATCATATCCGATATTAATTGATTATATATGATCATCAAGGTTATTGCTACATGTTTTTCATAGAAATTATCAGGTTATCATAAAGAAAAAAGTGTAACTTTTGAATCTATTTTCATCCCCAATAAAAAACTTTGTACAATAAAGACCTTTCAGTTGTACTCTGTAAAAAATAAAGAAAATTACAAATACCTTTTCCAGGATATTTTGGCATTTTAGAGGATCTTATAGCGGAAAGCTATGTCCTTTTTAATCATTACTTATTAAGAGGAGACTGAAACCTTTCGAATGACATGAAATTTATTAATATCCGATGACGCGCTCTAAAGTTATTCAATCTTGAATATGACGAACACTTCTCAAAAAATTGCAGAGATGCACAAGCTTAGACGGCTATAAAAAGTATCGGAATAGTTCTTACGCCACGTGATGACTATTTTTTGGCGACATCCTCCAGTTCCAAAATCGTGTTGGCGATGAAAAATAAGTAAATACAGCGATCTCAATTTTTCGTGATTGTGCAAAACGTTCACGCACCAAATGCATTGAAGTTTTGTATACACAATTTTTTCTTTTATTAAAAAAATTGATATTTTAATCGAAATAACTCAATTTTTGCATTTTTTTATATAATAAAAAGTTTTTATAAAATCGTTACCCGCCATTTTGAGTAAAAAAATAACTTTAAAATATGTCTTCTTTAATAAAAAAAAGTATATACAAAACTTCAATGCGTTTGGTGCGTGAACTTTTTTCATAATCGCGAAAAAGTGAGATCGCAGTTCTTATTACTTTTCCGTGCACTGCACGATTTTGGAACTGGAGCTTGCATATTTCTAAAAAATGCAAAAATTCATTACCCTAATGTATGTATGTATGTATATGTGTCAAATTTCGTTGAAAACTGATCGTTTTTGAGATCTGCAGTGCCAAGCAAACGAAATACGTACAAGAATTCGTTTTTTATGGGTTTTGATGCTTTTAAAAGATAAAATATGAAGCACCATTAATTGCTCGAATCAACTTTTTTCATTTACTGCATGACTGCAAAAACATGTTCAAGAAATAGTTGCACTAACAAAGAATTTTACACTTGAAAAAAAATTTTAGACAAAGAAATTAATTTTTGAATTTTGCGTTTAGTGCCACCGTCACAAAATAAAAGCACCAAAACGTAGATTAAAAAAGCACCGAGCACTAACTCCAAAATTTTTAGCGTCGAAGAGTTGAAAAAGCACTAAAAACGGTGAGAAAAGCACTGAGTTGACAACGCTGCTTTTGGAAAATGCACCTTTTTTGAAAAGTAGCTTTTTTAAATGTACTCTTTATTAATATATGTATATGTGTGATTTGTACAGATGGTCCTTTTTTGAAAAGGTACTTTTAAAATACCCACTAGCCCGTTACATTATAATTTGTAGTGGGTACGCACGGTTGGGAAGGAGGTGTAGGGCACTGTTTCACTCAGCTGTAAACGAGCGTGGTAGACGGCAATCATAAAAGCAATCAACGGAACTAATTTTTTTGTAAAGTTTTTGCGGGATTTCAAAACTCTTTTATTTTAATTTTTAACGTGCTTTTTCCCAACTTAATATTTTACTTTCTAAGTAAAATATTAAATTTTTTTATTAAAATACATTGAAATTGATTACGGAGGGGTATTAGCTAATTCCTATGGCCCTAGTTCTGACATTTTAACTGAGCTTTACAAAGTTAAAGTAAAAATTGATGACACTTCTTTTAATGTGATATGCGATTCTGGTGCTCCTTGCAGTTTGGTATCAAGGTTGTTTTTAAATAATTTAAACAAACCAGTAAGTCTTACGCCCTCTAAAGAACCTTATGTTGATTATAATGGAATTAAGATTCCCGTATTAGGAGAATATTATGAATTAATTGAAGTTAGGGGAGTAAAAAATCTGTGAAACTAGTAGTAATGAATAACAATAACAGCCCATTATTTGCCAGAAATTTTTTGCGCAGTTTAAACTTTGAACTTGTAACTACAAGTCAGTAACGTTAATTTTTCTGATCATTTTTCCAAAATTGAAGAACAAATAAAAAGTGAGTTCCACGAAGTTTTTAGTTCCGGCCTAGGATGTTATAAATTTGGTAAAATTTCTTTATGCATGGAAAAAGATGCGAAACCTGTTTTTTGTAAGCCGCGTTCAGTGCCATTCGCTTGGAAAGGCAAAATTGAGTAAAATTTAAAACAATTAATTGCGGATGATGTTCTCGAACAAGTGGACCATTTAGAATGGGGTACACCACTCGTTCCAATTTTAAAGCCCGATGGCAACATTAGGATTCGTGGGGACTACAAAGTCACAATAAATAAATATTTGTCAGATTTCAAATATCCACTTCCATTGATAGATGAAATTTTTGCTTCACTTCAAGAGGGTCAATCGTTTTCAAAGCTGGATTTATCCAACGAATACAATCAATTGGTACTTGATGAAAAATCACAACTTTTATGCACATGGTAAACACACATGGGCACTTTACGTATGAAACGTTTGCCTTTTGGTATTAAACCAGCAGCAGCAATATTCCAAAAAACAATGGAAAACCTATTGCAGGGTATACCATTCGTGGTTGTGTATCAAGATGATATCACAGTTTCAGGAAGAAACAGTTCGGAACATATTCGGAATTTGAAAGCGGTTTTGAATAAAATAATGAAGGCTAGATTAGAACTTAATTTGCCGAAATGTGAATTTTTCAAAGATGAAATATGTTATTTAGTTCTCACAATTAATAAGTTTGGTCTCAGAAAGAATAAGGAAAGGGTAACATCTGTATTGAATGCTCCTATTCCTAGTAATATATCAGAGTTGCGTGCGTTTTTAGGAATGGCAAATTATTATACGAAGTTTATTGATAATTTTGCGGGAATTATGGCTCCTTTGTATAAACTTCAACTTCAAACTTGACTTTAAAGATATAGCTCAAGCTACTCGACGTGATCCCATTCTTTCCAAGGTATGCGATTTTTTAGCATGGGTAAAATAAAGGACTTAAGAGGTGATGAATTCAAAGCTTTTAGTAATAAGGATTGCGAGTTGACCGTTGATCACGATTGTTTGTTATGAGGCTACAGGGTTGTTATACCGCAAAAATTACGAAAATCTGTACTTCTGATATTACACGAATCTAACTTGGGCATTGTTAAAACAAAGACTCTGGCAAGATCATTTGTATGGTGGCCGAAAATTGATTTAGATATTGAGAATCTAATAAAATCATGCATTTCGTGTCAGAAGCTTATAGCTAGCCTAGAGAAAAGCACACTCATACCGTGGAAACCTAAAAGTTCTATATGGCAGAGAATCCATATAGATTTTGCAGGCCCAACCAAAAACTATTATTTCTTGATCATTATAGATTCATTTTCCAAATGGGTAGAGGTATTAAGACCAAGGAAATCACTTCAAATTTCGTTATTACGAAGCTTAGGGACATTTTTTGTCATTTTGGTATCCCTCAAACTATTGTCAGTGATAATGGCAGACAATTTGTTTCGGAGGAGTTTAGAGATTTTACGTGCAAAAATAAAATAAAACACATATTGACGGCTCCTGGACATCCAGCCACCAATGGTCAGGCCGAAAACTTCGTGAAATTTTTAAAGAAATCCATCTATGCAAATTTAAATTCTAAGCAAGATGTGAACATTGATATAATTTTGAACAGATTTTTAATGGATTACCGTAACAGAAAACATTGTTCAACTGATGAAAGCCCTGCAAAACTTTTTATTGGAACATCAATTAGATCGCGTTTAGATTTTATTAAACCTACCCTCACTAGAGATATAATAGAAGAAAAACAAATGAAAACTGTCTCTAATTACAAAGACAAGAGAACTGTTGATTTTAAAAAGGGTCAAAATGTATTCATAAGAGATTACACAAATGTCAATAGTAAGTCGTGGGCTCCAGCTATTATTCAAGACAAAACAGGTTCACGTTCTTATCAGTGTGTTCTTTCGTCAGGTAGAATCATCAAAAGGCATACTGATCAGATAAGGGCTGGTGTAAGAGAAAATAATATTATTGAAAACAATTTGATATCAGCAGAGCTACCATCATGTTCAAATAGAAATATTACTAATGAACCAGTTGAACAGTCATGTACTAATAACAATTTGTTAGAATTAAATAACAAAGATGTTGATAAAATGGATTGTAATTCAAATGTACAAAGTAAAAATTTAAACCCAAATGAAAAGCAAAATGAAAATACATGTGATAGATTGTTGAGACCTAGATCAAATATAAAATATAAGTAAAACAAATTTTATATACTTATGAATTTTTAATTTGTTATAAATATATAAAATTTAAGTAAAACTAAAACAATTCTTACATAACTATGAAATTGTAATTTGTAATGAATTCAGAATCTGTTAATAGTTGAAAATCTAATGTAAGTGGGGGAGTGTTAAATATGTTTACATATGTTTAAGACGCTCATCACTATCATTAACATTGTACTAATTTACTCATTTTCTCTCTTTATGTAATTAACATAGTTCTAAGCTTTAATGCATTATCATAAATGCATTCTTGTTAATAAAATCAGTTGTAATTCTAACTTCATGCGTTTCAATACACAACACAAATTGTTATGATATGTCAAATAATACGTAAAGAAATTTTACAGTATTATGGTATTCGTCATCCTTAGGAAATTTTCTAACTTGAGGTCTACACGTAACATAATATGTAAAGCTGTGTTCTCACTATGTGTATTTGCCATATGGAATGTCACATTTTCACATGGTAAATTTGTACATATAGTCTGAACCCCTTCAAACAATAGCCTGTGTTATTTCTCTGTGTACAGTACACATGATTTAGAACGAGCTCTATTTTGAAGTGACAAAGCATCTGACATCAGCTGGTTTTTAATAAAGCAATTGTTTGCGAACGGGAAAATGAGATAATATAATTATTAAATTAATAAAGTATTAAATTAAATAAAGCAAGTGTAAAATTAAATAAAAGAAGTATATATAACAATAAAATATGTATAAGCACTCGGCTGTTTTATGATTGTTTTGCTTTATAGGTTATGTCAAATGTACGTAACATACCAACAGGTGAACACAAAAATTACAAACCTTATGTAAACCGCAAATTTTGACATACACATGAAATCACATGTGTATAAAAAAGTGACATTCCATAAGACAAATACACATAGTGAGAACACAGCTTAAGATGAGATTGTGAAATTCAATCGCAGAGAGAATTATGTTACGTGTAGACTTCAAATTAGTGTTATCTCAATGTTATAGGAATTTTTATGAGAGCGTTGTTATAAGAATTCTTATAACAACAATCTTATGAGATGAACTGTCAAAAAAACACATGTACATGAAAATAAAATAGTGTGCATGTGTGAGTGTTTATTAAAATAAATGAAAAGCGATGTTTTTGATAAAATTTCTGTGTTAAATAAATGAATAAATGTGTTTAATTGATTCATAAATTTAAATTTGTGTGAAAACTTAAAAATGAAATTGCTAATTATGCAAAAGCAGTACATGTTAACTCGATGAGCATTTGCATAAAATGAAATCTTATCGGAAAAGTTAAATTACGTCTTTCCCTAGTGTGAGATTAAGAGAAAATTCGACATTGTGTTTTTAGTGTTCTGCCGATGTTTTTTCTCATGTTATCTCAAAGTTAATGTCTCGTAAAGACGCTGTGTAAACAATCACATTTTTCATTTCATCAAGGTTGTCTTATGCACAAACCAACAGAGGAATAACAAATGCAGTTGTATATTTGTTTGCCGGCATAAATAAAAAAAGAAGAACGAAAAAATTTGACTTTTTCCAAATTATTTATGTTACCTTTTATTTGGAATGTGATAGTGTAGAAACAAAATGTAATGAGAAATTTTTCTTTAAGATTTTTTGACAGTCAGACTGATTTTGATTTGATTTTCGTCTTATTATTATTATTTATAAATAGATTTTTGTATGTACATATTTAATTCATTTACAATATGTTTAATATCTAAATCTATATATGGCATAACAATTTGTTGTAAGCCAGATTGGCACAATTCTAGGAAAGTAAATTTCATTTACATAATATTGATTTTATATAATTTTTAATAAAAATAACAAGATTAATTATAACTTAATATTTTCATAAAAAATTAAAAAACAAATTCATTTAAAATAAATCTTCCATATTTTAAGCAAACTTCTATGTATTTATACAGGGAGCAAAAGTTTAAGCCATTTAGTATACATATAACTTCATTCAAATTTAGTATAGTTTTACCAAAATATTGTATTCTAAATTCTCTGTACAATGGGCAAACACCAATAAAGTGAAAAGTATTTTCCGAAGCATCTAAATTGCACATACTACAAATACCAACAGTGTTATTTTTGAAAGACCTTGCATTCAAATCTAATAAGCCACCTCTAGCCCTTATTATTAAACTGACTGAACGTGGAGAAAAATTTGAGGTATATAATGATGAAACATTGTAATCCAGTATAGAATATAGATCATGAAACTGTGAACTTTTTGCATTTTCTATGTAATCATTACGTTCTTTGAGTTTGATTTGGTCCAATATAGGTTTCCACTGTTTGCTAAGTGGAGATATTGAGTTATCAGGGATAAACTGTATATGTTGACAAAGATTTTCCCACTCTTTAGCCCAAAAAATATTTTGTTCTATAATTTTTATTGCCAAAATACGAGGTAATCTGTAAGGATTCATATTTAATACTTTATTAATATAGTCTAGGTGTGTGTAGTCTTAAGATAGATACGTATAGAGACTCTAGGTTTGTTTCTATATACAAAATGTAATTTGGTGTAGCGGTTGGTAGATACAACTATTTTTTAATAAAAAATCTAAATAGTTTTTCAACCTCATCATATTTCACATATCCCCACACTTGCGCTGCATATAACATAATAGATCTGGATGCTGCTTGAAATATTTTAAGCTTATTATTCTGTGAAATTTGCGGATTGTTTATGTATTTCGACCAAGTAGAGTTTATCGCCAGTTTGGAGGCTGCTAATTTATTGTTCAAGTGTTTTCTAAAGGAGAGATTATATGTAATGTCAAAACCAAGATATTTATAGCTGTTTACAATCTCTATATTATCGCCACCATAAACCCAGTTTAAATTTGAAGAAATTCTAGTACCGGAACGAAATACCACTATTTTAGATTTATCTAGATTAGCTTTCAAGGACCACGTTGAACAGTAATTGTATAAACAATCAATCATTTTTTGCAATTCTGTTGGAGTATCTGATAAAATAACAAGGTCGTCGGCGTAGAGCAGTATTTTAACATTAACGTCCGCAACATTTACACCCCCAGGTAACTCATCTGCTAAATCATTAACATATAATGAGAATAATAGAGGGCTTAATATACAACCCTGCTTTACACCTATTTCAACTGCAAATGGATCAGAATAAGAGTTTCCGTCCCAAATACAACTTTCCGTATTTTCATACAAGTGCTGTAAAATTCTTATTATTTTCGACGACATACCAAGGCATGAGAGCTTGTAAAATAAACTATTACGTGAAATCGTATCAAATGCGCACGAAAAATCAACAAAGAAAGCATATGTGTTATTATTGTTAGCTTTGTTTAAATACACAATATTAACGAGGTTAAAGATATTGTCAACGGTTGAATAATTCATTCTAAATCCAGCTTGAAATTCATTCAGAATCATGTTACGATCTATCCATTCCGTTAGACGATTCAGTATAATGGTATTAAATATTTTGCATGAGGTATTAATCAGCGATAATCCACGATAGTTTGATGGGAGATTGCGATCACCTTTTTGAAAAGGGGTATCTGTATAGATTTTTGGAAGCTGGATGGGATTTGTTCATGTAGGAATATTTTGTTAAAGACAGATAACATTTCATCAATGAAAGAATTAGGAGCATTTTTATAAAATTCATAACAGATACCATCTTGACCAGGAGATTTATTATCTTTAAGAGATTTTAAAACGGAAAAAAGTTCACACATTTCCATGGGAGAGTCTAGGATCGGATCAATAAAATATGGCATAGACCAGCTGATAGTCTGGGAATCAACATCTGCCTGCAGTAACGAACTAAAGTGAAAGCGAAAATCATCGGAATTTAGTGAACCTTTTACAGAATATGAACGCGATTTCATAGAGTTGGATAGCTTCCACCAATCACTGCTACATTTCACCTTGTTTAATTGGTCAATATTTGTATTATACAAATCTATTTTCTTTTTATTACATATCTTAATATAGCAAGCTCTAGATGCAAAATATCGAGATTTGTTTACCGTATTGTGCTTTTTCCTATAACGCCTAAGCTTCTTTAGCATAAGTTTTCTAGCACGAGCACATTTCCAATCAAACCATTTCTGCTTGGGTTTAAAAAAATGTTTGTTTACCTTAGTTACATTAGCTAACTTTATTTTGTTACATAGATGTACAACCAATTCATCAACCGTTTCATTAGAATGAAGGTCAACATTGCTAGCAAGTAATGAAAGGTTATCTTTGTATTTATCAGAAAATTTACTGATCCAACGCAGCCTTTGAATTGTATTATTTTCATTAGTATTAACAACACAGCACGATAATTTAATTTTTAAGCATAGTGGCATGTGGTCAGAGAACGGCTTGGATGCGATAAAGAAATCATCAACATATTGTAGAAAGTTAAGTGAACAAATACAATAATCAATAACAGAACTACCCATAACCCCGCAAAAGCTGTATTCCCCTAGAGCATCGTTACCAGTTCTACCATTAAGTACAATCCCACCGACATTTTCAATAAGATTCATCAATTTTTTGCCTTGTGCATTAAGTTCTTTGTCTTTTGAAGATCTAGATTTATTAATATGTGGTAAATCTTTTAAGAAGTTACCATCTAAAAGTTGTTCATTTGCAATTCTCGCATTTAGATCACCAACAATACAGAAATTTGAAGAATCAAGTTCCTGTACGAATTCTTCAAATTTTTCGAATTCACTATTCCATTTAGTGCAGTTTAAATAACTTGGGATAAAATAGAACACCTTACCTTCAAATTTTGCGCTTAATACCGTATTATTTGAGATGTTTAAAAATTTAAAAGCATAAGTATTTTTAAGATTTTTTTGAAACCATATAAACAACCACCACTAGCACGACCAGCTCTATGCGTTTTCGTAGCTGCAATCCAATGTAAACAATAATTATTAAAATATGACGAAAACAAGTGCTGTCTATCCGCTGTGACATGGGTTTAAAAAAGAAAATATACATCAAAATTATTGATAAATGTAATAAATTTACAAAATTTTAATGATTTTTCAAGGTTTGCTACATTATATGAAACTAAACATAAATAAAATTGCTATTGGGAATTTGAAATATCTACATTTTTAACATTACAATCTACTGTATTCATCCTATCATTAATGCAAACATCAATAACGAAATTACATTCTGATAAAAGATTTTTTAAGTATTCTGCACCATCAACAGAAGCAGCACAAACTTTGCCACTGGACCACGTATATTTGTTGTTATTAATAAATATACAAAACTCACCAAGCCTGACTTTCACAGATACATTAGCTTCTGAAATATTTTTGATTAATTGTCTCAGGTTATATCGCACATTTTGTTCCTCTTCAGTGTAATCTTTTTGAATGAACACATCTTGACCTTTTAATAAACCCTTAGCAGCAACGACGTTGTAAGCCTGCGAACTCGATCCTAAGCTGAACAAAAACGATTTTCCAGAAGAAATCATGCGGGTTGACACCACATCAGCGTTGACTTTTAAAACATCACTGCATAGTTTTGTAAATTTTTCCCTGGCTGTTTGTACATTTTTACAATTCAAACCGGCAACAACAACATTAGAAGAACGTGACCTACGGTCAATGTACTCAAGACGTGATGTGAGCTTTTTTATATCATTATTAAGTCTTATGTTCTCTTCTTTTAATTCTTGTATTTCAGTTTGGATCACTACTAGATCTGTTTTTCCAGTAACATCTTTCAGTTTATCATCTAATAGATCGCTAAATCTACACCACGAGAAAACGTCTTGGGGAGCTGCTTGATTGTTTTCAGCCATATTTTGACAAGACAAATGTTTTTTACTATTTTTTTCAGTGTAATCAGGCGATGTAGCGTCAAGTGTACGTTTATTATTCATCGGCTTTTTAAATTACACAATTAAGCATTATCCCCCACTTATGCGATAAAAAAAGAAATCTGGCAACACAAGGTGTATATTTAAATCAGCTGCTTGTTAGCGGAGCGCCAATTATTAACAAAAATAAAAACACCAAGCAAATTGTAGGTAACAATATGTACATACAAAGGCTTCTTACTGCAAAACACTAAATTAATTGTAATTATATCACCAAAGAAAATTGTTGTTTGTACCCTTCAGTTTTTGTATTTAAGTACAATGTTGTAAATAAGGAACAATGTTGTAATATATAAAGATGTTTACAGACAATAAAAGCAAAAGCCGCCGCCAGTGTAGATTGTAGGGATTGTTCAAAAACACAAAAATAACGAATCTCGCAGTAGTACTCCACAAGATTAAAACTTTACACAACGTTTTATTTGTTTAAAAAGCAGGTTGACTTTGTAACATATATTTTAACTTGAATTATTCAATAAAAAATTATAAAAATTACGGAGCTAAAAACTTTAAAGGCCATGTCAGATAAAACTTTTGCTTCGCGTTGCGTTACAGATTCGCTTTGACATCTAAGATGAAATGTACATACTTATACGAAACATGTCACATAAAGCACTTTTAACGCAGCGTGAAGCGAAAAGTTCGGCAACTCTCATCTTTTTGCTTGCTTTGACAATCAGCTGGAATAATTTTCTTTTATTATATTGCCAAACGAAACATATTGCGCGTTTGAATCTGTTTTAATAAGAGGTAAATATGTATGTGGCATTTATTTATTTATAATAAATCGTAAAATAACATAATTGACTTTTATTTTTATAAAAAATATATATATAAATAGCAAAATTATCAACTACTTTTTTGGTAAACGATCAATGTGCGAGCAGAGGGCGAAGCCGATGTAAAATGGTGATCGGCGCCGGCTAAGAACAAATATAGTCGGCGGCTGCTATTAGCCGGCTAAGAGCCGAAAATTTTTCGCCGGCGGCGGCTACCCAAATTTATCGGCTAACGGTCGGCTAACAGAGTATTTCTTGCTTACTTACATACAAGCTATATTTACAACAGGTATACTCGGCCCAATTATAAATAAACTTGCCTTTCTAGACGATTTACTGCCTTATTTATAAAAATAATTTTCATAAGAAATTTTTTTCATATGTTCCAAAACCGAATTAAATATTTTTAAATGCGCATGTTAGTAAATATCCACTTTTTATTATAAAAAATCGGCTTAGCCGCTAGCCGATATTAGCCGCAATAATCGGCGGCGGCTAAGTGATTGTGAAAATCACCGGCGGCGGCTAATAGCCGGCTATTAGCCGACCGGCTTCGTGCTCTGTGCGCGAGTGCTGTCAAATTTTTCATTGTGTCATACTCCTTTTGCTTTACACTTTTCTATCAAAGTTAGAAACGTCACGCAAAGCGACAAAGTTTTATCTGACACGGCCTTAACTTTTTGACACTTCAAATACAGAGTTGCCAATCTGATTTTCGTCTTACAAAATCTAATAAAAATCTCAAAGATTGTATTACAATGTGAAAAGGTCTTTAGTTTTGAATGTCAAATTAAATTGAGAACATTTCAATGCTATACATTATGATTGGTCAATGAAAGAAAGTAATAAGATTACGTTACATTTTTATGGTGCCGAAAAAAACAAATAAAAATTAGTGTTATTCATATTCTTAAATATAAAATGAAAACATATTACTGTAATTATCTTCATAAAATTATTCCTAGATATAACTCACATGTAAGCACGTAATTAAATTTAAATTTTGTAACGGTAGCATAAAGAAAGTAAGAAAAATCACTTTCATAATTTTCTCTTAAGGGTGAAGGTGTAGTGTACCTCACATGTGTACTATGCATACTGTAGTACAACCCACATGCACTACAATAATTATTAGTAACATTATTATTAGTAACAATCAAAATAGTTCAGTGACACATATTTGAGTGTCAAATTAAATTGAGTGCATTCCAATGATATACATTATGATTGGTCAATGAAAGAAAGTAATAACATTCCGTTACATTTTTATGGTGCCGAAAAGAAAAAAATTTAATATTAACAATAAGCTAGTATAAGT
This sequence comes from Panzeria rudis, assembly GCA_956483635.1. NCBI lineage: Eukaryota > Metazoa > Arthropoda > Insecta > Diptera > Tachinidae > Panzeria > Panzeria rudis. The sequence goes on from OY101449.1 coordinate 65,679,180, forward strand.
TAGAAAGGTTGTTTAATTCTTAAAAGTAATATATAAGCCGTAGAAAATATTGAATAAAACAGACTTTGATTTGAATAACTAAATCGGCAACATATCCCTCTCTTTCCTTGATTAGTCTCACCATCTTTTGGCAGTTCCTTTGAACGCCTACTTATTAGCTGAAACACTTTCAGCTGTATAAAATAAACATAAGGGTTATAGGGACACACTAAACAATAACTCAAAATCATCCTTTACCCCCACATGGTGATCCTGCCATTCCAATAGAAACAAAACTTATTACACGGCGATCCTGCCAACACCCAACATATTACACCGTCTTTGTCAACAAAAGTATCATCAGCAGCTGCAACGCCAGCCATTTTTATGAAGTTGTTAAGAACAAGAGATCCAGCAGAGACCTAAAGACTAAAATCTCACCGTGGAATGATATCGAGAATTTTTACACCAGCGTTTTTGTTGACAACATTCAATTACAGAGAAGATAAAGATTTACAGATTTAAAGATTTACAGAAGATAACGAAAACATCTAGTGCCTAGATGTTTTCTTCCGCAAAGGCGGGACGGATGTTGTGAATCAAATATATTATAATGTAGTAATTACTGTTAAGAAAATATTATACGACTTTATTAAATACATTTAAGCTAATACCAATATTAGTTTTAAACATTAAGTGAATACATTAATGTCGTTGTGCTTTTGGTATCTCAAATTACACCTCACTGTTATTGGCTGATTAACCATAAGTTTTATGCTTAATTATTAGTAAAATCAGCACGTTTGTTAAATATTATTTTTATTGAATAAGCAAAATTATTCTTATTGGTTAATACAGCCAAAATTTTGTATGAAGTTATTTTTAAGCAGCCAGCATATTGTTAGTATACAAGGTACTAGTTTTATTAATAAAATTCAGAATTTATTTGACTATATTTATAAATGATCGTTTAATTCATTCTCAATTATCTCTACACTATAGCCAAGTTTAAGTGCTTGCGTTATACCAATACAAAACAAACATTTTTCCTAGTGATACTGCCTAGACAAACCTTTAGGTTATTTCTTTTTAAACGAGGTTTATCCTAGTTAGGGTTCCAGCCGTAAGGAACGCCATAACACTGTTAAATGATCCGAGTCTGGCAGCGCCAAACAACAGATCTGAAAATGTTTGCATCTGATAATCCTGTGAAAGCTGTTTTTTTACTGACATATTGTCAGAAAATTGTCTGCCAATAAATTGTAAGCTTTTCCAACAACTTTGTGCTGACAGTTTTTATTGTCAGTACGTCGTCAGCACATTGGCAGATCTGATAACATTGTAAAATGCAATTTATATTGTGCCCTTTTCGCCTGGCTTTAAAGGCAGGCTTTTATAGTTAGAGAGAGAGAGGAGGTGAGAAGCTAGCGGGGTAAGAAAAAAGGCACAAATTGAAATTTGAGGTTTTTTTGTTATTTCTCTTTGCCATTTTCGTACTCTCAGCATTAATCATGTGTATACAGTGTTGCTATTTTAGAAATGAAGAAAAGCGTCAAGAGTGTAGTAAAAACGGGTAAAAATGTTTAAAAAAAGGGTAAACGCGTCAAAAGAAAAATGAAAATTATAAAAAAATTTTGAAAATGCATTGTTTTGCTTCACAAATGATACATTCAAAAAGGTAAAATTGTCGCTCAAAAAAGGATAAAATGCGCAGTAAACTTTAAACATTAAAAAGCATATTAAAATTTGAAAACATTTGATTTATTTTCATACTAAATTATTTAATTTATAAAAGTTGAATTTTTTGTGGGCTTAGCATATCTATATGCCTGCATTTCAACCATACTTTTGAAAATAAATATTTGATTTAGAAATTTTAAGAACCTTAAAGAAAATGGATGGTAACTTCAAAACGTCTGGACCGAATTTCTTCAAACATAGATTGGAAGATCTTAGAGTAAGTCACCTTAAAAATAATCGATCCAGGCGTTTGGGTGCTACGCTGCCATAGACCCACAGATTCAAGAATATAGTTTCTGCAAACATAGCTAAGAAAACTCTCGATCAAGTTATCTTTAAAACAAAAAAACAATCAAAATCGGTTCATCAGTTTGGGCTCTCAGATGGCACTGACAGACGCATGGATACACAGGCACACACCACAAACTTAGAACACGCCTCTAAATATATCGTTTTATGGAAAACGGATTTTATTTTCAAATATATCTGTTTCATAATCGTCATCAGCAGGCTGCAAAGCTGCTCTAATTAAATATATGCTGACATATTTTACAAGTTTGATTTGAATTCATTTTAAAGGCAATTTGGAATTGCAACAACAATCTTTTTCTTGTTTTATACCTTATTTTAATATGCAATAATGGATTTAAATGTTTAAAGAAAGTTGATTTTAAGGCGAATTGGCACCAGGTGGCCTGAATAAGAATAAAGCTTTTACCCAACGTACAAATAAAAAATACTCCTACAACAAATTTGTATGTACATTGTTGTAATGATAAGGCCACCTGTATTAATACACTTTAGTCGACTTCTAAAAATTCATTAAGTTAAAATAAATTAAATTGGAAAAAAACAAGCCAAAACCACAAAAAAGCACCCAAAGCGCCACAAAAAATGGGAAATGCGTTAAAAAATACCCTTTTTTAAAAGAGGACAATCGAAAAAAATAAAAGGATACAACACCAAAAAAGCGTCATAAAATGCCCGAAAAGCGTCAAAATGGCAACACTGTGTATATTGTCGTCAAAAGAATTCATTCATAAAAAGTCTGTAATGTAAAAGTGTGTGACTTTTCGTAGGGGAAATAAAAGAAAATTGTCAAAAAAAGCCAGGCTAAAAAGGCATAGTGTGAAAAGACACTAAGATCTGACAACCGTCTGTATCACCGGGTCTTCTCGAGACATTAACTTTGATATTACAAGAGAGAGAACGTCATTAGAACAAGAAAACTAAAATGTCGAAATTTCTCTTCATGTCATACAACAGGACAACATATTTTTAATTTTGTTAAGAGACAACATTTGCTACAAATACTAATTGGGTTAAAATTCAATATTTTTGCGTAATTAGTAGTTTTATTTATGATTTTTCAAACAAATTTTAATTAAAAACTCAATTAAACAATTTTAGATACACAAATTCACAGAAATTTTATTAAAAATTTTGATTTTAGTTTATTTCAATAAACACAAACACACAATTTATTTATTTTCATATTTTTTGACATTTCATATCATAAGATTGTTGTGATAATATTTATTATAGCAACGCTGTCATAATAATTATTATAACATTGCGATAACACTAATTTCAAGTCTACACTGTTGCGATGATGGAAATAAAACGTGATGATTATTGAATATAAAAGTGTTTTTATTAGTCCACTATGATACAAAAGGAAACAGTAAGTAAGTATAAAAAAACGGAAGTAAAGAGGAAAAAAGCAAGAAGTGAAGGAATACAATACAGGGTTGAAGTGAACAGTATTGCCAGAGTTTTCTACCAACACCTCCACTAAAAACTGGCTATACAAATAAAAGCCCTAATGTGTCCGCACATCTTAAGTGTTTCTCCTTTGAAAGCGGTTTTGTGAGGGAATCGGCTGCCATATTTTCCGACGTTTCATACCGAAGGGTTATATGACCATCATAGACCTTGTCTCGAACGAAATGATGACGCACGTCTATGTGCTTCGAGCGACCATGATATGCATCAGTTGCTGCCAGATTTAAAGCACTCCTGTTGTCACAATAAAGTAAAATATTTGTATCACCCAAATCCGTGAACATATCATTCTGAAGTTGACGAAGCCATTCTGCTTCCTGTACAGCCACAGCCATGGCCATATACTCAGCTTCTGTAGTTGAACGAGCCACTGTTGTTTGACGTTTGCTGCACCAGCTTATGGCACCTTGTTGAATAAAAACATAACCGGTACAAGATCTTCTGTCTGATACGTCACCAGCGTAGTCTGCATCACAATATCCAGTGCGAATTATCAAAATTTTCATTGAACTTGCTCAGGTAATTCACCGCGAAGGCAATATCTGGACGTGTACCTTGAACCAAATATAATAGAGAGCCAATTGTTGCCTGATACGGGATGTTCTCATTACATTTATAGTCCGGAGCTGGCTTGGATAACTTGACATTTAAGTCAAACGGTGTAGAAACCGGTTTACAGTCACTCATGTTAAATCTTCTCAAACATTCTTTTGCGTACATCGACTGATCAATATATATTTCGCCCTTTTTTCGATCTCTTGTAATTCGTAAACCCACACAACTCTTCGCTTCACCCAAATCCTTCATTGAAAATAATTTCTGCAATAGAGTTTTTATTTTAGATTTAAGTATAGTGTCGTTTGTGAAAATCAATAGGTCATCTACGTAAACTGAGATGAATAACATTTTGTCTTCATTTATGTCAAAATAAATGCATGGATCTAATTTCGATTGTTTCAAATTCAAACTTTTCAAAGGCACAGTCTAATTTTTTATTCCATTGGCGACTTGCTTGTTTTAAGCCATATATTGCTTTGTGAAGTTTACAAACATTTCCATCAGTATTACTCAACACACCCTCTGGAGGTTCCATATATATTTCCTCTTCTAGGTCTCCCTGCAAGGAAGCCGTAACTGCGTCCATATGATCAATGTCAAGATTAAACTATGCTGCCACCGATAAGAGATAACGTATTGACGTATACCGCACCACAGGTGAGTACGTTTCTTGAAAATCTATGCCGGGCCTCTGCAAGCACCGTTTAATTACCAATCGAGCTTTGTAACGTTGAACAATTCCATGTTCATCTCTTTTTCTCTTAAACACCCATTTGCTTTTTATGGGTTTAGCACCAGAGGGCAAGTCAACCAACGTCCATGTTTTATTTTTTATTAAAGATGTATACTCACTTTTCATTGCTTGTCGAAACTGTTCGCCATCAATACCATTCAGAGCTTCATCAACTGTAAGAGGGTCATCAGCTCCATCAGCCTCCACTATATATAGATGGTAATCATTCACATTGATAGGTTTCGATGCGCGTTGTGAGCGTCTGACATCTTCAGTTCTTCTGGACAGTAAAACAGGATAAACATCGTCACTTGTTATTGTTTCATCAGGCTCATAGAATTCTAGCGAACTATCACCATCATCAATCATAAACTCAACATTGTCCTCTGGTTCTGATTCATTACTATTTTCAATGACATTATCATCACTATAATTCGTACCAACTGCTTCATGTGTACCATCTCTATTATATGTACCAACTCCTTCATGAGTACCATCTCCATTATTTGTGCCATCACTATCATAAAATAAACATTCTGCAGGATGATTACAACATCACGAGTTTTTGTTATATATAAACTGCCCGGTTCAAGCAAACGGTAACCTTTCGGGTCCTCGCAGTAACCAACAAAAATATATTCTTTCGATTTGGAGTCCCATTTCTTTCGTTTTTCTTTGGGGACAAAAGCAACTGCTCGACAGCCAAAAACACGGAGATGCGAAAGATCCACCTTGTTGCCAGTCCATTTTTCTTCAGGAATATTTTTTGCAATTGCGGCAGAAACGGAGCGGTTCAGGACATAAACGGCATTTGCAACGGACTCAGCCCAAAATTTCTTCTGCAATCCAGCATGAAACAACATACAGCGTGGCTTCTCAACAATTGTACGATTCATGCGTTCGGCTACGCCATTCTGTTGTGGGCTGTATGGCACTGTGGTCTGATGCCGGATGCCACTCCACGAGAATTGACGATAGTTCCCTGTTGCAAAATTCTGTGCCATTGTCCGTACGTAAGCATTTTATTCTAAAACCAGTCTGGTTTTCGTCACTGGACTTAAATTGAACAAAAAATGCTGTTAGCTCCGTTTTTGCCTGCAAAAAATAAACAAATACTTTACGTGTATAGTCGTCAATGAAAGTCGGAAAATACTTATCTCCATTGATAGAGGGCTCCTCCATTGGCCCGCAAAGGTCGGAATGTACAAGCTCAAGTATACGTGTGGAATGAGTTGCGGAAGATTTGAACGTCTTTCTTGACATTTTGCCCTTAAGGCACGATATGCAGTTTTCCGCCTGTGACATCAAATTTCATTCCATTCACAAGCTGCTGAGTTAATTAAATCTGAATGGTTCAAATGTCCCATACGAGCGTGCCATACATCAAACTCCACACTTGCCGCCATCATGCATGTGCACTTTTCAGAAACTGAGTTTGTACATGCTATTTACCAGAGTAGCTGTTGCTATTACTCCACCTTCACTTTCGACCACACATTTGTCTTCCAAAAATCGTATAGTGTAGCCTTGCTGTGTAATTTCACTTACAGATAAGAGGTTGACTGTCAAGTCCGGCATATAAAGCACGTCATGAACCGTTATATTAACTTGTTTACCATTTACTTCTAGACGAATGTTTACGTTACCAACACCGTGAACCGTTAATTTTTCTTTGTTAGCCACATATATATATATATATATATATATATATATATATATATATATATATATATATATATATATATATATATATATATATATATATATATATATATATATATATATATATATATATATATATATATATATATATATATATATATATATATATATATATATATATATATATATATATATATATATATATATATATATATATATATATATATATATATATATATATATATATATATATATATATATATATATATATATATATATATATATATATATATATATATATATATATATATATATATATATATATATATATATATATACACTGCGGTGCAATATTATAAACGCATGTCCTTTTTAGGGATTTCTTACATATACAAAACATTTAGAAAATATCTATTTATGGCATATGAAAGAGCATTCAAACTTATTTAGTATTGCAACAAAGAGCTTAATTTATTTATTTGTTTTTAACCGTTACAGCAAGTAATTCATTTTCAGTGTGGTGCATTATTATAACCGCATCTACAAAAACAAACTAAAACCTAAATTATTTACAAGTTAGAAGTGTGTTGGACCTCCATTGTTAGAAATGAGCTCGAAGATTCGATGTGGCATACTTTTTATAAGTTTTACACGAACTTCATCACCGATTGTCTCCCAAGCATCAATAACCGCGACTTTGAGGTCCGCCAAGGTTTGATATTGCTTATTTCCAGCGAAGACTTTGCGCGCCATAATTCCCCAGATATTTTCCATAGGATTCTGATCGGGAGAACACGCTGGCCATTCCAATTGAGGTATTTTGTTTGACTCTAGCCACATACGTGTTTGATTACTTTTGTGAACAGCGGCATTATCTTGCTGGAAAATCATTTTTTTCCTACGATTTCTTTCAAAAAAAGGGTTTAAATTTGTCTGGAGAAGAGTTGTGTACTCTGTCGAATTCATTTTTGTACTAGGAAAAGCCAACTCTAGCATACCAGATGCACAGAATGCGCCCCAAACCATTAGAGACCCACCACCAAAATTTCTTTTGGAAAAATAGCGTGGCTTCTTACGTAAATCTCTCCAGTACGAGTTGTAGCCATCAGGACCATCTAAGTTAAACTTTTTCTCGTCGGAAAAAATTATCTGCAAACAAGACTTTCGAAAATAATAAAGATAAAGACTGCGAAGATCTACGTACCTTATTCCAATTCGTATTCATATTATTTTTGGCAAATTCTAAACGCGCTATTTTGTGCCGGGCAAGTAATCGCGGTGTGTTCTTCAATTTTTGGCGGCGAATGAACGTAGACTGCTGTAGCACACGATTTACGGTCCAGCGGGATACATTTAGACCACATTCATTCGCTATTTCCTTGGCAGTTTTCGTTGAGTTGCTGGCACTTGAGATAATTTTACGTCTACTACGAAGCTAAAGTTTCGATTTCCTACCTGAATTTTTTTTCTTTTGTCCGTACTTAGAGGGTCTTTTAAAAAATTGCGTACCACCCTGTCGGATCGGCATAGTCTCCGAGCAATTTCCCGAAAACTAACAGCTTCCTCCCGAAAAGCAATAATTTTGCCTTTTTCAATATCGGACAAATAACAACCGCGTGGCATTTCAAAAGTATGACTAATATCCAATGTACAGATAATAATTAATCATACTAAAAAAGAAACAAAAGAAAAAAAACCGTTATCTAGCGACTACATATGAGTTTTAATACTGCGGCTATAATAAAGCACTAGCCCTAAAACAAATTACTTGTTGTAACGGCTTATAAAATATAAATAAAAAAACGTCTCTGTTGCTTTTGTTATTAATTTTTGATGCTCTTTCGAATGGCATACAGAAATATTCTTAAATTATAAGGTGTATGTAAGAAAGCTTTAAAAACAGTCTGCGGTTAAAATATTGCACCGTAGTGTATATATATATATATATATATATATATATATATATATATATATATATATATATATATATATATATATATATATATATATATATATATATATATATATATATATATATATATATATATATATATATATATATATATATATATATATATATATATATATATATATATATATATATATATATATATATATATATATATATATATATATAACGAGTGATTTTTTTGCTATTATCTTTTTGGCAACACTAGTTTTGACAGCTCACGCACGTTTTGTATCTTGTGTCACTGTCAAACATCTTCAGTTTGGTCTATAATTTAATCATGAATCGTCTTACAAACGAACAACGCTTGGAAATTATTGAATTTTATTACCAAAATGCGTGCTCTGTTAAGAAATTTCATCGCGCGCGAAGAATTGTGTTCAGCGACGAGGCTCATTTCTGGTTGAATGGATACGTGAACAAGCAAAACTGCCGTATTTGGAGTGAAGAGCAGCCAGAAGCATTGCAAGAGCTACCAATGCATCCACAAAAAACAACCGTTTGGTGCGGATTATGGGCTGGCGGCATCATTGGGCCGTATTTCTTCAAAGATGATGCGAATCACAACGTTACTGTGAATGGTGAGCGCTACCGTGCGATGATAACAAACTTTTTTCTGCCCAAAATGGAAGAGCTTGACTTGCATGACATGTGGTTTCAACAAGACGGTGCCACATGCCACACAGCACGCGAATCAATGGACCAATTGAGAGGCGAGTTCGGTGAACAGTTTATTTCACGCTTGGGACCAGTCAATTGGCCGCCCAGATCGTGCGATTTAACGCCTCTAGACTATTTTTTGTGGGGCTATGTTAAGGCTAATGTCTATAGCGACAAGCCCGCTTCGATTGACGCACTGGAAGCCAACATTGCCAACATTATTCGTGAGATACCGGCCGAAATGTTGGAAAGAGTGTGCCAAAATTGGACTAAGCGGATGGACCATTTGAGGCGCAGCCGCGGCCAACATTTGCATGAAATAATCTTCAAACATTAAATTATATCGACCCAACTATCGATCCAAATAAATATTTCATGCATTTTTCTGAATTTTATGTGTTTTTTTTTTATTTTCCGATAGTTCTTATAAAATCACCCATTATATATATATATATATATATATATATATATATATATATATATATATATATATATATATATATATATATATATATATATATATATATATATATATATATATATATATATATATATATATATATATATATATATATATATATATATATATATATATATATATATATATATATATATATATATATATATATATATATATATATATATATATATATATATATATATATATATATATATATATATATATATATATATATATATATATATATATATATATATATATATATATATATATATATATATATATATATATATATATATATATATATATATATATATATATATATATATATGAAGCTCTGAATGGTATTGATGGCGAACAGTTTCGACAAGCAATGAAAAGTTAGTATACATCTTTAATAAAAAATAAAACATGGACGTTGGTTGACTTGCCCTCTGGTGCTAAACCCATAAAAAGCAAATGGGTGTTTAAGAGAAAAAGAGATGAACATGGAATTGTTCAACGTTACAAAGCTCGATTGGTAATTAAACGGTGCTTGCAGAGGCCCGGCATAGATTTTTAAGAAACGTACTCACCTGTGGTGCGGTATACGTCAATACGTTATCTCTTATCGGTGGCAGCACAGTTTAATCTTGACATTGATCATATGGACGCAGTTACGGCTTCCTTGCAGGGAGACCTAGAAGAGGAAATATATATGGAACCTCCAGAGGGTGTGTTGAGTAATACTGATGGAGAGGTTTGTAAACTTCACAAAGCAATATATGGCTTAAAACAAGCAAGTCGCCAGTGGAATAAAAAATTATACTGTGCCTTGAAAAGTTTGAATTTGACACAATCGAAATTAGATCCATGCATTTATTTTGACATAAATGAAGACAAAATGTTATTCATCTCAGTTTACGTAGATGACCTATTGATTTTCACAAACGACACTAT
>OY101449.1:65694664-65937164 GCA_956483635.1 Panzeria rudis
TTCAGTTTTCGCGATTTCATTTATTTTTAACAGAAGATTGTCAAATTTAAACTTAGTGTCTGTTAGACTTTCTTTGACAATGTTCATGGTTGAATTAATAACGGAGGTGTGGTCTTTTATGAGGCGAAGCATATATGAATCGTTTTCTTGTAGTTGAGTTATTGTTGTTGACATTTTTTCTGCATATTCAGAGTCTAGTATCCCAAACAATGAATGAGCAACATTTCCGACGAAGTCTATAGCACCTCGTTTTTGACGTGGTTTGTATAGTAATTTATTATCAAGTCTCAAATCCGCTTCAATATGTCGAAGATGTTCTATTGTACTATAACACGATGCATTGTATTCCATCTTCGCACACAGTCGGCTCAAAGAGCTCGTTCCATTTCCTAAAAATGCTGTGTCAGACCAGTAAGCAGATAAGTCATAGTAAACGACCAGATTCCACTGACTTGCAGATATGTACGTTGGGCCTACTTCTTCGAAATGAATGCCCAACTTGGAACCGAAGGGCTCATTCTCAATTGGTACTCCCAAAATAATTGGAAATATGAGCATTAGTGTCAACAGTGTGACGCCTAAATTATTTCCGAGTAATTTTGGACGTTTGCTCTTAGGCTCAGTGATTTCATCTTTGTTGTCGATTTCATTGAATTCATCATTCGGTTTGTTGTCGTCTTCTGTTTCTTCTAGACTGGCCTTAGGGAGTGGTGCGAGGTAATGGACCGCTCGTTTAAGGACTCCTGAAGCGGTTTTAACGTCTGCCACTCTAACTATGTTGTCCTCCCCCTTATAGATTTTAATCACACGTCCTAAAGGCCATTTCATTACGGGGCAATTATCTTCCTTAAGAATGACGATGGTTCCGGGTTTTAGAGATTTTGATTGCTCCTTCCATTTGTTGCGATATTGCAATTCGTTCAGATAGTCCCGTGACCACCTTTCCCAGAAGTTGTGTTTGAGAATGGACACTAGTTTCCACCGAGTCGCCAAGTTTGTTTTCGTTGATGTGGCTTGTGAATCTACTTGCGCCGTTAGCGGTTCACCAATCAGGAAATGTCCTGCAGTTAACGCACAGAAGTCATTGGGGTCGTTTGACATGGGTGAAATAGGTCTGGAGTTGAGAATTGCTTCTATTTCGATAATCAATGTTTCTAGTTCTTCGTAAGTTAAGGAAGCACTAGCTAAGCTCCTGATTAATAGGTGTTTTGCAGATTTTACTGCCGCCTCCCAAAGGCCTCCAAAATGAGGTGCTCGAGGTGGTATGAACCTGAATTGTATATTCTTTTTGCTGCATGCATTTTCTATTGCTTCTTTTGCTTCGCTTGTATAAATTGCGGGTATTAGTTCAGACAATTTATTTTTTGCGCCTACAAAGTTCGTTGCATTATCGCAATATAGGTTTTGGCAATGTCCTCGTCGGCCAACAAACCGTTTGATGGCTCCTATAAATGCGTCAGTGGTTAGATCGCTTACCAGCTCTAAATGTACTGCCTTCGTAGAGAAGCAACAAAATATGGCAATATACGCCTTGTGTGGTCGTTTTCCTCTCACCTTGTAGTGAACTGTCATTGGACCACAGTAGTCTACTCCAGAATTAATGAACGGCCTAGCTGGTGTTACCCGTGTGGAGGGAAGATTGTCCATAATTTGGTGAAATAGGGCGGGCTTAGCTTTACTGCATATTGTGCAGCGATGAATCGCCGCTCTTGCCATAATCTTACCTTTTATTGGCCAAAATCGTTGTCTCACTATTCCTAAGAGATTTTGTGCACCACAATGCTTGTTGTCCTTATGTATCATTTCAAATAGAAGCTTAGCGATTGGATCATTGTAAGGAAGAAGCAGCTGATGTTTGGAATCGTATTCCAATGATGAGGCTTTCAGTCGACCTCCCACACGTATCAAACCCTCACCGTCCAAAAATGGTGAAAGATTCGACAAATTGCTGGTTCCTCGCAACACTTTGTATTTAGCAAGCTGTTGAATTTCTTCTTTGAAATCTGATGCCTGTATTTGCTTGATGATCAACATTAATGCATTTCGTAGTTCCTTTGTAGATAGGGATTTTTGATGTTGTCTAGACCCATTCCGTTTGGTATTGGTTACAAATCGTAAAATGTATCCAACAATGTGTTGAAGACGCCAAAATGAATTCTTATGATTTATTTTATAGATGAAATCGGGTTCTGTTAAAGTCATCACTAATGCTTGCTTTTCCTTTCTCTCTAAATTTGTTGGGTGGGCAAGGTTCGGCCTGAATTTAGGTGGCCAAGCTGTTTCTTGGCCGTGTAAAAATATGGGACCATAGAACCATAAAGAGCAATCTTTCAAGTGCCTGGGTGCAATTCCTCGAGATAATATGTCTGCGGGATTACATTTTGTGCTGACGTGCCGCCATTGTTCTGGTCTAGTATTTTCTAGGATGGTTGAAATTCGATTGGCAACAAACGTGTTGAGAGACGCTGATGAGTTTATCCAAGACAGCACAATTTCCGAATCAGTCCACAACCAAACTTGGCTTGTAAACTGAAGATCAGCTATTATTCTTGTAGCTAGTTGTGCTCCAAGTACAGCTGCGCATAGCTCCAATCTCGGAATGGATTGAGCTTTGATTGGGGCTACTCGGGACTTCGCACAAAGGATTTGTGACATGACTATTCCATGTTTCATGGTAAATCGAAGATAAGCCACTGCACCGTAAGCCTTTTCTGATGCATCTGTAAATATGTGCAATTGTACAGATTCTGCGATTCCACTTTTGAAGATGTGTCTTGATATTTTTAGCGTTTTCAGTTCATTCAGGTCTGCGCGGAAAGTAATCCACTTGGTATGCATGGATTCGGGTAGAGCTTGGTCCCAATCGAGTTTTAGCTTCCATAACTCTTGTATGAATATTTTTGCAGTGACAGTGATAGGAGACAGAAGACCCAATGGATCGAAAATTCGTGCGAGATCCGATGTCACAGTCCGTTTAGTTACTCTTTTATTATCAATAATATTCACCTTTATGCTTAGTTGATCTTCTTTCGGCAGCCACGTAAGTCCTAGTGTACTGATGGAATCTGATTTACTGCTCTCGAAGTCCAAATTAAGTTCCAGATCATCTTTTGGAACAATTTTGAGCAGTTGGGGGTGATTGGCACACCATTTTCGCAAATTGAAGAAGCTTTGCTTCATGATCTGCTGAAGTTGTTCTTGCACCTGAATTGCGGTGTATAAATTATCGCTTCCGCCTAGTCCATCATCTACATAGAAGTTTTCTTTTAGAAACTGTGATGCCAGAGGATACTGTCTGGCATTTTCCTTTGCCAATTCTTGTAGGCATTTAGTTGCCAAATAGGGAGCTGCTCTTGTTCCATATGTTACAGTGTTCAGTTGATAGTATGAGAGTGGTTCTGAAGCATCTGTCCGCCAAATTATCATTTGAAAACGGCGGTCCTCAGGAGACACCAAAACTTGCAGATACATCTTTTCTACATCTGTGGAGAATACGAATTTGGGTAGTCGAAACCTTAATAAAATTGAAAATAGTTCACTTTGTACTATTGGTCCTGTATACATCAAATCATTTAAAGAGTGCCCTGATGTTGTTTTGGCTGAAGCATCGAATGCTACTCTCAATTTGGTTGTGGAGCTGTCCGGTTTTAGAACGCAATGATGTGGGATAAAATAGTTTGGTGAGCGAATAGAAGTTGATAATATCTTCGTCATGTGTTTCATATTTTCGTATTCATCCATGAATTTCTGATATTGACTCCTCAATTCGGGGTTTTTCTGCAGTCGATGTTCTAATGACAAGAAACGATTTAGAGCGATTTTGTAAGAGTCACCGAGGATTTCAGGATCTTGGTGGAACGGGATCTTTACAACAAAACGATTTTCATTGTTCCGCGTTGTATGATGTACAAACAACTCTTCACATTTTCTTTCTGCTAGTGACAGTGCCCTTTCAGTTGACTTAAGTTCATCCAGTTCCCACAGTCTTGCAATGGAAGCTTCAAGGCTGTCATTAGTTGTGGATACTCCGCATATAAGCTGTGTAGGCTTTTTTATTTCTATTTTTCCAGAAACTATCCATCCAAGCACAGTATTCTGGAGGGTTGGTAGTTGTGGAGATAATTCGATTTGTCCAACTGAAAGTAGTTGAAGAAAGTGTTCAGCGCCCAATAAAATATCGATTTTGTCCGGTCGGTTGAAATGTGGATCAGCTAGTACCAAGTTTTTGGGTAATGGCCAGTCATTTATATTGGAAAAATTGTGCCGGCTGGGGAGAAATAATACGCGGAAGGACAAATGCTTCGAGTTGTGTTGTAAATCCATTAATTCTAGAATGCAGTACTATGTTAACTCGGTGCTGTGTTTTAGTAGTGGTGCTGCCGATTCCACTAATGTTTGCCGATGACGGCTGCATTGGGATACCAAGTCGTTTGACTAGACGATCGGTGATACAGTTTACCTGGGATCCTGAGTCAAGTAATGCGCGGCATTCAATTTCTGATGAATCAGTTTTGAGTTTAACTACTGCAGTGCCAAGGATCACAGCTGATGACGACTGTTGACTTGCTGTGGTTAAAGAAGTAGCTTTTGATTTGGTTGAGCACCCTGGTGTTGCAGGATAAGTCGTAGCTTCTACAATGGTTGTTGCGGAGGATCATGCTGCCTGTGGTTTTTCTTCATTTAATTGTTTTGACGGGTAGTTCTTGTTTTCTAGATGCAATAGCGAGTTATGTTTCTTATTGCATTTCGTGCAACCCCTTGAGGTACATTGTTTTGAAGAATGGCCAGATTTCAGACAATTTACACATAATTTTTGTTTTTGGATGAAATTTAAGCGCTCGTATGGCTTGAGTTGTTGAAATCGTTGGCAACGATATAGCTGATGAGGACCTATTTTACAAAGCACGCACAAAGGCTCAATTGATTTAGATGGTGCAGCTGTTGCACATACCTTCGAAGATGGCTTTTCTTTTTAGCCCATTGCCTCCATTGATTGAAATCGAGTTTCCAGAAAAGCTAGGAAGTGTTTGATTTTCTGTAGCTGTTTTGGATTTGTGATTGATCTTTCATATTGGTTATGAGTGTTTCGATCCAGTTTCTTTACGAGGAGGTGCAATAGAATGGGGTCCCAGGATGTAGTGTCGATTCCAAGATTTTGCAATGCATGCAGACATTCCTGAGTTGTGTCATGAAGTTGCTTGATTGATGCAATTGTTGGTCCGACTGCAGGTTGTTCGATCAGCTGCTGTATTAATGATGCGACCAAAATTCGTCTATTGTCGTATCGCTCTTTTAGCATTTCCCAGGCTGTCTCATAATTTTCTGCAGTCGCTGAAAGGTGACTTATGAGCCTTTCAGCTGCACCTGCTACATTAGCCTTCAGGTACCACATTTTTTGGACCGCAGGAATCCGCTGATTGCCTACAAGTTGCAGAAATAAGTCATAGAAGGTCCTCCATTTGAGGTAGTCACCGTCAAACCTAGGAATTGTTATCTTAGGCAGGGGTACTCCAATAAGCTGATCATATGGAGTCGGTGGATCGGGAGCCACTTGGGAAGCCTTCTTAAAATTTTCAAATATCCTTGCTTCTAAGGTAGTGTATGCAGTCATGTTGTATCCTTCTTGAACCGGATCATGACTGGTTTCCCATATGGTGAAATGTAGGTTCTGGATTTGGTCCCATAATTTTTCTTTCAGCTTCATATTCTCGGCTGTCGGATCCATTGTGAGCAATTGCTCTAGAGACGCCATCATTACACTTTGCCTTCTTATTAAAGCGATAGTTGCAGATGTCTTACATCCTACCTCACCAGCGGGTTTGATTATTGGTGTGGGTTTGTCGGTGATTGGTTGTTGAACTGCCTCCCCTGTAGATGATTTCATCAGAGCTGTCTCAAAAATATCCTTGTATTTGTCGACAAGCTCTGAGATGTTTTTGTAGTAATCTTTACCAAAGTAATCGTGGTCTAACGGAATTTGATCGAGGCAACGGATTTTGCTGTCCGTGGTCTCAAATTCCGACCAAGCGCTATCTAGCCTTTTGAGTCGTTCCTCATAGTAAACAACAGTTTTCCTGATAGCTGAGTCCTTTTTAAAATTGCGGACTATAGTTTCGATCAAGTCACCTGCTGCCAGCTGTGATTCTATCAGCTTGTTGAAAGTATCCATATTTGGTTTCTCAGGAGTAACGATTTGAGTTGTTGAGTCTTCTAGCTGCCTGAAGGGGAATTCTCCAGTGTAGATATTTGTTGATAAATATTGATCCTAGCTGCCTGAAGAGAATGTTCCAGTGTAAGAAGTTTTACGATGTATGTCAATCCTAGCTGCCTGAGAGGAGCGATGTCAGTGTAGGCAACTTCAAAGACGAATATTGATCCTGTGTCAATCACGTCGGGGTCACCAATGTTTAATTCAGTAAATGAATAAGGTTGAACTATTTTGTTTAACCTGTTTGGGTTATCTTCAAGGCGATTCACCAGGAAGATTTATTGATGCAACTCAAGCACTTGAAACTTGGTTGCGTGGAGATGGTTAAATCACTTTTGGTAAAACAACTTTGTTTCTTTGCAAAAATGTAATTGAACAATGTTTTATTTAACTTTCTTTCTTATATACTAACTTATTGATATGTCATTAAAATTTTCTACTATTAATTGTATTGCTTAATAAAATGTTGCTTTATTAAGCGTATTGCTTAAGTACAAGTTCATTGTACAAAAAACAACCATTTATGCATGATTGCAAGTTTGCAATTATTTATGAAACAGTGTCTTATTTCTTTTGTTTAATTTTGAAGTGCAATGAACGGTTTAAAATAATAATAAGTTTGTTTAATTGTGAGGTGCAATGAACTACAGGAGAAGTGAAGTTTAAAATATAGGTCAGTGTTTTTTTTTTTGTGAAAGTATGAACATATATATATATATATATATATATATATATATATATATATATATATATATATATATATATATATATATATATATATATATATATATATATATATATATATATATATATATATATATATATATATATATATATATATATATATATATATATATATATATATATATATATATATATATATATTTACATTTGTTTTGGAAGCAAAAAATAAAGAACGTAATGCAATATTAAGAGAAATACATAGTTACTTTAAGCAGCCCACACACGAAAGATTTTTGCGTGTGATTTGCTCGCATACCAAATCTCTACTAACGACAAACAAATCACAATAAACTTAAACGTCAACAGGTACACATGAATTGCAAAGCGAGTGCTGCATTTGTTCTTTTGGTTATTTATTTATTTTAGTATATTATTATTATTTATTTACGTTTTTATTTATATATATATATATATATATATATATATATATATATATATATATATATATATATATATATATATATATATATATATATATATATATATATATATATATATATATATATATATATATATATATATATATATATATATATATATATATATATATATATATATATATATATATATATATATATATATATATATATATATATATATATATATATATATATATATATATATATATATATATATATATATATATATATATATATATATAAATAAAAACGTAAATAAATAATAATAATATACTAAAATAAATAAATAACCAAAAGAACAAATGCAGCACTCGCTTTGCAATTCATGTGTACCTGTTGACGTTTAAGTTTATTGTGATTTGTTTGTCGTTAGTAGAGATTTGGTATGCGAGCAAATCACACGCAAAAATCTTATTTTAGTATATTATTATTATTTATTTACGTTTTTATTTATATATATATATATATATATATATATATATATATATATATATATATATATATATATATATATATATATATATATATATATATATATATATATATATATATATATATATATATATATATATATATATATATATATATATATATATATATAAATAAAAACGTAAATAAATAATAATAATATACTAAAATAAATAAATAACCAAAAGAACAAATGCAGCACTCGCTTTGCAATTCATGTGTACCTGTTGACGTTTAAGTTTATTGTGATTTGTTTGTCGTTAGTAGAGATTTGGTATGCGAGCAAATCACACGCAAAAATCTTTCGTGTGTGGGCTGCTTAAAGTAACTATGTATTTCTCTTAATATTGCATTACGTTCTTTATTTTTTGCTTCCAAAACAAATGTAAAAGGAGAAACATATTGGTTAGCTCCTGAAATAAAAAAAATTTTGCTAAGCCAGTGCTTTTCCAACGGATATTACTTCCACATTAAAATGGAAATAATGCCCATTGATATTTTTTCTTTTTTATATGTAAATAATGTGCATGGACTTTATTGTATGCCAACATATTGCGAGTTACAATCTGTGGTACAGAACATGAATTGCAAGAGTTGGCTCGCGTAAAAAGCAGTGCTTTTTCATCGGACATTATTTCCACTTGGAAATGGAAATAATATACTATATTGACATTATTTCCTTTTTTATATGTAAATAATGTCCATGGACGTTATTGCATGCCACCACATTACGAGTTATAATCGGTGGTACAGAACATGAATTGCAAGAATTGAGGGCCAACTAAACTACGCAAGCGGCTTGGCAAACATACTTTTTTCATTTGAACACAGACTACGCAAAACTGGTTCGTACAAGCAAAGATTTTTCACATTAATCACTGATTTAAATTTTAATTTTCCACGACAACCTCACTCTATGGAAATTTTGTTGCAAATGAGCTAATTTTACAATAGACTATACAATCAGTTTTCCACAAATTCAATATGGCAGTCAAAATATCTAAATTTTTTGATTTTTCTGCAAGCACCTTGTCAAGCCGCTTGCCAAGAGTAAAGACACCGCCATATATTACACAACAAGCTTGTACAAACGCAAATTTCTGTCATGTTTGGCAAGCCGCGTGCGTAGTTTATTTGGCCCTTTAATATCAAGTGGCGTTATCAGTAAAACAACACACAACAAAATTGTAATAGTATTATTTTTATTTGTACGTTGACAGTTCGGGTGAGTTTTTCTATTTTTTATTGACTGATTGGGTATAATCAGCTGACGATCAGCTCTGCTGATAAGGCTACCTGGTACTGAATTCGCTTTGAACCGAGGTCACACTTTTATGTAATTAGACCCCGTCGAAACTAGCAATAAATATATGAATAAGTATTACAGAAAATCGTCACCTTATTATTGGTTTTAGCCATAAGCATAGGAAAAAGCATTGAAAAGCAGCAAGCCAATAATAAGGTAACGAAATGTCAAAACTATGTTATCTCTAACTTGAGGTCTGCACGTAACATGTAAGATGATGTAACATGTAAGATGAGATTGTCAAATTCAATCGCAGAGAGAATTATGTTACGTGTATACTTCAAATTGGTGTTATCTCAATGTTATAAAAACTTTAATGAGAGCGTTGTTATAAGAATTCTTATAACAACAATCTTATGATATGAACTGTCAAAAACCACACGTACAGGAAAATTACTTAGTGTGCATGTGTGAGTGTTTATTAAAATAAATGAAAAGCAATCTTTTTGATAAAATTTCTGTGTTAAATAAATGAATAAATGTGTTTAATTGATTTATAAATTAAAAGTTGTGTGAAAATTTAAAAATAAAATAAATAATTATGCAAAAGTACTGCATGTTAACTCGATGAGCATTTGCATAAAATGAAATCTTATAGGAAAAGAAATATTACGTCTTCCCCTAGTATAAGATTACGAGAAAAATCGACATTTTGTTTTAATTAATTTGCCGACGTTTTCTCTCATGTTTTCCCATAGTTAATGTCTCGTAAAGACGCTGTGTAAAGCGGACCATCGATTATACAATATACTATGCGATAAATGGCACAATACTTTCAAACAAAATAATGCCCATCTACCACGGCAGTTTGAAATTTTTTTATATATTTCACTTTATTATTTGTCTGTTTGTAAAAATTTTATGAATATGAAGATATATAATGTACAAATAATTAAAAAACATCTAAAACATTTATTTATTAACCTTCTTTATTCGTTTTTTCCATAAAATCAAACAAATTATCAAAAAAAACGTATATTAAATTTGATAGGTTGTGTTCTAACATATTTCTTCGGCCTGGTTTTTTAACATTGATTTCCAAACAATGGTAAAAAAAGAAACCCATTCAGTCCACACGTTAATTTCTTGTGTTAGGGCAGACTTTTGACAATTGCTAACACAACAATTTTCAAACTTATGTCTCACACCGGCTGTTGACGAGACATAAGTTTGAAAATTTTTGTGTTTGCAATTATCAAAACCTGTTGCTAACACAAAAAATGACTGGTTGGTCAGTAATGTTAGTGTTTGGACACATGTTTGGAAATTAATGTTCAAACACATGCCAGAGCAATTATGTTGGGACACAAGCTGTCAAATGTATGTAGTGGTTTCTGCATAATTTGCTTGTAAAAAAAGATTTGCTTGTAAAGAGTAAAAAAATGAATGAGAATTAACGCCACAACATTAACGAATTGATTCACTCAAAAATCTTCAGTAAGCAAACTTGGTACAATCGTATTCCTTTTGCTATCATTGTTGTTGTTCTTATTTGCGTGTATGTCGTCATCGGGGTTGTTTTTAGGACACAGTTTTTCTTGTTGTTTTTGGTTTGCGTCCCAGAGTCAAACAAAATAAAATTTATTTTTAGACAAACTTTTGTTAGACAATTTTTTGGTGATAATTTTTTCTGTGTGGTTTCGTTTTTCTGCCAGCAATATTTATTCAGCCGTGGGTGCTGTTTTGGCTCTATATTTAGCCTTTGCTTTATATACATATATCCTAAATAAATAAATAAATAAATATATATATACAGGGCTTACTTTGGTAGTTCCATGCCAAGCGAAATTAATATAATTTAATGTAGGGATGGGCAAAATATATCGATATATCAAAATATCGATATTTAAGAAAAAAATATCGATATATATCGCCGATATGGAACAAGTCCAGTTTAGTGACACAGCTCCAAATAAAAAAAATTACATAGGAGGATAGAAAATGCAAAAATAAGAAGAAAATGTTAAATTAAAACATTGGGGGAAACGCTTAGTTTTCGAGTTATGAGCTTCTGAAGTTTTCATATATATAAACATACATATGTAATTTTCTAATATATTTTTGAACATATATTGCCAATATTGGTATCATTTTAAAGCTTTTAAATAAATCTTTAGCTCTTAATACAGTTTATACAAAATTTTACACTAAAATGTAAAGAAAGATCACTAGGTAAGTATGCAATTTATTCAAATGAAAGGATTTTCGGAACAAATCAAGTTTAGCCAAGTAGGTCCAAAATAAACATAGCCTATCTTATAGGGAATTGAAGAATAAGAAGAAAATATGAAATAAAAAAGTTGGCGGCAACCCATATTTTCCGAGTTATGGGCCTCTGAAGTTTTCATATAAAACTGTGATTATACGTTATATTTTCCAACATTCAATACATATCGGCATTGTTTAAAAGCTCTTAAGAATATATTTTAGGTGGTGGTAAATATTTTAAAATGTGGCTTCGCTGAGTAAAGATTCTCTGCACGGCCGGCCTTTGGCCGGGCTTAAGGATTTTTTCCTCTATGTATGTCGAATAGCAGCTTCGCTGAGTAAAGCCTTTCTGTACAGCCGGCCTTCGGCCGGGCTTAAGGATTTTCTTCTCTATGTATGTCGAATAGCGGCTTCGCTGAATAAAACCTTTCTGTACAGCCGGATTTTCGTAAACTCATCCCCGCATCGTAATGGGTTCAAAAAATTTTTAAATGTTTGAATATTCAGAAAGATCTATTCAAAAGCTTTAAAATGATACCAATATTGGCCATATACGTTCATATAGTTGAAAATTACGTTTGTATGTTTATATATATGAAAACTTCAGAAGCTCATAACTCGAAAAATAAGCGTTTCCCCCAATGTTTTAATATGCATTTTATTCTTATTTTTGCATTTTCTATCCCCCTATGTAATTTTTTTTTATTTGGAGCTGTGTCACTAAACTGGACTTAAGCCGCCGATATTTCAGAAACCGAGATATCGCTACATCGATTTTTATTTACGAGTATCGCTTTCGATATTTTTAAGAGCTTTTTATAAATTTTAGCCGTTTTTAAACTGTATACGAAACTGGCATTACTGCATGTAGCATGTGTTTTTTAAACTGACGCGAAGAAAATGGGGCTTTTTCATAATAACAGTCAATACGGAGACACAATGGTTTTGGTATGATAGACGTTGATTCGGGTAAATAAATGTCTTCTGTGTGGAAATTAAAAAATATATATGTATCGAACCCGCTTCTTGTAATTTGTGTGGTAGACACGTGGGAAAACGCAACAGATTTGGTTACAGACCTAAAAAGCAAGCTTATTTGCAACTTATGAAAACATCACAATTCGACAATGAGGCTGGATAAAATTTTTGTCGGCTGCGCAGCCCTTTTGTCTACGTTCATACCATTCATGTCTTATTGACAAGGTTCTTACTGTTTCTTCTTTGAACTTTCATTGGCGTTCACACAATGCATGTCTTG
This sequence comes from Panzeria rudis, assembly GCA_956483635.1. NCBI lineage: Eukaryota > Metazoa > Arthropoda > Insecta > Diptera > Tachinidae > Panzeria > Panzeria rudis. The sequence goes on from OY101449.1 coordinate 65,707,276, forward strand.
ATGACGAAATGTTTTTTAAGTAGATATAGTTAACTATTGTGTGCATGCTCATGTGCGTTTACGAATAAGAAAGCAAAACGTACTAATAGTACATGCACCCGAGTACTCGTTTCTTTTCCCCTCGTCTCTCACGCCAATAACACCCCGTCTTCACGAGATATGATTTTGTTCTAACATTTGTCAAACTTCAAACTTCATACATAAAAAATTCAGAAAAATTTTAGTGCTATTTTTTCATATCGACTTTGACTTTTGTCAAGACAAAGCAATGGCTCGTGAAAACGCTATATAAGTCTACGTTCATACGATGCAAGTCTTATTGATCAGCTTCTTACTTTTCTTCTTTGAACTTTTTTTGACGTTCGACGATGAAAGTCATCGCTTAATTGTTTCTTCCCTTTGCAGGAATGTATACACGTGTGAATGAATGTGTGCGTTTCTTATATTACGAATGAGAAAGCAAAACGAATTTCATCGGTAGATGAGGTTGTGTACCCGTTTCTTTCCTCTTGCCTCTCTCGACCACAATATAACAATCTGATCAATAAGACTTGCATCGTCTGAACGTTGACTAAAGTAGCAATCATGTCAATAAGACATGACACCCCGTCTAGACTAGCAATAAATATGTTAGCATGTATTGCAGCAAATGTCAAAGCTACATATTTATTGCTGTCAAAATATGTCGCAATAATTGTTAACCAATTTTCATTAACAATTATTGCTAACATTAAACATCAAATGGTATAAAAATATGAAAAAATTAAAAAATATATTAAAATAATAAACTACATTTTAAAATAATTGTGTGGAATAAAAATTTTCAGTTCAAATAAACAAAAATATATTGTTTTCCTGTAAATGCACAGGAAACATCTGGCTTGGCTTGCTTTAAATTGTGAGTTAACATAATTGTGTGTTCCCTGTTAAAGCAATAAGCAATATTGCTCTATTATTCTGCCGACGTTTTTTTTTCATATTTCTAATATATTTATTGCTAATCTAGACGGTGTGATTTCTCTATGCCTGGCTCTGGATTTTTGTAAGGTGGTGCGGCAGATAAAGCAAGTTTATATATATTGTTGTCTCTTCTTTCGTGAAGACTCGTACAAGCAAAGACTTTTCACATTAGTCACTAATTTCAATTGTAATTCTCCACGACAACCGCACTGTATGGAAATTTGGTTGCAAATGAGCTAATTTTACGATAAACTATACAATCAGTTTGCCACAAATTCAATATAGCAGTCAAAATATCTAAATATTTTGATTTTTCTGCAAGCCGCTTGTCAAACTCGAAAACACCCCATATATTACACAACAGGCTTGCACAAACGTAAATTTCTGATATGTTTGGCAAGCCGCTTGCGTAGTTTATTTGGCCCTTTAAATGCTTAAGCAGAGGCCACTCTTACAAACTTGCGTGGCACTCAAAAATTCATCATTTTTGTATGATACTTTTGACTGTCTATACTATCGATCATGTTCGACACTCAAACCATCATTCAAGAAAAAAATTTGACACGCAAACACAGAAAACAACAAAATTCGGTGCGCTTTATTGATAACAAACATTTTTTATAATTATTTAATTTCTTATTATTTAACATCTCGTCGTACGATTTTTTCTTAACATCTCACACAAACAGCCTTGTATTTCATAAAAATATATGAATTCTTCGAAAATATAATTTTCAGCGTCCAAGTTATGAGGCTTATGCTACAAAAAATAGCTCTTGAATGACACTTTTGGTTCACACTATCATTCAAAAACCAATATGGCCGCTGAGTGCCACTCAACCGCAAAAATGTTTGTGGTTGAATGTTGTATGATGAGATTTGCGTCTTAACTATCATACAAGCCAAAATTTGAGCAAAAGTGTCACGCAAGTTTGCAAGTGTGGCCTCTGCTTTAGTGTGAATTTCGAATTAACCTGGCCTTTACACATGCAAGTGCAAGTTCGAAAAACTTAATACACTCAAAATTTTCACTAACCCGCTTTTGATTTTGCTGTGAGAAAGATAGAGAAAAGAATACAAATTAATCTTTCGTTGATAATTCGTAAACAGAACTTGCATGCAAGTACTTGCATGTCTAAGCGTAGGGTAAAGGTGGATCCACATCTTGTCTTATCATTTGCGGCACAAATTTTAGCTTGTAGATGTGGACGAGCTTTTAAATATTTATCACACAAATATTTATTCACGAAAATTTTTGCGTCTACTCGCTCAAGCAAATGATAAGACAATAAAATTAGTACTATTTCTACAAATGCGTCCAAACCAGAACAGCATGCGGCGCAAATTTTTGCGTTGTTCGTCAGAAACCAACAAGCCACGGTTCGTGTGCGTTGAATGTGTCGAAAATTCTTGTGTCGTTTCTGTGTGCCACACACGTCCACACTAACTAAAATGCACCGCAAATATTTACAGTTGTGGACCCACCTTAAGAAATATCAAATTTTGATATTCTAACATATATCCTGGGCCTTGTGTTTTAAGAATGATTTCCAAACATGTGTTAGAACACAAACACATTCGGTCCAGTCGTTAATTTCTTGTGTTAGGACAGAATTTAGACAATTTGTGTTAGCAAAAATTTCTAAACTTATGTCTCGTGAAGAAGGGCCTTAAGTTTGGACATTTTTGCATTCGAAATTGTTAAAATCTGTTGCTAACACAAAAATGACTGTGTGAACAGTAAATATTAGTGTTCTGACACATATTTCGAAATTGATGTTCAAACACAACACATAGCAATTATGTTAGGACACAAGCTGTCAAATTTAGTATGTAGAGGTTTCTGTATAACTTGTTTGTTTTTATCGAAAAAGAAAAAAAGGAAATTTCTTGAGGTGTTTTGTTAGCACCAGTCATATTATTGGATGGTGGTGCGGCAGAGATAGCAAATTTATATATATATTGTTGTCTATTTCATGTTGGCAGCAATTCTTGTTTTTAAGACATCGTTGTTCTAACAATTGTGTTACGTGACAAATTTAATTTTTCATTGTTATAACAAAAAATATCACAAATATCTACCATGAGTGGTCTGTAAATTTTAACGTCACACGATCTTAATTCGTAGCGTTATCTTTAACTTACATGTGTAAATGCTGCGATACTTGAGAGATTTATTAGCATGTGTAAAGGCATGGTTAATTATATTGGGCTTGATAGAATTGGCGGCTATTATTGAGCCGCCGACTCAACCTAGTGGTGGCGGTAAAAAATTAAGCGACAGCGACCTTTACATTTTTGGCTTGCATTTCAGAAAAGTTGTTAAGCAAAGCAGGTCGAATTGGATGCAGGCAGGTGCGTTTTGTGTTATTTATATATGTATTATTAAATTATTAAATATACATGTCGAGTCTGCCGTAACGAATGCAATCGGGTCTGTTTTGTATTCCATGCGGAATTAGCAAAGCATTGTTGCAAATTATTATTTATAATAATGTTTTTATAAAATTCGGCACATTTTAATTCCGTTGGAATACAGAACATACTCGATTGTAAAAGATTTTTTTGGGGTTTTGACTATGGCGCAGCAAAGGGTTGATATTTATGTTCATATTCTTATATACAATATTTTATTATTTTATTAATAGGTACTGGGAGAGGAGCTTGCTGGTTGTGCGTTGGGTAAGTGAGATTGTTTTTTCCTTCACAAAAAAGCACAAATTCATACAAAATGGCGGACGTGCCGCCATTTTGTATGAATATTGTACGCTATTACGCTAAAAGTCCATAACACGCGTTTTTGTGTCGACGCTTTCTCACGTTTTACGCATTGTTAAGTGTATTCTCAAATTTACAAATATATAGTTAGCTAAAATGCAATAATGCGTAACTAAAAAAATATTTGAAATCGAGTTTTTGATTGATTGTTATGAATTCCATTAAACTGCGTGCCTTGACATGCTTCTCCTATAAAATTTTTGTTATTGGTACGCCTTTTTGCATTTTAGCTAACGATATGTAACAAAGACTTAAGTAATCAAATTACTATTCCAACATGTACAAAATACTGTATAAGATTATAATAAACAGCACCACTTATAACAATAAAACTGTTAATGCTATCATTAAAACTGAATTTATAGTACAAACAAAAATGACTTTTTCTTATTCTGTTTAGGTAAAGTATAATTTAAGAACAACAATTAAATTTAAAGATATGTTTTCATTGAAAAGAGTATAATAAATATGAATATGAAAACAGTCAACTCCAAATAATTTGAATCTTTATTTTACGAAAAAGATCACAACTCGTTTTTTTGTGAAGTAGTGGTCAGAACAATACATTTTACAGTTGGTAGATATGAATAAATACCGTCGGTGTTGTAAAACAAGTGCGATATGTAGATTATTTTGTGTGTTAGTAAAGGTCTATTTAGTAAAAACGTATCGCTTAACGTTAGAACTTTCAGTGCCACCCAACTTTAGGTGTTAGTTATAGAAAACGTATCACCCCAAGCAATTTTGTCAGCTGTTAGTATTGGATTGTAATGCATTTGGCATTAGTCTGACATTTGCTACGTAAAAAACAAATTTCTGTAGATTTTTGTACGTAACAAAAGCAACGATACGTTTTTAGTAAAGGCCCTGATTCACTATCCTACACGGTCGAACGAATCATTCACAGGAAAGTTTTACAGAAGTCTGACCGAAAAATCGCATCGAAATGGCGTTGAGTAATTTTTAAATTTTTTTACTATATTTCTTTTCACATTTTTATTATATTGCTTATATTTTATCTTCCTGTGCTCCTTTTAAAAGTCAGTAGTTTCAGTTTGTCTCAAAACTAATTGTCAAAGTTGGTCGGAGTTCATCACACCTTTTCAAAATAATCGTATTGAAATTATTTGGAAAACAATTGTTTTCCATCACATCCCTACAAGAACAGTGACAGTCATTTGATCAATCATATGACTGGTAGTGCTGATGGAAATATCCATCATCACGTAGAACAAATTTTCTATCATTTTCTTAAAACAATTAGAAAAAACTGATGGAAACTTTTGTGTACGTGTGATTTTGCATCCTTCTCTAACGTATGAATTTTGTCGTCCATAGAACATATAACTGAACTGCTCATTCTAATGATTTTTACTAGTCAGTATTGATGTAAATATTAGTCACAGCTGACTAGTCAAGCTTGATGGATATATAGGTCATTGCTGACTAATCAAGCATGATGGATATATTGGTCATAGTTGACTAATCAAACCTGATGGATATATTCGTCAGTGTTGACGAACATACCAATTGAAATAAAACACGATTTATTCCACAATAAATTCTTCATACTGATTGTATATACATATAAGCATGATCAAATAATACAGGTCTGTGCAGCAGAGAACAAAATGGCCGTCCTGCTGTGATTGTCAAAATAACTCCATATATAAAAAATATTGTTTGTTTTTTTATATGAAGTTGACAACCTCGGCATGAAAACAAAGGAACAGACCTGTATTATTGGATCATGCATATAAGAAACTTATACATAACCGAAACATAGCATTCAGATAACTTAACATTAGGATGCAACACCTTTTAATTCTCAACAAACCACCAGCCTAAAAAGGCACCTAGTTTATTGCCATTGAATATCTATGAAGTAAAATATTTTTCAATGATTATGCAAGTTACACTATTCTAGCCGCAAAATGCAATGACCTACCTTAGAACAAAGGGTGTAGCTAACATACGAGTATAAAGAAACACTTCTATGCCACTTTGCAAAAATATTGTTGAAGAAAGGTAAGCAAATCGTTTGCTTTTGTATCGGCCGTCATAACCAAACACTATGCCACGTTCATATTCCTCTGGAGTGTATTGCTATTTGATATAGTTGCATAATCCCTGATTCGGACAGTAACAAAATCATTCATGGAATCAAAACCAGCCCGCATGCGGCCACAAAAACCAACCGTGCCAAAAGCCAAACAATACAAACATTGATTTTAAATTTAGAGAAATTTAATTTTTCACGTCAAAAAATTTCAAAAATGCAACTCTAAAATACATTCGTCAACGATGATGGATATCTCCATCATCAATGACAAAATCATGCATATGTATTAGTAAAAAAATTGTTTGGGTATTAGTTTCAGTCAGCAATTTCTTGTAGGGATACCTACATATCGTCATCTAATATCCAAAAAGCCGTAAGTACACTTATTTTTATTAGAAAAGAAGGAAAAAACTATATATTTCAGACCATTTGATTCTTAGTAGCCAAATTTTAAAATCAATCTTAGAAAACCAATGCGGAGTATACGGTTATACGAGTAAAATTTTAATGAAAGATGTATTTTGGTTAATTATATTACAATCAAAAAAAATTATTTTGAGATTTTTTTCGCTTACAGCCTTTTGGATTTTAGGTGACGATATACATATGTTTGTTAAGTAACTATTCAGGTTACATACAGATTTTCAGCAACTTCTCCGTGACCTATCTTCGGCAATTAAGTACCAAAAAATAGCGTCGGTAATTAATAAAGGTAAAAAATTTTATATTTAGTATTTTAGGAGATAACGGGTTAACAAAAAGGTACCAAAATCACATTTTTACCCTTATTCGGTCCCTGAATGTACAAAATGCAAAAGAGTACCTATCACCTGTCCGCCTATTTTTTGATTTTATTATGCTGTTTTTGGAATTTGATGTCCACCTTAGTTAGATCCGGAAATACAAAATTACCGTATTTACCCATTTTCCCCCCTTTGCATTAGTGGATCTACACATCGGGAGGGCGGCCGACGTACATTCAAAGTACGTAACAAATAGCTGTACAGGGAAAAGTACCAAAACTAACTCCCAAAATTCGAATTTCTAAAAAGTACCAAAGCACATTTTAGGGCTTCTTAAGGAGAGAAGAATACATTTTAAATTTCATTTCTATCTTTATTATTTGAGGAGATAACGGGTTAACAAAAAGGTACCAAAATTATATTTTTACCTTTTTCGGCCCCTAAATTTACAAATTTCAAAAAAAGTATCAAACACCTGTCTGCTTATTTTTTAACCTTATTATGCTGTTTTTGGAATTTTATGTCTACCTTAGATCCGGAGATATAAAGTTACCGAATTTACCCGTTTTTACCTCTTAGCATTTGAATTTCCAAAAATCCCTTCTTAGTGAATCTATACATCGGGAGGGCGACCGACGCACATTCAATGTACATAACAAATAGCTGTATGGGAAAAAGTACCAAACAGAACTCTAAATTTTACCCTTTATATATTCGAATTTCTAAAGAGGAACAAATCACATTTGGGGCCTTCTTAAGGGAGAAGAATAAATTATAAATTTCATTTCTATCTTTAGTATTGTAGGAAACTGTTAGTTAGATCCGGACATATAAAGTTACCGAATTTACCCCTTCTTGCCCCCTTAGCATTCGCATTCTTAAAAATCCCTTAGTGGATTTATTTATTGGGAGGGCGGCCGACGCACATTCTATGGCTAATACCATGTTCACACGACAAAGTGAAGCACTTGCTTCGCTCTCTCAATTACGATTGCGAATCACACTGTTCTCGCGACGCATTCTTGATTCGTTTCAATGGTTCAGCGCTGCCACTAGAACAAAATTTTTTCTACCAAATTTTCCACAAAAATCTATCAAAACCGTTTAAAACTTACCAATTTCTTAAAATTTATTGATTGCGTTTTTAAAGCATTCTGGTAGTCAAGTTTGAAATACATCTTTAAAAATATTTTTGAGTTATAATGGATTTATCGCACACATATATTCCGATAGGAGTGCTCTTAGTTCAATACTTTTATTCCTACAGTTTTCCTTTTACCATCTTCAGATTCCGTTCATGTTGTATTTAAATTTTACAGCGATAAAGTTGTCATACCTCAAGAAGGTCCTTTAAACTTTTTTATAAGCAAAGCTAGCACTAAGTTTTACAATCTACAGCATATTGTTAAAAAATTACACTGAATTAATTCAAAGATAGGCTCTTTATTTTTCTTAAGAAAAGAGATATATCTAAATCTAGAATCGGGATTTTCCTCTGATTTAAAAAATGTAAATATAAATACCATTTTTCTGAAAGCAAATATTTTTGTGTTGTTTCTCTTTCGCTCTGTTTTTCAACATAGAATGTGAGACACTGCGTAGTTGAAAAATATTTAGATACTCATGCACACCTTTATTTAATACACCCATGCTGACCTTTAATACGAATGTAAACATGTTGTTATGAACAGCTGTGATGGTATAATGGCGGCGGAAACATTTACTTTTTGGCACCGTCCTTAAAAACTCTATTGATGATTTTAGATACTTCGGCTTATGGAAATCGTCAGATTATTATATTCCCTTGTTCCTTGAATTATTTCCTACAAAATAAAAAAAAGTTGACCGCGCTCGAGTAAATCCAGGTGACGTTATTTTTTTTACAACTTCCCGACCCTCCCATTTCTTTATGTCATACTTAAATCGTCAGATTATTGAAATGCACACTGCTCTGCATGTATTTAACTCACCATCCCTTAAGCTGACGTGCTCGAGTATCTACAGCTATAGATTTTTCTGCTAATCGGATCGGCTGCCCTAGACGAGCCCCCTATATACCGGGTTCATATATGGTGGGAGTGTTTAAAACGGTGCAAGGTCTCACCCCTTATGGTTTTCTGACGCGCTTGAGTAAATCCAAAAATCTCTTCTATGGCTCCCCTACTATTGTATTAGCAATATTTCTATCGAGAAACTGTCGATAGTAATACAAAAAATGTTTTAACAGAATTAACCAAAACAATTAGAAGTGCTAAGAATTTGGAAAAAAAATTTTTCACACAGGACTCTAATGGCATAATGGAAAATTTTATAAGTTTAGAGAAATCCAGGAAAAGGACTGAAAAACTAGATGTTCTGTATTATGGATTGCATTCGATTTCTTCAACATCTACGATAAATCGAATAATTTTTTTAAGATAAGTTTTAAGATAAGTTCTTAGTGGATCTATACATCGGAAGGGTGACCGACGCATATTCAAAGTATTTAACAAATAGCTGTACGGGAAAAAGTACGAAACAGAACTCCCAATTTTACCCTTTATATATTCGAATGTCTAAAGAGGAACAAATCACATTTGGGGCCTTCTTAAGGGAGAAGAATACACTATAAATTTCATTTCTATCTTTAGTATTTAAGGAAACGACGGGATTTACCGAATTTTCCCATTTTTACCCCCTTAGTATTTGAATTTACAAAAATCCCTTTTTAGTGGATCTGTACATCGGGAGGGCGGCCGACGCACTTTCAAATTACATAACAAATAGATGTCCAGGAGAAATTACAAAAAAAAAACTCCCAATGTTACCCTTTATACATTCGAATTTCTAAAAAGTGCCAAGGCACATTTGAGGACTTCTTAAGGAGAGAAGAATACATTTTAAGTTTCATTTCTATCTGTAGTATTTTAGGATATAACGGGTTAACAAAAAGGTACCAAATTATATTTTTACCCCTTTTCGGCCCCTAAATGGACAATTTTCAAAAAAGTACCAGACACCTGTCCGCTTATTTTTTGATCTTATTATGCTGTTTATGGAATTTGTTGTCAACCTTAGTTAGATCCAGACATATGAAGTTACCGAATTTACCCCATTTTGCCCCTTTAGCATTTGAATTCTTAAACATCCCTTCTGGGATATATTTATTGGGAGGGCGGCCGACAGACATTCAAATTACATAACAAATTGATGTACAGGAAAAAGTACCAAAAAGAACTCCCAATTTTACGCTCTATATATTCGACTTTCTAAAAAGGAACAAATCACATTTGGGGTCTTGTTAAGGAGAGAAGAATGCCACTTAAATTTCATTTCTATCTTTAGTATTTTAGGAGATAAAGGGTTAACAAAAAGGTACCAAAATTATATTTTTACCCTTTTTCGGCCCTTAAATGTACAAATTTCAAAAAAGTACTAAGCATCTGTCCGTTTATTATTTTGTTATTATGCTGTTTTGGGAATTTTATGTGTGCCTTAGTTAGATCCGGAGATATAAAGTTACCGAACTTTCCTGTTTTTACCCCTTTTTGCCCCCGTAGCATGTGAATTTCCGAAAATCCCTTTTTAGTGGATCTGTACACGGGAGGGCGGCCGACGCACTTTCAAAGTATATAACAATTAGCTATACAGGAAAAAGTACCAAAAATAACTCCCAATTTTACCCTCTATATATTCGAATTTCTAAAAAGTACCAAAGCACATTTGCGGGCTTTTCAAGGAGAGAAGAATGCATATAAATTTTATATTTGCTTTTAGTATTTTAGGAGATCCCGGGTTAACAAAATGGTACCAAAATTATATATTTACCCTTTTTCGGCCCCTACATGTACAAATTTCAAAAAAGTAGCGAACACATTACGATTATTGTTTGCTCTTATTATGCTTTTTTTGGAATTTTATGTCTGCCTTAGTTAGATCCGGAGATATAAAACTACCGAATCTACCCGTTCTTACCCCTTTTTGCCCCCTTAGCATTTGCATTTCCAAAAATGTTCAATTGCTACCATAATATGAAATAGATAGTTCAGATATATTCAAAACAATAAAACCTGCTGTTTCTTTCATGTAATAGTCTTAATGTTGTAACCTGTCAGGCTACGTACAAAAATTCATCCAAAGTGTATTAATACCAAGTGGCCTTATTAATGCAACAACAACTGGACTTTACCAATCTTTCATGTTAAATGCATGCATAAAATGTTGTTGTTTAGTTTTTTTTACATAGTTTGACACTTTGGTAAAGTCAGCTGTTGTTAATATTTCCTAATAAGACCACCTTGTATCAATACGCCTTGAATTCATCAGAGTACCCCACTAGATACTTTTGAACGCCGTTAAGACCAACAAGGTACAAAGCGGCCAATCATCATAATTTACTGACGCCGTAAAAAAAACGGGAACTTATTAGGTTAAGTATGGTAGCGCCACAAGCACAATATTGATTTTAAAATCGATTTATATAATAGTTAAAGCTTATATATCGAGAAAAGGTTATTATTGTATTAATAAAAAAATATAGAGGTATAGAAAAAACTAAAAAAAAAATTGAAAAATACGACTGCGAACGAAAGCGACCGTAAACTAACTTCAAGGCTGGTTTAAATAACGCGGTACGACCGTGAGTTGTATAAATTACCCCGTACTACCTACTATATCACAACTCCAAATACAAAAAAATCGCTGTGCATATATATATATATATATATATATATATATATATATATATATATATATATATATATATATATATATATATATATATATATATATATATATATATATATATATATATATATATATATATATTATATATATATATATATATATATATATATATATATATATATATATATATATATATTATTTTTTTTTTTGTGAGATCATTATATCAATTATTTCAATAGCTTAATCTGTTAAAACAATCTTTCAGAAACACAGTTTCTTTAGTTTTGATAAAACTTATCTTAAAAAAATTATTCGATTTATCGTAGATGTTGAAGAAATCGAATGCAATCCATAATACAGAACATCTAGTTTTTCAGTCCTTTTCCTGGATTTCTCTAAACTTATAAAATTTTCCATTATGCCATTAGAGTCCTGTGTGAAAAATTTTTTTTCCAAATTCTTAGCACTTCTAATTGTTTTGGTTAATTCTGTTAAAACATTTTTTGTATTACTATCGACAGTTTCTCGATAGAAATATTGCTAATACAATAGTAGGGGAGCCATAGAAGAGATTTTTGGATTTACTCAAGCGCGTCAGAAAACCATAAGGGGTGAGACCTTGCACCGTTTTAAACACTCCCACCATATATGAACCCGGTATATAGGGGGCTCGTCTAGGGCAGCCGATCCGATTAGCAGAAAAATCTATAGCTGTAGATACTCGAGCACGTCAGCTTAAGGGATGGTGAGTTAAATACATGCAGAGCAGTGTGCATTTCAATAATCTGACGATTTAAGTATGACATAAAGAAATGGGAGGGTCGGGAAGTTGTAAAAAAAATAACGTCACATGGATTTACTCGAGCGCGGTCAACTTTTTTTTATTTTGTAGGAAATAATTCAAGGAACAAGGGAATATAATAATCTGACGATTTCCATAAGCCGAAGTATCTAAAATCATGAATAGAGTTTTTAAGGACGGTGCCAAAAAGTAAATGTTTCCGCCGCCATTATACCATCACAGCTGTTCATAACAACATGTTTACATTCGTATTAAAGGTCAGCATGGGTGTATTAAATAAAGGTGTGCATGAGTATCTAAATATTTTTCAACTACGCAGTGTCTCACATTCTATGTTGAAAAACAGAGCGAAAGAGAAACAACACAAAAATATTTGCTTTCAGAAAAATGGTATTTATATTTACATTTTTTAAATCAGAGGAAAATCCCGATTCTAGATTTAGATATATCTCTTTTCTTAAGAAAAATAAAGAGCCTATCTTTGAATTAATTCAGTGTAATTTTTTAACAATATGCTGTAGATTGTAAAACTTAGTGCTAGCTTTGCTTATAAAAAAGTTTAAAGGACCTTCTTGAGGTATGACAACTTTATCGCTGTAAAATTTAAATACAACATGAACGGAATCTGAAGATGGTAAAAGGAAAACTGTAGGAATAAAAGTATTGAACTAAGAGCACTCCTATCGGAATATATGTGTGCGATAAATCCATTATAACTCAAAAATATTTTTAAAGATGTATTTCAAACTTGACTACCAGAATGCTTTAAAAACGCAATCAATAAATTTTAAGAAATTGGTAAGTTTTAAACGGTTTTGATAGATTTTTGTGGAAAATTTGGTAGAAAAAATTTTGTTCTAGTGGCAGCGCTGAACCATTGAAACGAATCAAGAATGCGTCGCGAGAACAGTGTGATTCGCAATCGTAATTGAGAGAGCGAAGCAAGTTCTTCACTTTGTCGTGTGAACATGGTATTAGCCATAGAAAAATATAGACGCTTGACTGGCCGCAAATAGTTGTCAAAAAACCTAAGTCGGCTGTCAAAAAAACATAAGTCAACGAATGTAATAGTAGAACATTTTGTATTAGTATTGGTTTAAATAAAAATTTCCCCACATCACCAAACCATACTTAGTTGTACAAAAAGTATTTTACAAAATTTATATTTTTTAAACATGAATTTTTAGTTTTTATATGGAATTAATTTTGCATTAATTAATGAAAATATGAATTTAGAAAAATTTTTAATACATTTGAGCTAAAACAAACTTTAATTTGTTAAAAATTTTTTTTTCGCAATTTTCCTATTTGGTACTAAAAATATTTATCCAAAATAGTAACAAAAATGCAATACTGTTGAATGAAAAAAAGGGTTGAAAACTTTGATAAATTTCAACAAGATCAAAAAGTTATGATAGAATTACATAAAATTTATCACAAAACAAATAAAAAAATAATAAAAGTGTTTGTTACATTTTACCGTGTTTTCAAGTGCAAAAATTACGCTGTTATGTGCGTTGAATTGCCTCTTTCAAGTTTGTTGAATACATAAGACCTATACGTGTAAGAGAGTTGTCAATTTTTTATAGACAGGACGAGAGTTGGAAATCTACGTATTTATCTATGGTATTAGGTTTAATATTGTTATCAGCGTTACCGCTTTCGTTTTATTTTCCTCTAATATCTGTATGTCATTTTAGTTATTTTGCTGTTGGCAATAAAAAGGAAAGTTATTCTTAACTTTTTTAAATTATATTTATTAAAATCATATGCTTAATTCACAAAACCTCTTGTATCTTTCTATCGAGTATAATATTGAATACAATAGTGTAAACTTGTTGTTGATAATTTTCATATAAAAATTTGTGTATTCAATGTACTTTTATTTCGTATGTTTTGAAAAAGTTGTATTTATTACGATACTCAGAGAGCATTTGTATGTACTCTCTGAGAGTACTTGTATGTATCTCGTTCTTCTTCACAAACAAATAAACAAAAAGTGTATTTGATACAAGAAAGGCGATACAAATTGTTGTGAATTAAGCAATAAAATATTATTGTCAAAACTAAGAAAGAAAAAAGGAACGCACGGTGTCATTGGACAACGGGTAGGAGCGTAGTACCTTAGGTTTCACTTATCTTAGAAATTTATTTTCATTATCTCTGAACGGTGGGAATTATTTATATCGAGATGACAAATTCTCTTTCAAACATGGCAAGTAAAAGAGTTTATTTCTTTTCAGAAAAATATAATTGTATTTGTACAATTCAGGTAAGTATGTATGTTTTTTAAAAAAGGGAGCCCGTCCGGCATCAATGTCAAAGATGTCGTAATGTTATCTGAAAAATGTAATCTTTCAGAACTCAGTGAAATGTTTTTTGACAACATTTTGTATAAGTCATTTTGATGAGATCTGGAAAATGTCAAAGTGATGACTGTTACTTAGCGCCTACAACTGCGAGAAAACGTCCGCAGAATAAGAAAAATTTAATGTAAATTCTTCTCATCATATCATATAAGACGTAATATAAAAAATCAAAAATGCAATCTTATACGTGAAAATTATAGTTTGTCTGCTTTTACACACATCAGTTTTTCCTGAAGCAACTTTTATTTTCTAGTGAGAAAGAGCGAGAGAGGAATGCATGAAATATATTCCTCTCTCGCTCTTTCTCACAAGAAAATAAAAGTTGCTTCAAGAAAAACTGATGTGTCTAAAATCAGACTTTATTAACCTTTTACATTGAAATATAAATTTTTATTATGTTTTACAAGATTTCATTAAATACTATATGTATATATGTATGTATTTGTAATTCAGTAATTTCTTTTGCTTTAAATTTTATTTAATCAGTTTCATACATACTTTTCAATCTATTTTGCTGCAAAACACAACTCTGAAATTATTGAGTAACTACTTTTTATTATCGAGTACTCAAAAAACGACCGGCATTGAGTACTCAGTACCTAAATACTCAATACGTTTACAACTCTAGTAAAATTGTTGTTATTTTGCGAAAACGTGAAAATTTTTACAGTAAAATTATTAAAACAAATGTAAAAAACTAAAAAATACCCTTAGAAATCGAGCGTTTGCTTAATATTTATTTGTTATTGATACAAAACAAGTTTTGGCTTGTAAAATTCCAACCGGTATTCTTTATTTTGCTGGCCTGTCCCAGTTCTTACTTTTTTGCGCAAGATTTCTTTGGTGGAAACATGGATGCGCAAATTTTAGATTGTGTTAACAACTATTTGGTAAGTTAATGCCTTATAGAGAGTGAGAAAATTAGAAAATGTAACAACCTACCTTCGGTTACTCTAGAAAACAATACCAGTTTTAGTATACACACACATTGCATGATTATTATCTTTATTGTCAATTACAACTTTACTGGTACACGGTTAATACAAGACTGACTTAAAAGTTAAAGAGAGTTGTCGTTTTCGCTTTTGTCTTTCCCGTTTGTCTGCGTATATTCAGATGCTGTTCTCCACATCCCTACTATATTTTTCAGCTTAAGGCGAAGTCCTGAACTGGGTCCTGTGTTGGTGGACGGTAGCGATTCTGATGGCAACACTGCAGATTCGTTCTTTGGGTCTCCAACACTTCCGGATGGCAATTTCTTTGTGACTAATATTTCTGGGAAATGTTTTTCCACCTCCGCTTATCATTACCTCATTGCCATATTTTTCAACAATTTTATATTCTGTTGGATCAGTTTATTAGCAAATACCATATTCTTCACTAATACTCTGGCCCCAACCACTGTCAGATTCTTTTGGTCCTCTTTTCCTATCTCCTCTCTCTTCCTTTTTGCTTATTTATCATGTATAACTCTCTCTCGTTGCTGAATCTAACATATCATCGGTAATATCTTCGATTCCGCGTATCTTGTCACGAATGACACGATTGAATATTAATTCAGTGGAGAGCTCTTTTCAGGGATTTCAAAAATACTTAGGGATGAATGAGTAGAATGTGACATAGTCTGTAAAATATTATGCTCGCCCTTTTCATCGTATGAGTTTATACTCTCAATCTTGCAAAGTCGTGAGATTGAGACGGCGATGTTCTCTTTCCCAGCCTTATAAATTACTTTAAACTTAAATGACTGTAACCTTAGAAGCCATCATAAATATGGCTTCGAGGGGCTTATTGTCAGTAACCAACTCAAGTTCTAATCCTAATAGGTAGTAATAAAATCTTTCTAAGCCCAAACAAGTGCTAAAGTTTCTTTTTCCGTTTGAGAATATCGCTTTTCGACATCTGACAAGCTTTTGCTAGCAAAAGATATTATTCAGGGGTCGTCACTGGAGTCAAATTGTACTAGAACACCCCCCAAAGCTACAGGGCTGGCATCTGCTATTACACGAGTTCTATTTTTCGGGCAAAAGTATGCTAGGCTAGGTATGTTCGCCAATAAGCTTTTTAAATTTTCAAATGATTTTTGTTGGTCTTGACCCCAAATGAATTTACAGTTTAATTTTAACAAACCCCTAAATGGCTCTGTTGCATCCGCCATATCTGGAATAAATTTTCCCACATAAGTCAGAGACCCAAAAAACTTCTCATCTCTTCCTTTGTCTGTGGAGCCCGAAATTCTATTATTGTTTTTAGTTTGTCAGGATCGAGAGATATGCCGTCATCAGACAACACATGTCCAACAAGTTTTAGCTTTATTACACGCTATACACTTTTGTTGTCGTTCAGCAATAAATTGTTATCTTTAAATATATCTAGTACCTGTTTTACGGCTTCATCGTGCTCTTTTTCTGTGCTACCAAAAATTATGACGTCATCGATGTAATTTAAAGCATTGCTACATGTGGATAACAATTGCTCCATTATTCGCTGAAAAATATCGCTATAAATGTGGTGATCTCACGACTTGATTCATGGAGCTCAACTTGGTGATATGCCCATTTTAAATCTAATCTGGAAAACAATTTTACCCTTCTCAATTTTGTTAAAAATGTATCAAAAGTCGGTAGTGTGTAGTTTCTCGGAGCACAGCTTGGTTTGCCCTGCGCATATCAACGCATAGTGGAATATCTCCACTCTCTTTAAAAACATTAACTACTGGCGAAATTCGCGAGCTTGGTCCCACAACCGGTTCGATTATATCTTGTTTTAGGACCTCATTTATCCTGTCTTCTACTTTCTTTTCGAGAGCAATTGGTATTCGTCGTAACGATTGATGAACAGTCTTCACTGTGGTATCTATGTAAGTTTAATTTTATGCTTATATTTTTAATTTTTGGAAAAGGGTTTTCTTTTGTATTATTATCCATATGATCGGCAGTGATTCCTAACCTCAATACATTAAGTTGGATCGTGGTACCGCGACCCAAAAGTGACTGCCTCCCATTTTCAATCACATAGAATGTGCCAATTACGTCTGAGCCATTTCCCATTGATACAGGTGCTTCAAAGACAGAACTTTTAGTAGCTGATTCGCGGCATATGCTTTGAACTTATTGACAGAATGTGTGCGACAATTTAACAAAACTGCCCCAGTGCTCCGAAGCATTCCCAAATCTTTTTGGCTAAGAAGGTTAAACCGAGAGCCAGAGTCAATTATCATTGATATCATCCTGCCACCTATGCGGCATTGAATCATTTCGTCTGATGTAACACTATTGTCCTAAAGCAATCGAAATCACGAATTCCCTCTTCGGCCTTGCAATCTTTATTGTCAATACATCTAACTCTAGACGTTTGAGTTCGGCGCCGCTTCAAATCACCATATTCATACTCCTCTGTTTTTCGCTTGAGAAGTTATATATGCTTTAAAGCTTCGTTTCTTGCGGCGGCTATGGGTATATTGTTAGTGCGCATAAAGTTCGTGATTTCCACTATCTTGTCCCGGAGACTATTGCGAATTTAATTGCAAGATCTCAACGAAGGTAGGGAGTCCGGGTTATGCATGGGCCGCTGGGAAGGGTTCCTATGCTGGGGGTCAGGATATGGGGTTAATTGTAGGGATACCGCCGTCAGGCTGAGTTGTTGCAGGAGAGGAGATTGCACTGGGTCTTGTCTTGCGCTACGACTGGGTTTTGCGTGGTCGGATGAGATTTGAGAGTTGCCATCAGGTGCGCTGCTTGGAGCAGTCGGCTACATATCTATCATTCCAATCTCTTCGGAGTCGCAAGTTAGTGCATCTCCTCATATGATCTAGTTATTACAACCACTGGATTGATATTGTTGCTCCTAATTACTCCCTGACATATATCGCACACCCGTTGGGTGGGAAAATGTTTGCATGCAGTTTGGTCCCATATTTTTTTTTTAAATCGGAGGGGGAATTTGATCCCCCTCATGCATAGTTGTCATTTGGGAACCGATTTTTTAAATAATTTTTTTTTTGTGCTAGCCTATCAGTGTGGAGGTTGTGGGTTCAAGTTCCACCATAGACTCTGGTCTGTTTCACTACAACGAGTGAAGGTATTTGTTACTTTTCTCGTTTTACTTAAGTTATGATATAATTTTTAATTGTATTTGTAGCATTTAGTAAATAAATAAAAAAAAAATATTTTTGTTTGAAAGGGCTTGTCTGCAGTTTGGTCCCATTATTTTTTTTCGAAAATTGGAGCGGGAAATTTTCACTCCGCACGCATAACTATGACATTTGTGAACCGAATTTCAGAATTGTTCTTTTTTTTGAAAGAGTTTGCCTTCAGTTTTCTTGAACTATTTTTTTTAATCGGTTGTGATATTTGCTCCCCCAAGCATAACTCATATGAGAACCGATTTTCAAAATTATTTTCTTGTTTAAAAGGGTGTTCTTGCTGTTTGGTTCCATAATCTTTTTTGAACATCCGTGTGCATAAGATAAGAGGATTGAAACGTTTAAACATTTTGGTTGAAGTCTACTGATGATTTCGTAAAGTACCAATGCATATATGTACTTGCTTAACCCTAAGCAAATAAATCTTTTTTGAAATAAAATTGGGAGAATTTCACAAATAATAAATTTAATAAATGTACAGAATTTAAGTAAGATAATTTTATAAGAAATAAATTTAACGTACAGAAAATTATTATATAATTTTTACATTTGTATGTATGTATTTCTTGTTTTATAAAAGATTTTGAATAAAAAATATCTTAAGTAACAATTCAAAATGGAAAAGTGGTGCGAAAACTGATTCGAGTTACAAAAGAAGTTTTCGAATTTCTTCTTTTTCAGCTACTTCTAAATATTTGCTCCCATCTGGAGTTTTACCTTGTTTATCTGCGCCTTTTTCTATAAGTAACTGGACACACTTCGTATGACCCTCCCAAATCGCTGCTAATAGTGGTGTGATATCATGTTTATCTGTCACCTGCAATTGAATAAATAGATTTCTAAAAAAATTAAAACTAAAAAATATTGATGTTACATTGACTTTAGCCCCCATGCTAATTAGATAATCTAGTACATCATATTGACCGTAATCGGCAGCGTAGTGCAAAGGATATCTTCCATTTAACTCTGAATTTACATCTATAGACTTAAAATATAAATTACAGTTAGAAATGATATTACATATATTATTAAATCTGAATATTATTAAATCTGTATAAACAATTCTAAACACAGACTAGAATAGACCGTTCAAGTTTGCCCCAAAGATTACAAAGTCCCCGTCTGCAGATGCAAGGTTTGTAGCAGCAGTTCTTGAATTTGTGGGAGTGTTGAAATAGATATGTATATATAACATATGTGTATTATATACCACATCTATTCCTCTCTCGCTCTTTCTCCTTTAAAACAGCAGAATTTCTGCAAAAAATTGTATATGTAGACCGGCAAAAAAGAATTCATAAGGTTGTACGAAGTCTTCTAATAGCTGTATGTGCCAAGGTTTATTAAATTAAGTTTGTTATTTGTTGTAATGGAAAGTATCAACAACAATTTTATAGTATGTTTCCATCGACTTTAAATCAATGAGATTTAAGAAAATTACTTCGAAGTGTTTCCACCGAGCTTGAATTTTCGTAGTCAATTGTTGCACTTACTTTACAAAGTGTGTGAGGAATTTTTTCCATATATAGTTTGACATTTAAAATTAATTAAATATTCTTTAGCGTTTAATTCAGAGGGAATTGGGTTTGATTAATATTCCAAGGAAAAAAGGGACAGGGTGTCCCATTAATCAACATCAAGCCGAAAGCAGATGATAGGGCAAGTAGTGACTGCTGCGAAAAAATTAAAAAAAAAATCTATGTCATTTATTTTAAAAGGTGTTGCCATTTTGAGAAAAAGTCACCCTGTGATGATCTTTCTGGCTCCATGGAAAATCGCGCAAAAATAGAAATGAAAAATCGCCCAAAACTTCAAAATTAAAAATCGCCAAAAACAAAATGAAAAATCGCCCAAAATTTAAAAATTAAAAAATCATCAAAAAAAATTAAAAATCGACCAAAATAAATGAAATATAGCCCAATATTAAACACAAAAAAAATTAATTAAAAATTATAGTAATTTAACTTTTATATTAAAAAAAAATAAAACTTACAGAAAAGCATAAACAGTCTTCGTTTCTTACTGAATTGTAATAAAAGTATGAATAAAAGGCAACATTTTCCATCGGCCAAACATTTTAGTATGGCTCTCCAAGGGTAGTTTAGATAATTATCATATATACAAAAAAAATTTATAAACATATAATGCAGTAATGATCATTTATCGAAGGGCGGAAATTTAAGACGTCAAGGAAACCGCAGCTCAAAATTTTACACATCACATAGAGTGTAAAATCCTTCCGTCCGCCAAAAGCGCGTTTCAAATTAAATATTCCAAAGACAAGTAATCTAAAAAATTGTCGTAAGCGAAGCCGAGATTTGATATACTATGGAGTTTAAAATCCTTCCGACCGGCCGAAGGCCGGCTACACGGAAAGTCGTCAAAAGCACGTACCAAATTAAGCATTCCGAAGGCTCGTAATATTGAAAATTGTCGTAAGCGAAGCCGAGAAGTCAAATTATGGTGGAGATTGGAACACATTGGAGAAACTTTCAATTATTTTCTAAAATATATATTTTAAATTCTATATTCGATTTTGATGATTGCCAGAATTTTTGGGTGCAAAATTTTGGGCGATTTTTCATATGAAAAATAACTTAAAATTTGTATGAAAAAACTTTGGGCGATTTTTAATTTTAATTTTGGGTGATTTAGTTTTGGGCGATTTTTATGGAAACATTTTTCATATAAAAAATCGCCCAAAATTTCAAAATGAAAAATCACTCAAAAAAAGGAAAAAATCACCCAAAATTTGTATGGAAAAATTTTGGGCGATTTTCCATTTTTATTTTTGGCCGATTTGGTTTTGGGCGATTTTTCATGGCGATTTTCTACTGCTGTGACTACAAATCTTCACTTTTCTTGTTTTTTTCTCCTATATTATTGTGAGATGTCCTTCTGTAAATGACAGCTACAAATTCGTACTACAGTGGACTGATTTTTAAAGCAAATCTTACGTTTTTCCAAATGTTGTCTAGTATTCGAATGTTTTCTTGTTTAAATTGAAAAAAAAAACGTTCGAGTAACAACAACAAATTTTTTTTCTTAAAAACAATAGATAGATTCGTTGGAAAAATTTTTTTTCACAGTTTGAAAAACAAATCGGCCAAGTATTATACCATTTTGGAAATCGTGCTAAATGCGCCAACTTTTGATATCACTTGCCAAAAGTACCTAGTACCTAGTAGAAATAATTTTAAGGACATCATTTGGAAAAACGTAAGATTTTCTTTAAAAATCAGGCCAGTGTAGTACGAATTCTTAGCTGTCATTTACAGAAGGACATCTCACAATAATATAGGAGAAAAGAAATAAGAAAAGTGAAGATTTGTAGTCACAGTGGTAGAAAGATCATCACAGGGTGATTTTTTCTTAAAATGGCAACTCCTTTTAAAATAAGTGACAAGGATTTTTTTTCTACATTTTTCCGGAGTAGTACATACTTGCTCTATCATCTGCTTTCGGCTTGACGTTGATTAATGGGACACCCTGTATATATGTACATATTCTTCCTGAAAATTGAAAGAGAGATTTAAATCACTTTTAAGTTGATATTAAAGTACAGTTTCCCAGTGTTGCCATTGGTTTTTTCTTCATTAAAATTTTACTGATATTTTGTTCTACGTAACACAAACTTTTTTTGGTTTGATTTTATACTTAATTATATATGAACATGCAAAAAGCTCAAGCCAATAACTGTTTATTAATATGATTATTTCGAACGTATTTGCTTGTGAAACCAAATTGATTACACAGTGCAAAAAGAAAATGTAGACTCAATAATTTGAACACAGTATGAAAGTATACCATTAGGTAACCAAAATCCCTAACGGTTTGTTAAAGTTGGTTCGAACAAAAAAAGTTATTGCTTCTTGAAGTTTGTAGTTTCGGGTGAGTTCCAAAACGTCATTTGCAATGCAACTGAGCAAAGTTATGCATTTCTAAACGCAATTTTGTAAACATTAACAATGTCACGCATCCCTAAATGTATAAAAAAAGTTTTTGATTCGCAAACGAAAGCAAATTGTGTACCACTAATTTTGTTGCTGCATTTTTTTAAAAGCAAACAACACAGTTGGTTACTTCGAAACAGTAGCAAAACCACATCACTGCAATGTGTTTTGACTTTTTGGAAGTCAGCCAAAAAAATAAAATAAAAATCGAGGCAAAAAACCAAAAATGTTAATTTCGAAGTGAAATATCTCTTAAAGTATAAAAGATACAATAGAAATTGTAGCACATTTTTCACTATTTTCGATTAACGGTTAAAAAGGTTAACTTCAGTCTATTAAACGATTACCCAATGTGGCAAAATTATTCATTTTTTGTAGTACTATAACATATTTATTGCGTGTTTAATTATTTGTTTTCACAGCTCTACTCCTCCTCTGCAACCATATTAGTTTTCAGACAAATCCGTTCAGTACTTTAGAAGTTACATATCTGTTATCACTTTTTCTTTAATATACGCGGTAGTTAAAGCACCAAAATGTTTGTATAAAACCAAGGAATAAGTACATTCCTTAGTCGATAAATTTGTAGGTATGGAGGGAAAAGTCGCCTGACGCAGTTTTAACAGAAATATGTTGGAGCAAAAACTTGTTTGAAGATAACGAAGAAACTAGTGAAGATGATGTAGTGTCTACCACTACATCATCTTCACAGACGATAACTGTCACTTAGTTCTCCCATCAGCTTCAAAAAAACTTCGAACAATATAATAAAACTAGATTTGCCAAGAACAATTAAACTAAATCGAAAATCCTCTCATTTCGGTTTTATGGTTTACTTAAATATTTTTTATTGCTCTTTTTAATACGACGAAAAAAAATATTTTTGTCACTTTACAAAACTTTTTTATTGTATGTGTATCAAAAAAATTTCTCCGCTAAAACTTTAACCCATATTCATAAAAAATAAGATGTATTTGAAATCTATTTTAAGAAAATTTTGTAAGAAACATTTTATATAATACACTTTAACTCATTTTATATTTTATGAATATTTTAATTTAACTTTATATAACAACCTTAAACTTTTTTTTGTAAATTTTGTATTTTTTCAACAAAAAAGCGAAAAGAAAAAAATAAAAATATATTTTTTTTAATAAACATTTTTTTAAGTGTTTAGTGAAAATTTTCAATTTTTTATTTTATAAAAATATAACACAAAATATTCTATTTTAACCCATTAAGATCCTGCGTTGCGTTTTCGCAACGTTCACTTAAACCTCCACTTAGGCATTTTGTGATTACATGATATTGTAATAAAACACAGCGAAATAAAATTTGACTTCATATCTAATCGACCTGTTTTGGGATTTGTATAATATTTTTTTTTATAAAAAAAAATTATTTTAATTTTTAGCTTTTCCTGTTTTTTGGGTACTTTTGGAAATTGTTAAAAAAATAAAGTAGTATATAATGTACCTATCTCAAACTTTTCTACTGAAAAATCCAATGATCTCTGACATTTGCCACTATTTTATGATTGGATATATCCGTGATGCGAAAACGCAACATTGGGCCTTAACGATATACAAATTATATAAAATTATCAAATGCAAACATATTTATACTGGGAGAAAGACAGAGAAAAACTGTGCTGCTTTCTCTGTTGCGCAACAAAGTTTACTTTGTAAAGTTTTAATTCAGCCGATAGAAAGACAGAGATGAAGTGCTCCTCTCTCTGTCTTTCTACCGGCTGAATTAAAACTTTGCAAAGTAAACTTTTCTAGTGCGACAGCGGTGTAAGTGTTTTCAAATTTTGAGTGGCGTCATAGTGTCGCGTGTAAGTAACGGTAGTTTACATATGTGCTCAGTGGAACAGCCCGAAAGTGCAGATATCAAACGGCTTTAAAAACGAATAAGATTTTGCAGGAATTCCACAATGGTCCTATTGGCGGTCATCTTGGAGTGACAGAAACGCTTGAGAAGCTAAAATAGCGTTTTTATTGGGTTGGATGTCAGCAAGCCGTAACCGACTAGATAGCAAACTGCCCACAGTGCATCGCAACAAAAGGTCCAGTAAGGAAAAGTCGAGGACAATACAAACAACAATACAACTCGGGTGCACCATTTGAGCGAAGAGCAATGGATGTAGCAGGTCCTTTCCCCGTCAGCAAGGCTATTTTAGTAAATACCGATTTAACCGTACCCAAGAGGAGTACATGAGAAAAGTGGTAAGCGTGCTTCAAAAGGACTGGGATGAGCATATTCCCAAATTTTTATTGCCATATACTTAGGTCAGCTATATATCACTCGACATCACGACCACCTACTAAAATTATCTTCGGAACGGAATTAAAATTGCCAGTTGGAATTTGGCGTTAATCCTGCACCAACAAGTGAAGACGGTACCGGCACTTCCCAAGAGCAAGAACATTTAAATGAGCTACATGAATTCGTACGCAATTAAATTAAATATAAAATGTATATCGTTAAGGCCCAACGTTGCGTTTTCGAAACGGGGGTTATCTGGGCTCCCACAGATCCGATTTAGCTGAAAAGTGTGTTCTTTCATATTTAGGTATAAACAATCAAATTTTAAAAGTTTCATCGTTATAGCCAGTTTCATCATGGAAGTTTCTGATTATTAGCTTTTTTCGAACCAACCAGACCAAACCCCTTGCCAATTTTTTGTTTCTAAGGGTCTACTTTCATACTATGTTCAAATCATTGAGGCTACATTCGATGACCCGAAGTTGCACAGTGTTATTAGGCTAATACCATGTTCATACGAACAGCAATATTCGAGGTTCGCTCTCATTCCCGGCTGGCGCCCCAACCATGATTGAATCTACATGTTTCGCCATACAAAATTTTGAGAGCGAAACATCTTGGTTCATTTTGAATCTACCTGCGAACCTTGAAAATTTACTATCATCTTCAATTTTGATAACAAATTATCGCTAGTAAACAAAGAAAAATCAAAAAATTAATGTGTGAAAAAAACTAAATAAAACATATAACAAATAAAAAGAAGATAAATTTACACACATATACATATAAAAAAAAAGAAATAGTGAAACGTATTTTAAAGAGTAGAAGGATTTACATCCAAGACGAAACGAAGCCGATCAGCTGAGTCGGCTTTGAGCCGCCGCCGAAAAATATTGAATACCGCCGCCGATACATACGGCTTGCATCGGCTAAAATTTTGAGCCGACAGCACCGGCTGAGACGGTTTGAACTACTGTTCGAAAATAAACCGAACGTTATTTTGTGTACTGCATACACAAGCAGAAATTATATCTATTATTTTAGTGCTTGTGTATATTTACACAACCCGAACACAACACACAACGATTTTTTAAAGCAAGTAATAAACATTATGTAGCGTTTTGTTTTTTGTCAAAAAATAGTACAATTGTACTGGTTGCGTACTACATACATTATATTTTAGCTCTTTATAGTATTCTTTTTTCAACACATACAACTACGCACTCAAGTATGCATGCACGAGAGCCACACGAATACTAATGCTAAATACACAAAATATACATCAAGAATAATGTGCTGTGCCGAACACAACGAAGTGTACAGTTTTTCAACGAAAAACAGAAAACTATTAAATGTTCTTATCTTTATATTGAGTTTGTTAAAATCAGTATTTTCGTTGGGTACAAGATCACTAACAGAAATACCGTTCTTCTTTCTTTATGAATATCCTACACAACCACTATTTGCGTATTACAATATTCTTCCGTACAGAACATTATATAAGTAAATTTTCGAACACTGGTTTGAACATTAAAATTTGTTTAAGTTAACGAAAAAAAGTCTCCACTAATTGATATGTCATCCCTGTATTAAACAAAAATTGTGTTAATTTTTCTTTTCAGCTGCGTAGTACCAAACTTAGTCACCTGAAATTTGTTCAAACCTGAATTTCAGTTTGTTTTTTTACACATACTTCTTATGGCAGCCTGAAATAGAGGTATAACTGCGTACTAGGCTTTATTTTGTGGTGTAACACTTTTGTTGAAATTTGAATAAAATGTTTAAAGGTTTGTTTAAACAAAAGAGAACCTGGAACGATTTTCCGCCATACCACGTAAAATTTTGTTTGTAAACAGACCGATTTCGGGTATGTGCAATCTTCAGCGTTCTATTGAATACTAAATCGTTTTTCTGTTGTCCGTTGTTTCTTTTATAATTCGTTTGTATACCTAACTTACTGCCTTGATCCCTTTGTATTGTGCTCCCTATTTCTCTATCGCCTCTATATACTTTTGTGTGTCTCTACCTGTTTCTCTTACTTTCGTCTTACTATTATGTTTGTGTTTAATATTTTGTTTATAATCTGCTCTATTAGTTATCAGTTGTTTTATTAATTAATAATGTTCTTTTTTTAATGTCCTTTTTATTTTATTTTGCAATTTTACTTCTGACACCAATTGTTACGTTTTTAGTCCTTTACATAAAAACGGTTTTATTATTTTCACAGGATTCGTTGAATTGAAATAAAATAAAACACGGGTATTTATTTTACAAATAAATTCTCAGTAACTCTTTATTTATTACTTTAAAAACACGTACAACTAAACGCGATGTACACACTAACTATTCTTGGCGATGTTTACTCGTCTAAGTTTAAAAACACACTTATCCATGTCGTCTGGTAGCCTCCCCTTATATAGTCAATTATAAAACCTTCTGGTAACTTCGCTAACTTTCTGGAATGTAGTTGTCTCTTTTTATCTTTAAGATCATTTGGTCTTGCTATGGCGTAGTGTATGTGCGTGTGTAGATGCATGAGATTTCCTTCTGTTTGTTTATCTTCGCACACACACATACTCTAATGTTTGCAACTTAAACAAATTACGCTGTTATCAAGTTTACATCTCTTGCAGCTGATGTTGTTTAAGTTTAATGTCACTGTTTGTAATTGCAATTAAGCAGTCTCGAATAATCTTGTAAGTTCTAGCTACCGTTTCCTGAAGATTCCGGAAACTTCCATTTTCTATTATTTTGAATTCTATTGGCAGTTGTCGAGTGATGCCAAGTTTAATTGTGGTACTTGGTTGCCAGGTTTTGATTTTATTACAGTGATTTAGGGGTATAAAGCAGATAATGATCGGGTTGTCAGTTTGTGCCGTTACATTTGAATCTGCATTTTCATTTCGTAACACTGCCGCCCACTTAAGCCTGTTCGTCCCGAATAGGCACACAATCACCTTTTCCATAGTGCGCCAGTCGTTCCAGGTGTACGATTTTCATTTTGGACCTTGGGCTGTTGTACTTCTGTATCCTATAGACGACATCGTTCAACCTTTTAATAACCTTATACGGTCCATCCCAATGAGTCTGCAATTTTTGAGACAATCCCTTCTTTCGTTGTGGGTTGTAAAGTATAACCAATTGACCCTCATTGAATCCCTCAGAATTTGCGGCTCGGTCATATCTAGCCTTCATCTTGTCACTGGCCATTCTAATTCGGTTGCGTACAAATTCATGTAGCGCATTTAAATTTTCTTGCTCTTGGGAAGAGCTGGTGCCTTCTTCACTTGTTGGTGTAGGCTTAACGCCAAATTCGAAATCACCAGGCAATTTTAATTTCGTCCCGAAGACAATTTTAGCAGGTGTTCGTGATGTTGAGTCATGTACAGCTGACATATATGCCAACAAAAATTTGGGAATGTGCTCGTCCCAGTCCTTTTGATGCGCGCTTACCACTTTTCGCAGGTACTCCTCTAGAGTACGATTAAATCTTTCTACCATGCCATCGGACTGTGGGTGCAGCGGCCTCGTTCTTGTTTTCTTTATCCCATATAATTCGCACATTTCACGGAATATAGCAGACTCGAAGTTTCTACCTTGGTCAGAATGTAATTCTATTGGAACACCATAGCGACATACCCAGTGCCTTCTTCACTTGTTGGTGTAGGCTTAACGCCAAATTCCAAATCACCAGGCAATTTTAATTCCGTCCCGAAGACAATTTTAGCAGGTGTTCGTGATATTGAGTCATGTACAGCTGACCTATATGCCAACAAAAATTTGGGAATGTGCTCGTCCCAGTCCTTTTGATACGCGCTTACCACTTTTCGCAGGTACTCCTCTAGAGTACGATTAAATCTTTCTACCATGCCATCGGACTGTGGGTGCAGCGGCGTCGTTCTTGTTTTCTTTATCCCATATAATTCGCACATTTCACGGAATATAGCAGACTCGAAGTTTCTACCTTGGTCAGAATGTAATTCTATTGGAACACCATAGCGACATACCCAGACAAATACATTGACAACTGTCCTTGATTCTTGATTGGGTATGGCATATACTTCTGGCCATTTACTAAAATAGTCCATCACCACAAGAACATAGCGATTCCCGGCGTCGCTGACGGGAAAAGGACCTGTTACATCCATTGCTATCCGCTCAAATGGTGCACCTGAGTTGTATTGTTGCAGCTGTCCTCGACTTTTTCTTGCTGGTCCTTTTGCTGCGATGCACTGTGGGCAGTTTACTATCCAGTCGGCTACGGCTTGTTGACACCCAACCCAATAAAAACGCTGTTTTAGCTTCTCCAGCGTTTTTGTCACTCCCAGATGACCGCCACTAGGACCATTGTGGAACTCGTGCAAAACCTTATTCACCTTGGAGGATGGCACAACTATTAGGTTGGAAGCCATTTTACCATCTGCTCTTTCCCATACGCGGTACAAGAACCCGTTTATCAGCTCCAGGCTATTCCACTGAGCCCAATAAGATTTCACAAGTGGGCTTTCAGCTGATATTACATTGCGAGGAGGTCTTCTATTTTCCTCTTTGGCTGCTATAATTGTCGCCAATATGGTGTCGTTTCTCTGTGCCGCTGACCAGTCCTCATCGGAATCGATGTGCGTTAGCCGAACATCAATAACGCATTCCTTCTTTTCGGCCTTAACACAATGTCTGCACTCCAAGCTGCAGGGCCGTCGTGATAAAGCATCTGCATTGTTATGCTTTACGCCCCTTCTATGCTCGATGCTGAAGTCGTAGCTTTGAAGGCGTTCAATCCAGCGCGCTAGCTGCCCTTCAGGATTTTTAAACTGCAACAGCCATCTCAATGCAAAATGGTCGGTCCTCAGCGTAAAGTGTTGGCCATACAGGTACTTATGGTAGTGTTTTATGCACTCCAACACTGCCAAAAGCTCACGTCGTGTTACGCAGTAGTTTCTCTCAGGCTTTGAGAGTATACGGCTATAATAGCCTATCACTTTTTCTGTGCCATTGACTACTTGCGACAACACACCTGGCATAGGAGGCCGCTCGCATCGGTATCAAGCAAAAATTTTTCTCCAGCTATGGGGTAGGCTAGTACTGGTGACGTACTCAGTAAATCCTTTAGTGTCTGGAACGCATTCTCCTGCTGTTCGCCACAGTGATACGTCCTCGACTTCTCATGCAGGCTTGCAGCGACGTTGGCAAAATTTGGTACAAAGCGTCTGTAGTAGGTACAAAGGCCCAGAAAGCTGCGCAGTTCATGAAGATTTTTCGGACGAGGCTAGTCCTTTACTGCTCGTATTTTATCTTTATCCGTTGAGATTCCGTCTGCCGTAGCTCGATGGCCCAAATACTTTACTTCTTTCTGGAACAATGCACATTTCTTTACGCTAAGTTTTAAGCCAGCTGATGATATGCGTTGAAGAACTTCTGCCAAATTTTTGAGGTGCTCATCAAAAGTCTTTCCCATCACGACGATGTCATCAAGGTACACCAAGCAAGTCTTCCAGTGAAGTCCCTTCAGCACTCGTTCCATTAGGCGTTCAAAAGTAGCTGGAGCATTGCAGAGCCCGAATGGCATAACTTTAAACTGCCATAATCCATCGCTCGCGCTAAAAGCAGTTTTCTCCTTATCTTTCTCTGCAATCTCCACCTGCCAATATCCGCTTTGTAGGTCCAACGTGGAGAACCATTTCGTTCCAGCCAGCGTGTCTAAAGTGTCGTCAATTCTTGGTAGCGGATAACTGTCCTTCTTAGTAACGTTATTGAGCTTTCTGTAGTCTACGCAGAATCTCGTACTGCCATCCTTCTTTTTGACTAAGACCACGGGCGAACTCCAATGACTTGAAGATGGCTCGATTACACCATTCCGCTCCATTTCATGGACGAGTTCTTTTACCTCATTCCGTTTTGCTAGGGGTACACTTCTGGGTGGCTGTTTGATCGGCCTCGCTTCGCCTGTATTTATTTCATGTTTCACTATTGCCGTTCTCCCTTGGCTTTGATCTTTCAAGGCGAAGACGCTGGTGTGCCTTTTTAGCAGCTGTTTAGCTTTATTTCTATCAGGAGCTGCTAATCCTGCTACCCATTTCCCCACGTGTTCTTCAAATTGTTCACGTTCTTTTGTGGACATATTGGCTGGTTCTGGCTTTCTCTCGCAGTTTATTATTGCCTCTGGTGGAGTACATTGGCCTATAGCAGAATTTCCGTTGACGACTTTTTTGTTGCCTGATAAATTAAGTACTCTTATAGGGATCTTTCCTCCTTTGCAAGTTTTTACGAGGGCTTTTGCTGTTAATAGTTCGCTCTTAATTTCTGTTGGTTCTACTACCCACAACCGATTGTCCTCACAATCTCCCTCCATGCGTGCCCATATTACTGATTCAGACTGCGGTGGTATCGTCTGGTTTTCATTAGCAACTAGTTTCCTTACGTGCGTTTGATTGTCATATCCAACATCAAGCGGTATTTCAACATTACGCCATATCATCACTTGTTGCCCCATATGCAGGTTGATGCCATGGTTTATCATAAAATCGGCTCCAATAATAAGCTCGTCAACAATATCGGCAACGATAAACACATGTTTCACGCTTATATTGGCTATAGTCACCTTCGCTTCAGTCTTACCGTAGACAGTGGCAGGCTCCCCAGTAGCTGTACGTAGTCTTATATTCCTTAAAGGTTCACACTTCCCCTTCACTATATCGGGCCTGATTATTGACTGCGACGCTCCTGTGTCTATGGTGAAGATGTGCTTTTCGCCGTTGATGTATCCACATGCAGTAAGGTTGCTATTTTTCTGCTGCATTACTGATATGGAGATTGTGGGGCCGTCGTTTGTGGGAGCTAGCTCTTGCCGCTTAGTGCTAGCTCGTTTTAGTTTAACGGGGACTCTTGTGTTGTTTGTTGGTTCACCCGTTTACTATTCCTTGGTGGCGAAACAGATCTGGCTCTTTTTCTTGGCGCCTTGCAGTTGCGCTGGAAGTGGCCAACTTTGCCGCAGTTATAACACTTAGCTTTTACTTTGCCGTCCTTCTCCGCCAATGCTTGTCTCACTGCCTCCTTGATACTAGAGACTAGATCACTCTCATTTTCGGCAATGACCTCCACGTTCCGCACCTTGCACACCTGTGGCTTCCAAATCACCCTAGCAGTCTCCTGAGCTAGTGCAAATGAAACCATTTCTGCGAATGTAGCACACACTGCAAGCTTGATGTCAGGATTACGGATGCCATTAACAAACGCCTCTGTTTTGACATGATCCAGGAATGGGAGGTTTTCACCTGGATACGTAAGCTGCACTAACCGCTAAATTTCCATTGCGAAATCTTGTAGAGACTCATTGGGCTTTTGTCCTCTACATCGCAATTCCATGCGGTATATATCTCGCTTATGTTCGCAACCATATTTCCGCTGCAGTGCCGCCATTATGTCATCAAAATTATTTCTGCAGCTCCCTGGTACGGTTTCAAGTACTTCTGCTGCGGCTCCTTTTAAGGCCAAAATCAGCTCTATGGCCTTTTCTTCACTGTTCCAACCATTTTTGCTGGCAACTGTTTCGAACTGGAACTTGAAGATGTTCAAAGGTGCGCTGCCATCGAAACAAGGCGTCTTTACTCTGCTGGAAGCCTTTGGAATAACTCCCACTGGCCCTCCTTGACACTGAAGATTAACAATTTTTGCTTCCAAGTCATGCAATTTCTCGTCCACATCTTTTACATGCACTTCGACGCCACCGATTTCTAGGCTATGAAGTTTATTCTCTAGTTCTGAGAGTTTCTCGTCAAATTTGCTGACTTGTACCTCAATGCCATCTACTCTTCTATTTATGGCCTCAGAAATTTCTACTAGCTTCTCATTTGTGGCCTTAGATGTCACCTGAACAGCCTTAACTGCTAGCATTCTCTCGTTTTTTTTCTAAAAGTTTCTCGTTATTCACTATAGATGTTTCTTGAACTTCAGCCAGCATTCTCTCATTGTTACCTCTAGATGTTTCCTTAATTTCTTGAAATTTTTGCATCATAGCGGCGAACATTGTACTTAAATCCATGTTGCTTGTCGTGGCACGAGTACATACCTCTATTTCCTCTTTATCCTCAAATTCGTATGTCCCGATGTCGATGCCACGCTGCTTGAACCCATCTATCAGCCTCTTCAAAAGTTCCACTTTATTGCCTGTTGTTGGCAGTTCCAGCTTACTCAGCTCCTTTTTTAGCTGCTCAACTTTTAGCTCTTCAAACTTCATGGCTTTTTTTTTAATGTCCTTTTGTAATTTTTATTAAATAATAATGTCCTTTTTTTAATGTCCTTTTTATTAATTAATAATGTCCTTTTTAATTTATTTTGAAATTTTACTTCTGACACCAATTGTTACGTTTTTAGTCCTTTACATAAAAACGGTTTTATTATTTTCACAGGATTCGTTGAATTGCAATAAAATAAAACACGGGTATTTATTTTACAAATAAATTCTCAGTAACACTTTATTTATTACTTTAAAAACACGTACAACTAACGCGATGTACACACTAACTATATTTGGCGATGTTTACTCGTCTAAGTTAAAAAACACACTTATCCATGTCGTCTGGCAGCCTCCCCTTATATAGTCGATTATAAAACCTTCTGGTAACTTCGCTAACTTTCTGGAATGTAGTTATCTCTTTTTATCTATAAGTATACGGCATGATCATTTGGTCTTGCTTTGGTGTAGTGTATGCGCGTGTGTAGATGCATGTGATTTTTCTTCTTTTTATTTATGTTCGCACACACACATACTCTAATGTTTGCAACTTAAACAAATTACGCTGTTATCAAGTTTACATCTCTTGCAGCTGATGTTGTTTAAGTTTAATGTCACTGTTTGTAATTGCAATTAAGCAGTCTCGAATAATCTTGTAAGTTCTAGCTACCGTTTCCTGAAGATTCCGGAAACTTCCATTTTCCGTTATTTTGAATTCTATTGGCAGTTGTCGAGTGCCAAGTTTAATTGTGGTACTTGGTTGCCAGGTTTTGATTTTATTACAGTGATTTAGGGGTATAAAGCAGATAATAATCGGGTTGTCAGTTTGTGCCGTTACATTTGAATCTGCATTTTCATTTCGTAACAATATTTATACTGGGAGAAAGACAGAGAAAAACTGTGCTGCTTTCTCTGTTGCGCAACAAAGTTTACTTTTTTAAGTTTTAATTCAGCCGATAGAAAGACAGAGATGAAGTGCTCCTCTCTCTGTCTTTCTACCGGCTGAATTAAAACTTTGCAAAGTAAACTTTGCTACTGCGACAGCGGTGTAAGTGTTTTCAAATTTTGAGTGTCGCGTGTAAGTAACGGTAGTTTACATATGTGCTCAGTGGAACAGCCCGAAAGTGCAGCTGGCAAAACGGCTTCCAACATAATAGTTGTGCCATCCTCCAAGACGAATAAGGTTTTGCAGGAAATCCACAATGGTCCTATTGGCGGTCATCTTGGAGTGACAAAAACGCTTGAGAAGCTAAAATAGCGTTTTTATTGGGTTGGATGTCAGCAAGCCATAACCGACTGGATAGCAAATTGCCCACAGTGCATCGCAGCAAAAGGTCCAGTATGGAAAAGCCGAGGACAGTTGCAACAGTACAACTCGGGTGCACCATTTGAGCGAAGAGCAATGGAGGTAGCAGGTCCTTTCCCCGTCAGCAAGGCCGGAAATCGTTATGTTCTTGTAGTGATGGACTATTTTAGTAAATATCGATTTAATCGTACCCAAGAGGAGTACATGCGAAAAGTGGTAAGCGTGCATATTCCCAAATTTTTATTGGCATATACTTAGGTCAGCTGTATATCATTCGACATCACGACCACCTGCTAAAATTATCTTCGGAACGGAATTAAAATTGCCAGTTGATTTGGAATTTGGCGTTAATCCTGCACCAACAAGTGAAGACGGTACCGGCACTTCCCAAGAGCAAGAACATTTAAATGAGCTACATGAAATCGTATGCAATTGAATTAAATATAAAATTTATTGGATATCTTTTTTACTTTTTTTCTAAAGACGAATAAAACATTTTAATTTAAAATTTTTACAAACGCGTTTAATTTTTATATCGTTAAGGCCCAACGTTGCGTTTTCGAAACGGGGGTTATCTGGGCTCCCACAGATCCGATTTGGCTAAAAAGTGTTTTTTTCATATTTAGGTATGTATAAACAATAAAATTTTAAAAGTTTCATCGTTATATTATAGCCAGTTTCATCATGGAAGTTTCTTATTATTAACTTTTTTCGAAGCAACCCCTTGCCAATTTTTTGTTTCTAAGGGTCTACTTTCATACTGTGTTCAAATCATTGAGGGTACATGCGATGACCCGAAGTTGCACAGTGTTATTAGGCTAATAACATGTTCATACGAACAGCAATATTCGAGGTTCGCTCTCTCATTCACGGTTCGCGCCCCAACCATGATTGAATCAACATTTTCGCCATGCAAAATTTTGAGAGCGAACCATCTTGGTTCATTTTGAATCTACCTGCGAACCTTGAAAATTTACTATCATCTCCAATTTTGATAACAAATTATCGCTAGTTTATCTGAACTAGCTGTGAAAAAATGTAAACAAAGAAAAATAAAAAATTAATGTGTGAAAAAAACTAAATAAAACATATAACAAATAAAAAGAACATAAATTTACATACATATACATATATACTTAAAACAAATTAAAAAAAGAAATAGTGAAACGTATTTTAAAGAGTAGAAGGATTTACATCCAAGATGAAACGAAGCAGATCGGCTGAGTCGGCTTCGAGCCGCCGCCGAAAAATATTGAATACCGCCGCCGATGCATACGGCTTGCATCGGCTAAAATTTTGAGCCGACAGCACCGGCTGAGACGGTTTGAACATTAAAATTTGTTTTAGTTAACGGAAAAAAGTCTCCAATAATTGATATGTCATCCCTGTATTAAACAAAAATTGTATTAATTTTTCTTTTCAGCTGCGTAGTTTCTTATTATTAACTGCGTAGCTTGTTGTAGCCTCTCATGTGCTCGCGAAATCTTGTTTTTATCTTTCTTCCAGTTTGTCCGATATATGTAACTGTGTTGGCATGTGCAAGTTAATTTGTACACTCCTTGTTTATCTAGGCAGTCATATCCATAATGAAAATCCACAATGTATGTACTTAAAGGACAGGGTATTTTACCTGCAAATACCGTAGTCATATTATTGCCAAGTAATTGGGTATTCTCTCTACACCTCCATATTTGCTTAGGTTTAAGATTTATTATTTAAGTAAT
Organism: Panzeria rudis; assembly: GCA_956483635.1. NCBI lineage: Eukaryota > Metazoa > Arthropoda > Insecta > Diptera > Tachinidae > Panzeria > Panzeria rudis. Next base: position 65,743,280 of record OY101449.1, read on the forward strand.
AACTATAAGTATTTTTAAGTTTAATATTGTTAGTTCAGTAATAATGATACAAGTAAATAAATCGGTTAACAGATATAACATTATTGAATTTTTTCTAAGTTTTTAGTGATTAATCAAATTTCGAGTAAATAACGTTATTGTGGCACATTTAACAAAAAAAGTATCGATCTAGAAATTAAATAATTTAAATTTGACCGAATTTCCTTGAAACTCATAAACTAAATTGAAAATTTTCGAACTATTGATCAAAAACTGTTAAAATTAGTGTGCCTTTAAGTTTGACGATGAATATCTTTTAAACGGTTAATTTAATCGACTAATCATATTAGAGCATTTTTGTAGAGCAGTAAATTTGCTATAAAATTATGATTTGCGCGTATCATAATAATTTTTTGTTAACGAGTTGTAAAATTCATTAAAAAAAGAAGTCTGCCTGAAAATAGTCATACTTCAACCATTAATAACTTTTGAACGGTGAGGTTTACAAAAAAATTGTGGGAGACCTTTTTTGTAGAGAATTCAATTTTCTACGTATATATGAGACGAGATATTTTTTTCATATACCAAATACCGAGATATGACATTTTCTTCCTAACAATAACGAAAAAGTAAAAACCTGAGAGGCGGAGGATCTTCCTATTAAAGTTAAGAGCTCATACTTGGAGGAAATTTTTTGAGGTATCTACCAAGCTATTTTTCATAGCATAAAGTGAAAAAAGTAAACAAAAATGTTTGACCCACAACAACACATTTAAGGTATTTACGTCAAAAATTGCACTCTTGCGAAAAAGCAAAATTTCACAAATATAACAACAACCACATAGGCAATTATTTTGCACAACATGATGCAAATTGTCAGGGTCTAAGTGAAAGATTATCAGAGTAAATGCAAAAAAGTTGTGCAACTTTTTACAGGATTGCCATCTACAACAAAATGGTCAAAAAGTACATACAAAATCAACTCTAAACGAAATAGCATCGCTGTAGAACCATTTTAACTTAAACTTGTGAACGTGAAATTAAAAATTGTTCTTCCTGTCAGCAAATGGAAATTTTGAAGTAATATTCTTTATTTTCTAAAATATATGTATATAAAAGTAATGTGTTTTAAATTTAAAACAAAAAATTAATATTAGGCAACTTATCAAAAAAGTGCCTACATTATTATGTTTTGTTTCAGCATCTTGAATAAGCACTTAATAATTAAACTAACTGTTCGTTAATCTGTTTTAATAAGAGGTAAATATCTATGTGCCATTTATTTATTTATAATAAATCGTAAAATAACATAATTGACTTTTATTTTTATAACAAAAAAAATGAACACCAAATTATCAACTACTTTTTTTGGTAAACAAACAATGCGCGAGTGTTGTCAAAGTTTTCATTGTGTCATACACCTTTTGCTTTACACTTTTCTATCAAAGTTAGAAACGTCACGCAAAGCGACAAAGTTGTATCTGACACGGCCTTAAGCATGTGTATAATCGTTAAAAAAGGCAAGGAGAAAAGTCTGTAATGTAAATGCGTGCGACTTTTCGTAGGGGTTTAAAAAATTTTTATAAAATAGGCAGGCTAAAAAGGCATAGTGTGAAAAGGCAGTTAGACATTGGGTCAACTAAACAGAAGAGGTTGCTCACGACAAACGAATGCAAGTACGCAACTTTGCACAGTTGAAAGAGTAAAAAATTTGACGTGAATACCTTTATTATATCAGTGTAGCATGTTTGAAGAAGTCGAACAGCTTGTATAACCCTACGTCTATACCTGATATAATTTTATTATGACAAAAGTCAAACTTTATATTGAAAAATAAATGGTTTTATAGTTAGTTTCTTTGGCCAGTTTATTTAAGTTTGAAGTTCCTCTTTTTTAAGCTAATTAGGCCCGAAGTTTTAATGTAAATACAAATTCATTTTATTACAGTTTTCCCGACGTTTCGTAGATTTTTTGTCTACTTTTTTAAGGGATCGTCTAATTATTTAAATCATAAAATAAGTATTATTGTAATATTTTAACATTAAAGTAATATTAATAACTTACAATTTTAGAATTGATGATTACATGTATTTATTTTATTTTAAATAAAGAACAACCTTTTTTATATATATAACGTTTTTAAACACAACTTAACTTAATATCACAGTGATTTTTAGCATATGGCAACTCTGTAGCTAGTGTTTATGTTTGCCGTGTCCTCCTTTAAATTCATCGTTTTATTTATTTTCTGCTGAATTCTTAAGCTATCAATTGTGTATCTTTTTCTTTCCGTCTTCCCTATATCTAGTATTTTCACACCTTCAATGTCAGCTGAATGTCCAGTTTCTAGTACATGTTGTGCGAGTGCTGTTGTTTCTTTTTTTCTTGTTATATCCATCTTGTGTTCTCCCATTCTTGTCTCCAAACTTCTTTTTATTGTTATAATGTATATTAGCTCACAACTTTCAGTTTCTTCCCCTTTGCATTGTATTTCATAGACAACATTACCTTGTTGTTTTTAGTCGATCGGTGTTTTTGTTTTTGAAAAAATTGTGCTCATCATTCTGTTTGGTTTGTTTGGTTTGAAAGCAAAACAACTGTCAATTTGTTTCATTGTTGTTTTTATATTTCTGTTGTCAATAAGGTTAGGAACATATGGTTATCATTTATGTGTTTTCTTGTATTATCAATAAGTGATGTTATAATGCTGTTTGGGAAACAATTTTTTTAGAGTTTCGTGAATTATTTTTATATTTTTATCATGGAATTTTTTATCCCTAATATTTAAAACTCTTCTAATGAAACTTTTTGCTGTGTTTATGATTTGACTTTTTGGTTGTGTTGTGTGATAGTTCATTATTCTACCCTACGATATAGCTTTAGAGTACCAGTCAAAAAGTATCTGGTTGTTTATTTTATGTAGCATTGCGTCCAAATATGAAATTTTGTTATTAGCTTTTATTTCTATTGTAAATTTTATTTTCGGATGGTAATCGTTCAAAGTTGATAAGATAACATCTTTGTCCTTGTCGTTGAGAACTGCCAATATGTCATCTACATATTTAGCAATAAATTTTATTGATATACTATTTTCTCTTAGTTTTTTAAATGCATCATCCAATAAGCTGTCGAGTATAATATCTGCAATGGTGGGGGAAAGGGGATTCCCAATGGGCATACCAAAAACTTGGTTATATACAGTGTCTTCATAGAAAAAATAGTTGTTATCTTTCAAACAAAATTGCAGAATATGAAGAAATGTTGAGCGAGGTATCCTTGTATGCTCTTGAATAGTGTTCCACCTACTCATTATATTTTTGATAGCCAAATGTATGGGAATATTCGTAAAAAGAGAGATAACGGCAAATGACCTACTTTTTCGTTCTTTATAAAACGAATTATTTACAGGAATCGAAAATACGAAAGAAATCTTTTTATGAAGACTTTAAAGTTTCCTTTCATCCTATTTTTTTTATTTGGCCATATTTAGTCACTACATAGAAATATTTTTCGGATGAAGATCGTAATCTGTATATAAGTTATCATTGCGCAAAAGGAGTGCGCAAATCCGAACTCTGGTAACAATATTGGTATCATATAAATGATTTCCTTATTTATTTTTTCCTCTAGGTATGTCGAATAGCGGCGGCTTCGCTGAAGAATGACTTTTTGCGTAGACGAACTTCGGCCGGGATTATTGCTTTTCTCCTCTAGGTATGTTGAATACCGGCTTCGCTGAAGATTATTGATTTTTTTCCTCTAGGTATGTCGAATAGCGGCTTTGCTGAAGAATGATTTTCTGCCTAGCCGGCCTTCCACCGGGCTTGCTGATTTTCTCCTCTAGGTATGTTGAATAGCGGCTTCGCTGGAGAAACATTTTCTGCCTAAACGGCCTTCGGCCGGACTTACAACTTTTCTCCTCTAAGTATGTCAAATAGGGGCTTCACTGAAAAAGGATTTTCTGCCTAGCCGGCATACGGCCAGATTTATTGATTTTCTCCTCTAAGTATGTCGAAAATTATGTTTTTATGCCTACTAGTAACAATAGGCGGTAGGAACAAAGTCCCCAATGAACTACGTTCCCAAAACAGAAATGAACTAAATCCCCAAAGTTTGGGGAGTTAGTTCGCTATGAATTAAGTCCCCAAATGTAAAAATGAACCTGGCCCCCAAAAATTCAAATAAAATTGTAGTCCCCAAAAATCGTTGTTGTTAATTTTGGCAAGATAAATATTAAAGAGTATGGGTGGCAGTACTCCTCCTTGTGGCACACCCATTTTTATCCTGCGGTAAAATCGGCAACTTTCAGAAAAGAATTCAATCAAAACGCTCACTTATTGCAGCTTTTCAGTTAATTTTTATGTCTCAGATATTTCAGATAATTTAACCAAACTAAGCTACGAATGCACTAAATTGTCCGATTAAAAGAACACTGTTTTTGTATGTAATTTGAGTATACGAACAATTATTCAATCTAATCAGGCCTAACGTATTTAATGTTAATAAAACAAATTTATTTCATTTTGTACCCAACGTTTCATAAATTTTTTGTTGACTTCTTCATGGGCTTTCGTCTATTTAAATTTCAAAAACATTACATTATTACAAAATTAATCAGATTTTACACAATTTTACCTACAATATAATGATTTGTAGTTACATAAATATTACAATAAATAATTGCATTTTAATATTAATTAATTAAAATTATTAAACCACTAAGATATTTTAAGCAAATGAATTTTTTTTTTCAGTTATTATCATACTGTTTTTTATTTTTTATTTGATTGCAACAATGTACCTCGCGCTGATATTATTCGTATCCTCTTTTATATTCATTGTTATTTCTATATTTTGCTGTATTCCCAAGTTTTCGATCGTATATCTCTTTCTCTCTATGTTTTCTCTGTCTAAAATCCTCACATTGTCAAAATCCACAGTATGTTTGTTGTTGATAATGTGCGTTGATAAAGCTGTTGCAGTTTTTTGTTTTGTTATATCACTTTTATCTTCTGTCATTCTGGTTTCTAAATTTCTTTTTGTTGAACCAATGTATATTAAGTTACAATTTTCTTCGCTATTTCCCTTGCATTGTAATTCGTAAACTACGTTGCATTGTAGATGTTTATCTGTTGGCGCTTTGACTTTTGTAAAAATCTTGTTTAGTGTTGTGTTTGGTCTATATGCAAATTTTATATTGTTAATTTCAACAGCTGTTTTTATTTCTTTTTTGTCTGTCAAGCCCGGAATATATGATACACTGTAAAATCTTTTTTCTTTGTTTCTTTTCTCGGTATGTGTTGTTTGATTTATGGTGTTTTCTAATTTTTCTCTGATTTCGTTTATTAATGAATTTATTAATTTAGCTGGAAAACTGTTATGTTTAAGTATTGATGTAATTTTTTGTGTGAAAATGTTTATCACTAATACTGAGAACTCTGAAAATAAGATTTTTCGCAGTATTGATTATCTGACTTTTTGGTTGTGTTGCATTGAAATTAATTATTCTGCCCGATGATGTCTCCCTTAGAGTACCAATCAGATACGATCTTTCCATTTTCCCTATGCAGGGATGTGTCAAGGTAGTTTATGCATTTATTTTTTTCCATCTCCGTTGTAAATTGGATTTTTGGGTGATATTTCTTTAATGTGTTAAGAATTGTGTCCTTATCATTATGATTTATAATTGCCAAGATATCATCTACATATTTGGCTATGTATTTTGGCTATGTATATTTTTGTGTTCGAATTCCGCAAATGCTTCGTCAAGAAGAGCGTCCAATACGATATCAGCTATGGTAGGGGAGAGGGGATTAAAGCAACACTCAACCCGTGTTCTTTAATCTACTACAAAAAAACGACTAGGCGTTTGCGCCAACACCTTACACAATCAGGCGCAATATGAATGCTAATAATGTCATGATTATATGTAAGCATACGTTTTTTTTCGTAAACTAATTAAGGTTCACAATTATTTAAGACAACAATAACTTATTTGTCACAACCATAAGCAATATCGGGGAAACTTGACATTGCTAGCAACCATACCACAACCCTATCTTTTCTTTGAGTGTAGACAAAGAATCTTTACCCAGTGAAGCCAATATTCAAAACACTGGAAAATACTTTTAAGCCCGTCCGAAGGCCTGCTAGACAGAAAATGTTTCCTCGGCAAAGCAACTGGCCGGCATATATTAAGAAATCTTACGCAGCGCAGCCACTATTCGACATACCCATAAGAGAAATTCGTTAAGTGCGGCCGAAGGCCTGCTAGGCAAAAACCTTTACTCAGCGAAGCCAATTTTCGACATAGCCAGAGGAAAAAAGTATTATGGCGGCTAAGGGCCGAATTGGCAAAGAACGTTTACTCAGCGAAATCAATATTCCAAATTCCGGGAATAAAAACTTGTTGGAATCCAAGTTTTTAAACCAGTTTATGAAATAGGACCTCGAATTAAGTCCCCAAAAATCGTTGTTCCTATACACCATACGAAATTTTGGGGACTCAGTTAATTTCTTTTTAGGAACTTAATTCATAAAGGACTTAGTACTTACTGCCTCCAGGCTGTAGGAACTAAGTCCCTAATGAACTTCGTCCCAAGACAGACATGAAATAAGTCCCCAAAAATTGGTGAGTTAGGTCGCTATGAATTAAGTCCCCAAATGTAAAAATGAACCAGGCCCCCAAAAATTCAAATAAAATTTAACAAGTTCCCAAAAATCGTTGTTGTTGCCCTCCATATAAAACTTTGGGGACTTAGTTCATTTCTATTTTGGGGACTTAGTTCCTACCGCCTAACAATAATGTTGGCAATCTTTCATATGATACCCACATTATTACACTCAAGGTAGATTGAACAGGTACCACTACAAGAACAGCTGTTTTGTAAATTGGAGAATGTGTGCGTCACACAGACAATAGATTTTGTACATGCTGGGAGTTTTCTATCAGCAACGGGCATGTGTTAGTAAATTTGAGAGCTTATGAATGTGTGCGACTCACAGATAATGGATTTGACATATTTCTACTAACTAATTACATGTGTTTTTTGGTGTTGTATTTGTTTTAGTTATAGTGGTACCTGTAATGAATATGCCTTGGTTACACTGTATCAAAAATTTATCTAGAAAATACCTTTGACCTGTCAAACTTTGGGGGTCCGTAATTCAAAAGCTTTCAAATGACACCAATATTGGCCACATAAGTACGTTCGGATATGTAGTGGAAAATAGCATTTAAAAAGAAAACTTCAGAGATCTGTAACTTTTTCCATTTCATATTTTCTTCTTATTTTTCAATTGTATGTAATTTTTATTTGGAGGTGCGTTGGTAAATTAGATTTGTTCAATTTTTATTTGGATGCGTTGATGAAATAGAACTGTTCCTATCGGAGACTTGCGCCGAGGGGTTTTTATCGGCGGCGGCTGGCTGTGAAAAAATAGTCGGCGGCGGCTCAAATTCGGCTGAAAATGCACATAGATGTTTACTAAAAGTGAACATTTTCATTTTGTTGTTAAAATTTGTTTTTCTTTTTCATACAAATTCTTCACCAAACAAAATGCATAGAAATTAAGCATTGCTTTGCCTCTCAAAAATTTTTAATGAAAATAAAGAAAATTTATAAAAATTTGATGCTAGTGTGGTCGCAGTAGGCTTGCCAGATAGGCTTGATTTGGTTTGATTGTCAAGCTTTTTTAAGACTTGTTCAGATTCAACCTAAAAACGTATTTGTTAAGCTAAAAATTAATGTCTCTTCTGTTCGCAATTTTATGCATGAACATCAATTATATATTTTACCGTTGAAATCTAATTCATGAATCATGCTAAAATTATTCGGATATATAATAAATGATAATTTATGTATATTGAAACAATCGTCTATACCTGATTTATTTATTTAGCTAAATGGATTACAATATCCTTACAGGCTAGCAATATAAAATCTTAGTCTAACAATACATCCACTAACTAATTCCTTATTTTTTAGACACAATTTGAAATCATCTTGCGACAAAGAAAGATCTAAATTAACAATATTATTTAACTTATTTAAAGCACTTAAAGCTCGTATCATAGGCTCATTCATAGCGTAATTAGTACTATGTGTAGGTACAAATAATAAATTATGGAACCTGAGAGATCTAAAAGGTATACAAAAATAAATCAGCTTAAATAAATATTCACAATCAGTGATACCATTGATCAAATTAAAGACAAATATAAAAGAATTAAGAGATCTTCTCAGGTAGAGTGGCTTTAAGCCCAAAAGACAACGAGCATAATATGATGAAGACGACAAATTTACCCGATTACCACGAAGTACAAATTTAAAATTTTTTTCTGAATTCTTTCGATTCTATTTACATGGACAGCATAAAAGGGGCTCTAGACAAAGGAGCAATATTTTAACTTAGACCGAACAAAAGCAGTATATGACATTTTCAAAGTCCAGATGAGACTTAAAATTTAATTCACTATCAAGTACAACGCATTTTTATCATGATAAATGGCAAAGTCTACATATATAGGAAAAACAGACGAGGTAAAGCAGGTTATTTTTCAATATAAAGTTTGACATTTGTCATGATGAAAATTTATCAGGTACAGACATAGGGTAAAGTAAGGCGAATTGATACCAGGTGGCCTTATTAGTGAAAATGAACTTTACCAATATGTCAAACTCTATGTAAAAAAACTAAATAACAACTTTTTATGTATGCATTTTACAAGACAGATTGGTAAAGTCCAGTTGTTGTTGTACTAATAAGGCCAGTTGGTATTAATACGCTTTGGGGTAAAGGTTACAATGAAAGCTTTTCTTTAATAAATTTTTAAATGTAATTTTCATTTTTGCAAAAAGCTGTCGTACCTTTATTAAAAATAAAACACTTGTTGTTGGGAACTATTGATGGAAGTTCGTCGAGTCTATAGATAATGAAAAATTATATACAGATTAAGAGCTTCTTCCCAAAGATATTTCTAGTTACTAAATATAGCCTAATTTAAAAACTGGACGAAGAGGACATCTTCATAAATTAACTTCGTTTGTATTTTCGATTCCTAGTAATAATGCGGTTGTAAAGAAACAAAAATAATGTAATTTCCCGAATTATTGATAAGAATTAATTTTAATGAAAATTTAATTTATTTAAAATGTTTTTGCAAACAAATTAAAGTAAAGAAATAGCAAATATATGTGAGAAAAAATAAAAATTCTTATGAAATAAAAAACAGGACCCATTTGGAAGTAAGTACTGTAATCCAAATAAAGAAAACACTTTCCAACTCGAATTGGCAGAGCCCTGAAGGAACACATAAGAAATACAAACGAATTGATAACCTTCACTTTTTTTTTTAAGTCGGATAATGAATATTTATTCTTTTGAATAAGTTTAAGTAACTGTCAAGATTTTTTTGGTAAATCAAGCTTTTTATTCTCTAAATGTTAAGCATTTTCACAATTTAGATCTGCCAAGCCTAGATCGCAGAGTAATGCATACAAAAATATTTTTTTTTATCTTACTCTACGTCTCCACTTAACCATATACTACTAACTAAACCCGTCACTATACAATAACATTACGAAGATTGTATGAGAGGGAACGCAAATCCTATTTTATAAAGTGGTTACTATGTCCTTCATATTATCTTAGTAAGAGCACTTTGCATGTAAAACTGCACAACACATGATAACAGCCTTTTTTAACCGTCAAAAGCGACTATTCTGTTCCATATTATGTGCAGCTAACTTAATATCCTGTTGTAACTTGAAGTTATGACTGCGTTGTTAAAACAATTGGACTAACAACCATGTTATAACCTGAAAAAAGCATTAACTTGGGCGGTCTACACTTAACATTAAAATTAAGTTAATGTTAAGTTAGGTGTACACTGCAAATTTCTAAAATAATGTTTTTAAATTTATAATCGCACCATTTCCCAAAATTAATATTTTACGTCTGAAAAAATTTTTTTTTATTACTTCGGCTTTCTAGTTCAATAATTGAATTATTGTAAATTCAAATTATTTTTATTAAGAGTGGAGTGCTGGAATATGGAAAATAAGTCTTGTATTCTATTTACTGGCAAAAATTAGTTAAATAGCTGATGTTTCATTGAAAAAAGCATACACCTTCATAAGTGGTAAAAGCGAACAAGAACGCTGATGATGACGAGCGTAGCGGCCGTCGAAACAGTAGTACTGATCCGTTCTGCTTTGAATATTCCAGCACTCCACTCCTAATACAAATAATTCGAATTTACATTAATTCAATTATTGAACTAGAAAGCCGAAATAATAAAAAAATGTTCAGACTACCTATTCAGTTCAAATAAAATAAAAATTACGTAAAATTAATATTTTACTTTTAGAATATTAATTGTTTATAAGAACACATTGACATTGATTACTAAGGGGTATTAGCTAGTTCCTAATTGTATTTCACTGGGGCTAAATGTTTAGCCGCGGCTCAGCCGTTTTGGCGAGTCTCTGGTTCCGATACTCTTAATTGAACCTTAACTTTGCGTGTGCAAAAGCGGTCTGTGTGTATATTATATGCAAGTATTATTAATCATGTTTCTTTACCTTCTCGCGGAATAATGCTTGAACTTGATCGAGTTCTCCATTTTTAATACTCCACACGAGATCAGACATTTTACAATTACTGATTAGTTAATTAAATATTTTTCTAGTCGCGAATATATTTTTGTTTTTAATTCTAGTGAAGTTTCTGCTTACAGCCGGTGGTGTTGTTCAGAAAGCTGTGCCGAGCAATTTTGGCGGCGGCTGTGGCTCGTGAGAAAATAGTCGGCGGCGGCTCAAATTCCCCCTTCAGCGAGCTGATATCAAATCACGGTGAATTGATACCACGTGGCCATAATAGTAAAAATGGGCATAGGCTGACTTTACCAAAGTGTAAAACTCTATGTAAAAAAACTAAACAACAACTTTTTATGTATGCATTTAACATGAGAGATTGGTAAGGTCCCATTGTTGTTGCACTAATAAGGTCACTTGGTATTAATACGCTTTCGATCAAATAACATAAAAATCAAACATAAATAAATTAAAAATATTGGCCCTTACTTATAGTCATAAAAAAGTATGCTTTATGAGTTCTAAAGAAAACTTTAGTTAAAAATACTATTTTGATATACTATATATATGAAAAACTATTATTTACGCGCAAAACTCTGTATTAAACTTAAAATCAGTTTTTTTGCTTCTCTGAACAGTTTGCAATGCACTTGTTGATAAAATTATTATATTTAATTTTTTAAACAAGTTTGTGTTTTTATTTAACAACACTCAAATAATTAATAAACTGTTCAGTTTTTGTTATCATATTCTATTATGTATTTCTGAAAATGTACTAAGGTATAACTATACGAAGTAGTTTCAAACGGGCACCTGTTAATGTTTTCAATTACTACGTACATTTCGTGCTTGCTATATATATGTATCTAATTCCGGCCATACACTACACAAGTTCACGGCACAAGTCTGGCACGGTACAGTGCGTTTGTGCAATGTATGGCGGTGGTTGTGCTACTTACGCAGTGAACTGAGTAAAAATCAAAACTATTTTGATATTTGCTCAAGTTTCTAAAACTGTACAGTGAACTTGTGTAGTATATGTTTCAAACGCTCAGTTGTGTCGCGATTTTTTAAGTTAATAACAAAAAATTAGCGCAGAAAATATGTTCTGGACAAAGTTTGTAGAATTATACGGAGAATTGTTTGCATTACGGCATGGTGAAAGCACCGATAACAGCAAGAAAATCATAAAAGTCGAAGTCTACGAAAAATTAATTTAAGAAAGTGAATTGTTTGTCTTTGTTTTCTATTTATTTGTATAGCAAGTAATAAAATAGCGCTGTATTAGCACATGTTGTCTTCTTCACTGTAGCTTTAAAATAAAAAACTGCACAGTTTCCTTGTATAGTGTGCATCACAAGTTTCGTTTACGCAGTGACAGACATGAGCACTGAACTTGTGTAGTGTATGGCTGGCATAATTTTCATATAGGTGTGTGCAAATTTCATTTTTTCTTATTAAAGACAAATACGTTTTTGCTTTGTAGTATCCAAATCTATATGTTTTTAAACAAAATAGGAACGCGCATATTGGTGTAGGTGTAGTCTTGCATTTGATATTTTGTTACAGATTGTATGAAAATATAATTTATAATATTATGTGTCACCCACTTAAAGCTGGTTCATATTAAAACATACAAGCCTATCGGCTTGTTTCTCTACTTGTAACTTCAAGCCGCCGCTGATCCATGCGGCTAGCCTCGGCTCAAAATTGCAGCCGGCTTATTGTATTTTTAGTTGCGAATTTGTACTACGTATTACAAATTTTGTGAATGTCGTCAGGTGTTTAAAAATTTTTATATTTAAAGATTTTTTTTTAAACTTCTACAAAGAAAATTTAATAAAATTTCGTAATAAAGAAGTTCAACATTAAAAAGTGCAATTGATTATATACACTTTAGCGCGATATACAAAACCAGCCGGCTCAAGCCGGCTATGAGCCGCCGCCGAGTATTTTTTCCTAAGCTGCCGACTTTTAAGAGGCTTGTTTCTCTGATACCAAGGCGAATTGATACCAGGTGGCCCATTAGTAAAAATGAGCATCAGCTGACTTTACCAGTGTCAAACTCTATAGCTCAATTCACAATCTTGTGCAAATGGTCTTGCATCGTAGCATTTGCAAAATGGTATAGTATATTTATACTCACCACTAAGAATTGTTAAGTGGTGAGTATCAATATGCAATACCATTTTGCAAATGCTACGATGCAAGACCATTTGCACAAGATTGTGAATCGAGCTTATGTAAAATAAACTAAACAACTTTTTACATATGCATTTAACATGACAGATTGTTAAAGTCAAGTTGTTGTTGCACTAATAAGTCCAGTTGGTATTAATACGCTTTGAAACATACTTAATTTTTGCCTATAGTGGACAAAGAGTTAATAACAGGTTTTTAATTTTAAGTTATTTCTAAAATAAACCGACTTTATTGTTTGAATATGAGTATTGCTCATTATTATTTAATATTAGACAATCAGCGGCTATTTTTCAGGCTACATTGGCCAAACTTTTTCCGCGGCGGCGTGGCTGCCTAAAATTACCGGCGGCTCGGCTGAGACGGCGTTGAACCGTCATGGCGCAGGTCTCTGGTGCTATTTTAGAGATGACAAAAGTTTTAAGTTGTCCGATATATTACATAGTGCCCTTTTACACACACAAAGTTTACTTTGCAAAGTTTTAATTCGGCCGGTAGAAAGACAGAGAGATGAAGTATTTCTCTCTTTGTCTTTCTACCGGCTGAATTAAACCTTTGCAAAGAAAACTTTGTGTGTGTAAAAGGGCACATAGCGTCTTGGCGAGCAAATTATTTGTTATAACAATTGTTAGGCCCAGCTAACACTAAGCAAGTCTTATTGATCAGCTTATTATTCAGCTGTGAGGAAAACAGAGAATTGTGTATTCATTTCTCTGTCTTTCTCACAGCTGAATAAGAAGCTGATCAATAAGACTTGCATCGTCTAAACGTCGTTTCTCTGTCTTTCTCACAGCTGAATAAGAAGCTGATCAATAAGACTTGCATCGTCTAAATGTCGACTTAGTTCCAGTTTACACTATGCAAGTCTTATTGATCAGCTTCTTATTCAGCTGTGATGAAAACAGAGAAATGTGTATTCATTCAAGGAGTAGACTGCTTCATGTACATGCAACTCTCTTTTGTTTTCTTCTTCGCAATATTAAGCAACAACAAAAGCTGCGTAAAAAAAACACAAAAGCTGCGCAACAAGAATTTCATTATATGGACACGAATGCAGCTTCAAAAGAAAATTTAAGAAAGTTGCAGAAGCAAAACGAAACCAAACGTTTCGTTTAGTTTATTTTCCAACTCTGGTTATACCAACGATGTCTTAACAATAAGCATTGTTTTCAATACGAAAAAAGATACAACAAACAAAAGAAATTTGCTATCTATGCCGCACCACCGTAAAATAATATGACTAAACCTAACAAAAACATTGTACGTACTCTCCACAACAAAAACCTTAACAAATTTTTGTTAACAGTTCTGCCGACGTTTTGTTCATTTTATAACAAAAAATTTGCTCGTCAAGACGTAGTGCTAATAACCTTTTCAGCGTTGCAAACATAGAGGGGGTTTACAATATGGGTGATGTCGCTGGGGATAAAGTATTCAGCTGTGGGAAAGACAGAGAAACAACACTGTCTTTTTCTGTCTCTCTCACAGCTGAATACTTTTTCCCCAGCGACATCACCCTTAATGTAAGTCCCCTCATAGAAGGGGTTTACAATGAGAGTGATGTCGCTGGCGACAAAGTATTCAGCTGTGAGAAAGACAGAAAAATACTGAATTTATTTCTCTGTCTTTCTCAAAGCAAAATACTTTGTCCCCAGCGACATCACCTTTAATGTAAATGCCCTCATAGACGGGATTTACATTAAGGTGATATCGCTGGCGACAAAGTATTTAGCTGTGAGAAAGACAGAAAACTGTGTGTGTAGCTTTCTCTGTCTTTCTCAAAGCTGAATACTTTGTCCCCAGCGACATCACCCTTAATGTTATTTTTCAAAAACTTTACGTTTACGACAGGAAATTCGCTATTGCATGTGACTAGTGTACTTTTGACCTTTTATTTTCTTAAACTTTTTTTCTTATATCTTTCTCCTCTTTTCTGTTTCTCTTTTCACTAATTCACTGACAATGGATTAATTAAATAGGCTGTAAATTACAATTTTAATAAATTAAAATAGAAAAAATTTAGCTTTTTGGCGTTTTAGATTTTAAAATCTCTCAAATTCCATATTTTAGGTTAATCCCTCTAGATTTTACACTTCCAGATGAACTTTTCTCTCTTAATCCCCATAAGATTTAAAACTCACGAGCATTTATCACTAGGAATTAATATTTTTGTTTTAATCCTTTTTGACTTAGACCTTTTATTAGCAAAACGGTGGATTTACTTCAGACTTAAGAAAGTTAAGTTAGGAAAAACGGTTTATTTATTTGGTTTTAGATTTAATATTTACATATACATATGTATGTATTAGCAAATTGTAGGTATACTTTAGATTTAAGCTTCTTCGATTTAGCCGTTTATGTAAGAAAATGATAGATTTACTTTATATTAAACTTCTTGCTTTTAGCGCTTTTATTTATTCTTAGACAATAGATTTATAACAGCAAACTCTTAAGTATAGATTATATATAAACTTTAGATTTAGTCGGTTATGTTAGGAAACGGTAGAAGTAATATAGATTTATACTTTTATATTAGGTTAGGACTTTTAATTTTTTTATTTCTTTTTTTTATCTTAGCCTTTTACTTTCGTATTTATATAAAAACCCGTAGTGTAATTTAGTCTTTAAACTCTTAAACTTGAAACCTTTTTAAACTTTTACTTCAGCCTTACAGATTTATGTTATATTAAAAACTGTACTGCAATTCCTTAATTTTAGCTTTTATTGTTATCCTTGCAAATGTATCCTTTTAATTTTAGGCTTTCCAATTAAAATTGGAAAAAATTACCTTTTTAATAGTTCTTTTATATTTAAAAAAAACTTTTATGTTCGGCTTTCCACGTGTGAGAAAACGTGCTTTGTAACACTAGCTCACACGTGGTGCAGAGTATTTCACACGTTTTTCCGTGCGATGGCAAAAAAAAAAAAACTCACGTGCGAGCATAGCAAATTAATTGTTTTATTCCCCAATCCTCGAGCGTCGATTATGTTTTCTTCCCCAGAATCGCAATTATAATTTTATGGACGGAAACTGATGAAGACTGATAGTTAGCGATGCAAAATAGCCACGTGGAAAAGGCTGAACTTGTGAAAATTAAAAAATATATATATTAATTCTCAGTTTGAGCACACAGACTTGTCTAAGTGGTTTTATATTTTTTAAAGGCTCAGGAATGTTTCCATTTCTTAAAAAAGAATTCCAGTATGGAGTTAAAAAATGTTTCCCTTCCTACACTCTTCTGTTCTAGCTTCCTCTTCACTATACATACATATATTTTTTTCACAATTGACTTACTATTTATCACTTAGGTCTTTACCTTTCAAACTTCACTTTATAAATGGCTTCAATTTACAAAATTTTGATCCAAGAAGTATTTTAAACAGAAAAAGGTCCCGTTAGGAATGCAAAGCTACATTTCTCTCAGACCAAATATCGTAGCTGCCGTTATCTACTTATGTACCAAAAAAAAAAAAAGAAACAATATGCAGTGGAGTATGCGTATAACATAAACTTCCTACTGCGATCTGCCAAGTTAATTTCTGCTATTTTAGTGTAAGTCTGAGCTTATTATGTTGATTTCCGACTAAGTCAAATAATATATGAATGTATAATGAAACAAGCATTGTAACACCACCATTCACCACACGCATAAATGACAGTCTTCCACAATAACGAAAATATTTGATAACTTCGTTTTATGGAAATGAGAGTAAATGATCTTGACATTGAAAAATAACCAAAAACCAGGAAAAATAATTGTGGACAAACATCTATCTATACGTAGGTGTATACATACATATGTACATACTATTCACATACAAATCTAGAAATGTAAGTAAACTGCAAAAATAACCTTGACATTGAAAAATATCTTTCGCTTAGAAAATAATGTGGGAAGGAACTCCATGTAACGATTATTGGTTTTATACATTAAAATTTCTTATGATTTTTTTTCAGGATGTAAACAAAAGGGTAACAGCTAATTTACACACAGAAATTTATGTTTTTTTAATTTTACAAAAGCTCGTAAACGACAAAATTTGCGAATTGCTGTTTGCGCCAAAAACACGTAAGCGACAAATTTGGATACAGTTACAATAAATTAAAAAAAATTTATGCTACACCCTTCAGAAAGTCGTAAAGCCAAGTTTTGCCAAAAAAATTTTGTTATAAAACACATTTAAAAAGATATTAAGTTTTTTTTCGTTTTCTGAAATATGAGTTGTTGACGCTTACGTGGTTTAAGAAGAAAGGCGACAATATGTATAAGTATTTAATATATATCTGGCAACGATTTTTATTTTAGGCATATGAAATCCTCATCTTTCTTTATAAAACGAACTATTTACAGGAATCGGAAATACGAACGAAATCAATTTATGAAGACTAGATTTTGCCTTCGTTGTGACATACCTTCAGGTAATTGGTGGAGATGTCACGCTGGTCGTAGCACGGCATGAGCTCGCCGGAAATTGGGGGGATCTTTCCACCAGGTCTGAACACAATTTAATAATTCGTGCCAAGTTTTTACTTTTACTATTACATTTAACACTAGACAGGAACACCTTCGGTAGGCATAAAAGATTCAAGCGGACGGACTAACGGCTGTATGATTGCAAACTATGATGCTTTTGATCTTATGAGCGTTGATAGATTATGGTGTTATTATCTCTCGCAGTTTCCCCTCCCACTTTATAGCACTGTTTCAGCTATCCATGGTTCCTAGTTGTCTGCAAATAATTTTCAGGGAACCCCTAAATATTACACTTACCGCTATATGTCAAATTCACATCATCACCGCAAGCTTTCTAGCCTTGCTTCATATCAAAACGTGCAATCATTAATATGCAAAAGATTGAACATTAGATTTTTATTAATAATATACAATTATACGGGTTATCAGTGTACAAAGTAAGTAAATGAATATAAATAAAGGAAGTAAATATTACAAAATAGTATAAAAACATTAATGTTATACAAGTAGCTGAATATAAGTATAATAAGGAAAACAATTTAATCGTCTACTAATTTAATGAATAAATCTGGATTTGTTAATATTTTGTTCTCATCGGTTTGTTATTTAAAGTAGTGAGTCATTTGTAGTTTTCCTTTTGTTTTTATGCGTTATTATTTAATTGGTTATTAACTTATATTATTGGTAATCATTTTCTGTATGTTGTTTTAGTTAGTTATGAATTTATTGATTTAGTGATTTATTAATTGATTCATAGGTCTATAGGTGATTATTTATTTATTTACTTTATTTATTTTTCCTTTATTTATTCATTTATTTAGGTATTTATCGATCAATTTACTAATTTTTACCTTACTTAAGTTATCAAATCCAATTAAATATTTTAGTTTGTAAATTAGGTTGAATACATGTAATTTTTGTTCTTGATAGCGGTTGAGTAGTAGGGAACTGTTCCCGCGAGATTATTATGTAGACTATTACGAGACAAGGATGTATGAACTGAAAATTATTTTTCCAAACCGTTATCCGCACTGGCATGATGGCGTATGCTCCGGCTAGGGCTCGCCGTCTTGGGGTGGTTACTTGCTAACCAGTCTGTTGTTACTACCAGCTACAATAATAAAAAACATTTTAATACATGCCAGCCTTTGATGACATCAAACCGAATAGAAATAATTGTAAAATAAAGAAGAACCCGAAAGCGAGTTGGAAGATAAGCTAAAAAAAATTGAAACCGATATCTTACCCTATTGAAATTACACCACATACTTACTTCGTAGCCTTAGGCTACGCAACATGAAGTTAGCTGCTGCGCTAACGCCGGCGGCCCTCCCACTGAAAATCCTTAGGACTTCACTATGACGACGTAATACCGGTATAAGATGTTTATAAGTCATCCCTAAGCTCCTTTTACCTTACCTTTTTATCACCTTTCCATAGCCTTTCGAGCGCTTTTAGCCGCTCATTATCATGATTAAAGCGCATACGATAACTTCCATGTTTTAAATTCAAAAGTACATAAATTCATTTTAGTCACAAACTATATACTATTTCTAATAATTATCTTAAGCCATACTGGCTTATATTACGAATTAATCTAATCTCAAAAAGAAAACTTAGACTTAGTATTCTATGATAACACCCCAATTTTAGCTTAAGGCTTGAATGTCCTGACAAATATGAAACATTATTTTTAATATTAAAACGAGATCTTAGAAATAGTATTCGGTAACGAAAACCAATTCTACCTTGACTTTAGGCACACGAGATAGTTATTTCAATCCCTATGGACGAGGATAAAAAAAGCTTTTAATATTAGATTTAATTCGTAATTTTACTATTTGATTTTCCCCTGCGATACTAGTTCTTAGATTCCATTTTACTTAAAGTAAACAAGTGTAATTTAGTATACTACAACGTACTCAGTTCTTGTAGTGGTAATTCTAATTGGTATTTACGTAAGTGAAAACTTAATTCTTGTTATTTAAAAGATGACTTAGCATTTCTAATACATAGAGAAAAATCATATATTTTTTCTATGCTTGATATCTTAGTTCGAAAACTCAATTTACACCATACTGGCTGATACTGAAATTCTATTCAAACCCGTAAAGCCCACTTAAGTTGGTCATTCCTCAATGAGAAACAAGTTTGAATTGATTTTCGATTTTATATAAAAAAAACTATTTAACGCCACTCTGGCCAATCTTGAAAACTATACAATGTTTGTCTTGATTATCTAAAACTAATTAGGAAACCGATAGCCGACTTAAATAGGGATTCATACACTATATTCGGCTATCGTCATTATATTTTAAATTAATTTGCAGTGTAATGCTAAAATTTAGCATTAGATAAGATTATACATAACATAAAAAAACACAGGGTGAGCTATTTATTAGGTTATAATACTTGTAAAGGACTTTACTTTTCGTTAATACGCCAAAGGCTTTTAATTCAAAAGTGATTACGAACCTGCTCGCGGTACAGGATCGTTTGGGTACTTATTCGTGCCAACTCTAGTTGTCACTTTGTGCATTGGAACCTTTTTCCTCCTCTTTTTATTCCAGGTAAACCCCGATTTTAACTTCCTTCAACTAGCCGGAAGAAAACTGTAACGCTACCTAGGCTGAGCTAATCCTACTTAGCGGTCCTTTCGGTAGACCAATCAAAAGGATACCAATAAAACTACGTAAACAGGTGTTTGCCCTAAATATTTTCCAAAGTATTTACAGGCACTCAAATAGTCCTATATACACCTATACCTTTATTTACGCGAATTTACTTAGGCGTAGAAACCAAAAGAAAGCAAAATCGAAGGTAAAAAAAAGAATTCAAAATGCAAATATACAATCGCTAAATAATCCAATAAGTTAATGCACTACAAATAGTTATAATAGCGTACGTTGTCATTCGTTAGTTTACGTCCCCTGTCACTTGGCAAGATACCTGACACCCAGATGGTAATTCCTTGATGGCGTCGATGACTCGAACAATTTGTAGGCTGATTCCCTCTACGGTGTTTTTGTTGCTTGGATTGTTTTCTCTGCTTCGGTGGCACCCCCTGCGTACGGCAATGGACTTGGACTGATGACAGGCGCTTTCCAATATGTGTTTCTTATTAGGGCCCCTATTATGATTCACAACTCAACTAGGTTGAGTTGTCAATGCTATGACCCAACTCAACGATTTTTTTGTATTATGACTCACAACTAATTTTAGTTGTCTTCGAAAAAAGGTTCTTATCTGTACTCTCTGGTTTTTGAAACCATAGTAGCCATCACAAGATATTTTAAATATTTTTAGTTTTGGCCTTACTATTTTTTCTTGAGATTTTATGTTTTATGGATATGGCAACAATATAGGTTAACAAATAGGATAGATTGGCGCCTAAAAGTACAATTTTAAATGTAATTAAAAGTAACACAATATTCAAAATAAAAACCAAAACACAACTGATAAAAAACTGAGACAACTGCTTTGATGAAGTTGTATTCCATAATATGAATTTGACAACTACCACTCAACTATCAATGTAGTTGTGAATCATAATAGGGGCCTAGATTCACGTATCAAGTTGTTATTTATAGCTGATTTGATTCTTGATCTGTTATGCACAATTCTTTCACACACATTTGGCTATTCTCATTGTCTTTGCTTATTTTTAACCATTTGTCAATTGTTCAACTTTAAAAAAACTTGATCGTAAAGATTTTTTTATTAATAATAAAATGTCCTCTTCGCAGCTTTAGAAAACCCAGAATGCCCAACACTTTCTTTTCACCAAGTTGCCGTCAAATCTATTAGCAACTTTCAATAATTATTGTTACAAATTACCACGTTCAATTCATATTGTGCAGATAGTTATCTTCACACATTCCTTTTTTTAGTACTTTTTTTTTTAATGATACAATGGCGAGTGGGTTTCTTTTCTGTACTTTTATTTGCCAAATGTTAAAATTATTTGTTAAGTAGCTGTCCCACTATTAAGAGGGTTTGTTAAAATGTATAGTATTATTTTTTGCAAAAATTTTTTTAACAAAAGTTCACATGTCTACTGTTCCTTTTTTTTGTCTCTTCTACTTTCTTGTGCACTCGTTAATTAATATTTTCGAAGGCCTTTTACAATTATTTTATAAAAACTCGCTTTCTTCCACACAATTTTTCAGCTCCCATAAATTTTCGACCTTTTCTGATACGCTGCTCGTACACTTCTCCTCTTTTTTGCTCTCGACACCTTTACTCGTTCCCTTCGTCCGGGTGTAATAAATATACAGGTGGTCGCATAAGTAACGAAAAACACCAAAAATGGATTATGCTTGCCAAACAAAATACGCGTGCTTGGCATGCGCTACGCACAATAGTAACAGAACAACATATCCTCAGCTAGCTCTGTGCTGTCATCTGCCTATTTATTAACCCATACCCTTCGTCGATCGGCAAACTCGCCATTTTCCATTCGCCGCCAGAAACTTCGAGAATCACGCCTAACTGCCATATTTTTTTTCTCCACTCCCTCTCTTTGTCGACTGACAACCTGATACTACTACTACTACTATCGTGAGCAACGTTTCCATAATGCGTCTACACCTGATTTGTATTCATTCTGTCGGTCTGGTCATGCACACGAGACAAGACCAATTGTGGCGGTAAAAGAGGAAGGATGTTTGGCAGGATTGCTACGTGGTGGTAATGTTCATAAGGTCGCCCTATAGTCCTTGGTTATATTTATACAGCTGCCAAGGAGGACAGCTTATTAGCAGGCGTTCAAAGGAACTGCCAAAAGATTAAGATTAGAATTAAAACTACGGCAAACTAATGCCAAATTCAATTGCTCATAATAATCTGATTTTATTTACAATATATTCTACCTTATATACTACTTATGAGAATTCATTAGGTCATCTAGTATTGAGTGATTTGTAAATCACTAAGAAGTTTACAGTTACTCAATAGCTTATAATTACATATTTAAATATAAATTAAAATTACATGTGTCAACAATGTGCAAGCGGACAATAGTCTTTTGACACAATTCAACATGTGTAACCCAATCGTTTGTTATTTGGTAGTCACGCTACTTCGTATGTACACACTGTACATATTGTATTACGACATGGGTACACTACACCTTCACCCTTAAGAGAAAATTTATGAAGTAAATTTTTTCTTAATTATTGTGTCATTTTAGTAGAACCTTTTATTTAATTAATTTTTAAAAAAGATTTTAGTTCAGCTTGAGGTCCGTTTAATAAATTGAAAAAACTCCTGATTTTCATTTTATTTATTTTAATTTTATTTTCCCGATATTTCGATCAACTTCGTTGATCATCTTCAGGGGAATCTAAAAATATATACAAAAGCACAAGTGAAAAAACAACACAAAATATAATAAAATATAATTACAAAAAGGTAAGCTGGAATTAATTGTATTGTAAATTGACATTTTTGAAAAATAAATAAATAAACTTTTAAGTAAAAAGCGTTGTTTAGGCTTTACTTTAATCAGCCCTTATCAATATCCAAACAAACACTATTTTTGTTTTGGTCTATATTTGTTTATCGTGCTCCTATATATCTGCGCGCATTTTTCTACATCGCTCTTATAATTTAGCCTCTTGGCAGCTGGTACATTTATTATATGTAGCATTTCCAGTGTATATCTCTTTTTATAATTAGTCTCTGATGTGAGTACTTTTACATGTTCGAAATTTGGCTTATGACCTGTTAAAGCACAGTGGGCCGCAAGTGCAGTTTTTTGTGATAATGGTTTTTGAGTTGATTTTAAGTCAGACTTATGTGAAGCCATCCACGTCTTCAATTTTGTTTTTGTGGTACCACCATATACCTTGGCATATATTGGACCCGTCTCCATTACAACCAATTTTATACACTATATTCGACTTTTCATCATTTTTTAATCTTGATTTTGTTTTACTGAACAGTTTATTGTTTGTGTTAAAAGTTCTGAACGCTAATTGGTTTTTGTCTTTGTCGTAAATGTCAGACTGCTTTAGTCTTTCAGAGAACCCCGATATATATGTTGATGATTTATATGATTTGGGTGCTTTTTCTGTTTGAATACCTTCATTGCCGCTTTTGGCTTTTACATGTTCCAATAGATCTAATATAGTTTTTCTTAGGAAATCATTCTTTGCTAGAATATTCTTAATTTTGTTAATATTTTTTGAGTGGAACGTCTGGTCACTAATAGATAAAACTCTTGTAATAAAATTAATAGCAGTGTTTATAATTATTTTTCTTGGATGTTTTGAATAAAAATTTATCAATCTTCC
The DNA here is from genome assembly GCA_956483635.1 of Panzeria rudis. Lineage (NCBI taxonomy): Eukaryota > Metazoa > Arthropoda > Insecta > Diptera > Tachinidae > Panzeria > Panzeria rudis. The sequence continues at coordinate 65,766,827 of OY101449.1, forward strand.
TGAGCACAATGGCTTTTGATACCAATCCAACTTCAATGTATTGCCTTGCTTAATTATGACCGAGTCCAAATACGGTAGATTTCCATCCTTTTCTACCTCCATTGTAAATTTAATTTGTTCATGAAAAGCATTTAGTACTTGCAAAGTGTTTTCAACACTGTCTGATCTTACAACTGCGAAAAGATCATCTACATATTTGACCAATAATCTTTGTTTGTTTTCCATTTTTCTTAGAGACGCGTCCAATAGTTCCTCCATAATAATATCCGCTATTATAGGAGAGGCCGGTGAGCCCATTGGCATTCCTTTTCTTTGCTCATATAATCTGTCCTGGTATCAAAATTTTTTCTTAAAACTAAAAATATGTGAATTATATCTACGAAGAATTTTTTTTATATAATTACATTAATATATCTTTATTTGTATAATAAGTTTTCTTATATTAATTATCTATATATATTATGAATTATTTTACAAGGATTTATATGGTTTTAAGTTATTATTATGAATTTCTTTTTCTTTGCCATTATAGTCTATAGTGGTACTTACACCGTTTCTGGCTATTATTTTATATGGGCTTTGACTCTTTTTCCTATCCTCTATTTTAACTAATATAACGTCTCCTATATTTAGATTTAGTTTATTTTCATATTTGTTTTCTCTAATTCTTTTTTCTTTAGCTTGTACTAACATGTTTTTAGCTTTGTTTAAGGTTGATATCGCTGGCGACAAAGTATTTAGCTGTGAGAAAGACAGAAAACTGCGTGTGTAGCTTTCTCTGTCTTTCTCAAAGCTGAATACGTTGTCCCCAAAAAAAAAAAAGAAACAATATGCAGTGGAGTATGCGTATAACATAAACTTCCTACTGCGATCTGCCAAGTTAATTTCTGCTATTTTAGTGTAAGTCTGAGCTTATTATGTTGATTTCCGACTAAGTCAAATAATATATGAATGTATAATGAAACAAGCATTGTAACACCACCATTCACCACACGCATAAATGACAGTCTTCCACAATAACGAAAATATTTGATAACTTCGTTTTATGGAAATGAGAGTAAATGATCTTGACATTGAAAAATAACCAAAAACCAGGAAAAATAATTGTGGACAAACATCTATCTATACGTAGGTGTATACATACATATGTACATACTATTCACATACAAATCTAGAAATGTAAGTAAACTGCAAAAATAACCTTGACATTGAAAAATATCTTTCGCTTAGAAAATAATGTGGGAAGGAACTCCATGTAACGATTATTGGTTTTATACATTAAAATTTCTTATGATTTTTTTTCAGGATGTAAACAAAAGGGTAACAGCTAATTTACACACAGAAATTTATGTTTTTTTAATTTTACAAAAGCTCGTAAACGACAAAATTTGCGAATTGCTGTTTGCGCCAAAAACACGTAAGCGACAAATTTGGATACAGTTACAATAAATTAAAAAAAATTATGCTACACCCTTCAGAAAGTCGTAAAGCCAAGTTAAGCCAATTTTTGTTATAAAACACATTTAAAAAGATATTACGTTTTTTTTCGTTTTCTGAAATATGAGTTGTTGACGCTTACGTGGTTTAAGAAGAAAGGCGACAATATGTATAAGTATTTAATATATATCTGGCAACGATTTTTATTTTAGGCATATGAAATCCTCATCTTTCTTTATAAAACGAACTATTTACAGGAATCGGAAATACGAACGAAATCAATTTATGAAGACTAGATTTTGCCTTCGTTGTGACATACCTTCAGGTAATTGGTGGAGATGTCACGCTGGTCGTAGCACGGCATGAGCTCGCCGGAAATTGGGGGGATCTTTCCACCAGGTCTGAACACAATTTAATAATTCGTGCCAAGTTTTTACTTTTACTATTACATTTAACACTAGACAGGAACACCTTCGGTAGGCATAAAAGATTCAAGCGGACGGACTAACGGCTGTATGATTGCAAACTATGATGCTTTTGATCTTATGAGCGTTGAGAGATTATGGTGTTATTATCTCTCGCAGTTTCCCCTCCCACTTTATAGCACTGTTTCAGCTATCCATGGTTCCTAGTTGTCTGCAAATAATTTTCAGGGAACCCCTAAATATTACACTTACCGCTATATGTCAAATTCACATCATCACCGCAAGCTTTCTAGCCTTGCATCATATCAAAACGTGCAATCATTAATATGCAAAAGATTGAACATTAGATTTTTATTAATAATATACAATTATACGGGTTATCAGTGTACAAAGTAAGTAAATGAATATAAATAAAGGAAGTAAATATTACAAAATAGTATAAAAACATTAATATTATACAAGTAGCTGAATATAAGTATAATAAGGAAAACAATTTAATCGTCTACTAATTTAATGAATAAATCTGGATTTGTTAATATTTTGTTCTCATCGGTTTGTTACTTATTTAAAGTAGTGAGTCATTTGTAGTTTTCCTTTTGTTTTTATGCGTTATTATTTAATTGGTTATTAACTTATATTATTGGTAATCATTTTCTGTATGTTGTTTTAGTTAGTTATGAATTTATTGATTTAGTGATTTATTAATTGATTCATAGGTCTATAGGTGATTATTTATTTATTTACTTTATTTATTTTTCCTTTATTTATTCATTTATTTAGGTATTTATCGATCAATTTACTAATTTTTACCTTACTTAAGTTATCAAATCCAATTAAATATTTTAGTTTGTAAATTAGATTGAATACATGTAATTTTTGTTCTTGATAGCGGTTGAGTAGTAGGGAACTGTTCCCGCGAGATTATTATGTAGACTATTACGAGACAAGGATGTATGAACTGAAAATTATTTTTCCAAACCGTTAGCCGCACTGGCATGATGGCGTATGCTCCGGCTAGGGCTCGCCGTCTTGGGGTGGTTACTTGCTAACCAGTCTGTTGTTACTACCAGCTACAATAATAAAAAACATTTTAATACATGCCAGCCTTTGATGACATCAAACCGAATAGAAATAATTGTAAAATAAAGAAGAACCCGAAAGCGAGTTGGAAGATAAGCTAAAAAAAATTGAAACCGATATCTTACCCTATTGAAATTACACCACATACTTACTTCGTAGCCTTAGGCTACGCAACATGAAGTTAGCTGCTGCGCTAACGCCGGCGGCCCTCCCACTGAAAATCCTTAGGACTTCACTATGACGACGTAATACCGGTATAAGATGTTTATAAGTCATCCCTAAGCTCCTTTTACCTTACCTTTTTATCACCTTTCCATAGCCTTTCGAGCGCTCTTAGCCGCTCATTATCATGATTAAAGCGCACACGATAACTTCCATGTTTTAAATTCAAAAGTACTTAAATTCATTTTAGTCACAAACTATATACTATTTCTAATAATTATCTTAAGCCATACTGGCTTATATTACGAATTAATCTAATCTCAAAAAGAAAACTTAGACTTAGTATTCTATGATAACACCCCAATTTTAGCTTAAGGCTTGAATGGCCTGACAAATATGAAACATTATTTTTAATATTAAAACGAGATCTTAGAAATAGTATTCGGTAACGAAAACCAATTCTACCTTGACTTTAGGCACACGAGATAGTTATTTCAATCCCTATGGACGAGGATAAAAAAAGCTTTTAATATTAGATTTAATTCGTAATTTTACTATTTGATTTTCCCCTGCGATACTAGTTCTTAGATTCCATTTTACTTAAAGTAAACAAGTGTAATTTAGTATACTACAACGTACTCAGTTCTTGTAGTGGTAATTCTAATTGGTATTTACGTAAGTGAAAACTTAATTCTTGTTATTTAAAAGATGACTTAGCATTTCTAATACATAGAGAAAAATCATATATTTTTTCTATGCTTGATATCTTAGTTCGAAAACTCAATTTACACCATACTGGCTGATACTGAAATTCAATTCAAACCCGTAAAGCCCACTTAAGTTGGTCATTCCTCAATGAGAAACAAGTTTGAATTGATTTTCGATTTTATATAAAAAAAACTATTTAACGCCACTCTGGCCAATCTTGAAAACTATACAATGTTTGTCTTGATTATCTAAAACTAATTAGGAAACCGATAGCCGACTTAAATAGGGATTCATACACTATATTCGGCTATCGTCATTATATTTTAAATTAATTTGCAGTGTAATGCTAAAATTTAGCATTAGATAAGATTATACATAACATAAAAAAACACAGGGTGAGCTATTTATTAGGTTATAATACTTGTAAAGGACTTTACTTTTCGTTAATACGCCGAAGGCTTTTAATTCAAAAGTGATTACGAACCTGCTCGCGGTACAGGATCGTTTGGGTACTTATTCGTGCCAACTCTAGTTGTCACTTTGTGCATTGGAACCTTTTTCTCCTTTTTTTATTCCAGGTAAACCCCGATTTTAACTTCCTTCAACTAGCCGGAAGAAAACTGTAACGCTACCTAGGCTGAGCTCATCCTACTTAGCGGTCCTTTCGGTAGACCAATCAAAAGGATACCAATAAAACTACGTAAACAGGTGTTTGCCCTAAATATTTTCCAAAGTATTTACAGGCACTCAAATAGTCCTATATACACCTATACCTTTATTTACGCGAATTTACTTAGGCGTAGAAACCAAAAGAAAGCAAAATCGAAGGTAAAAAAAAGAATTAAAAATGCGAATATACAATCGCTAAATAATCCAATAAGTTAATGCACTACAAATAGTTATAATAGCGTACGTTGTCATTCGTTAGTTTACGTCCCCTGTCACTTGGCAAGATACCTGACACCCAGATGGTAATTCCTTGATGGCGTCGATGACTCGAACAATTTGTAGGCTGATTCCCTCTACGGTGTTTTTGTTGCTTGGATTGTTTTCTCTGCTTCGGTGGCACCCCCTGCGTACGGCAATGGACTTGGACTGATGACAGGCGCTTTCCAATATGTGTTTCTTATTAGGGCCCCTATTATGATTCACAACTCAACTAGGTTGAGTTGTCAATGCTATGACCCAACTCAACGATTTTTTTGTATTATGACTCACAACTAATTTTAGTTGTCTTCGAAAAAATGTTCGAAAAAAGGTTCTTATCTGTACTCTCTGGTTTTTGAAACCATAGTAGCCATCACAAGATATTTTAAATATTTTTAGTTTTGGCCTTACTATTTTTTCTTGAGATTTTATGTTTTATGGATATGGCAACAATATAGGTTAACAAATGGGATAGATTGGCGCCTAAAAGTACAATTTTAAATGTAATTAAAAGTAACACAATATTCAAAATAAAAACCAAAACACAACTGATAAAAAACTGAGACAACTGCTTTGATGAAGTTGTATTCCATAATATGAATTTGACAACTACCACTCAACTATCAATGTAGTTGTGAATCATAATAGGGGCCTAGATTCACGTATCAAGTTGTTATTTATAGCTGATTTGATTCTTGATCTGTTATGCACAATTCTTTCACACACATTTGGCTATTCTCATTGTCTTTGCTTATTTTTAACCATTTGTCAATTGTTCAACTTTAAAAAAACTTGATCGTAAAGATTTTTTTTATTAATAATAAAATGTCCTCTTCGCAGCTTTAGAAAACCCAGAATGCCCAACACTTTCTTTTCACCAAGTTGCCGTCAAATCTATTAGCAACTTTCAATAATTATTGTTACAAATTACCACGTTCAATTCGTATTGTGCAGATAGTTATCTTCACACATTCCTTTTTTTAGTACTTTTTTTTTAATGATACAATGGCGAGTGGGTTTCTTTTCTGTACTTTTATTTGCCAAATGTTAAAATTATTTGTTAAGTAGCTGTCCCACTATTAAGAGGGTTTGTTAAAATGTATAGTATTATTTTTTGCAAAATTTTTTTTAACAAAAGTTCACATGTCTACTGTTCTTTTTTTTTGTCTCTTCTACTTTCTTGTGCACTCGTTAATTAATATTTTCGAAGGCCTTTTACAATTATTTTATAAAAACTCGCTTTCTTCCACACAATTTTTCAGCTCCCTAAAAGTACAATTTTAAATGTAATTAAAAGTAACACAATATTCAAAATAAAAACCAAAACACAACTGATAAAAAACTGAGACAACTGCTTTGATGAAGTTGTATTCCATAATATGAATTTGACAACTACCACTCAACTATCAATGTAGTTGTGAATCATAATAGGGGCCTAGATTCACGTATCAAGTTGTTATTTATAGCTGATTTGATTCTTGATCTGTTATGCACAATTCTTTCACACACATTTGGCTATTCTCATTGTCTTTGCTTATTTTTAACCATTTGTCAATTGTTCAACTTTAAAAAAACTTGATCGTAAAGATTTTTTTTATTAATAATAAAATGTCCTCTTCGCAGCTTTAGAAAACCCAGAATGCCCAACACTTTCTTTTCACCAAGTTGCCGTCAAATCTATTAGCAACTTTCAATAATTATTGTTACAAATTACCACGTTCAATTCGTATTGTGCAGATAGTTATCTTCACACATTCCTTTTTTTAGTACTTTTTTTTTAATGATACAATGGCGAGTGGGTTTCTTTTCTGTACTTTTATTTGCCAAATGTTAAAATTATTTGTTAAGTAGCTGTCCCACTATTAAGAGGGTTTGTTAAAATGTATAGTATTATTTTTTGCAAAATTTTTTTTAACAAAAGTTCACATGTCTACTGTTCTTTTTTTTTGTCTCTTCTACTTTCTTGTGCACTCGTTAATTAATATTTTCGAAGGCCTTTTACAATTATTTTATAAAAACTCGCTTTCTTCCACACAATTTTTCAGCTCCCATAAATTTTCGACCTTTTCTGATACGCTGCTCGTACACTTCTCCTCTTTTTTGCTCTCGACACCTTTACTCGTTCCCTTCGTCCGGGTGTAATAAATATACAGGTGGTCGCATAAAACACCAAAAATGGATTATGCTTGCCAAACAAAATACGCGTGCTTGGCATGCGCTATGTACAATAGTAACAGAACAACATATCCTCAGCTAGCTCTGTGCTGTCATCTGCCTATTTATTAACCCATACCCTTCGTCGATCGGCAAACTCGCCATTTTCCATTCGCCGCCAGAAACTTCGAGAATCACGCCTAACTGCCATATTTTTTTTCTCCACTCCCTCTCTTTGTCGACTGACAACCTGATACTACTACTACTACTATCGTGAGCAACGTTTCCATAATGCGTCTACACCTGATTTGTATTCATTCTGTCGGTCTGGTCATGCACACGAGACAAGACCAATTGTGGCGGTAAAAGAGGAAGGATGTTTGGCAGGATTGCTACGTGGTGGTAATGTTCATAAGGTCGCCCTATAGTCCTTGGTTATATTTATACAGCTGCCAAGGAGGACAGCTTATTAGCAGGCGTTCAAAGGAACTGCCAAAAGATTGAGATTAGAATTAAAACTACGGCAAACTAATGCCAAATTCAATTGTTCATAATAATCTGATTTTATTTACAATATATTCTACCTTATATACTACTTATGAGAATTCATTAGGTCATCTAGTATTGAGTGATTTGTAAATCACTAAGAAGTTTACAGTTACTCAATAGCTTATAATTACATATTTAAATATAAATTAAAATTACATGTGTCAACAATGTGCAAGCGGACAATAGTCTTTTGACACAATTCAACATGTGTAACCCAATCGTTTGTGATTTGGTAGTCACGCTACTTCGTATGTACACACTGTACATATTGTATTACGACATGGGTACACTACACCTTCACCCTTAAGAGAAAATTTATGAAGTACATTTTTTCTTAATTATTGTGTCATTTTAGTAGAACCTTTTATTTAATTAATTTTTAAAAAAGATTTTAGTTCAGCTTGAGGTCCGTTTAATAAATTGAAAAAACTCCTGATTTTCATTTTATTTATTTTAATTTTATTTTCCCGATATTTCGATCAACTTCGTTGATCATCTTCAGGGGAATCTAAAAATATATACAAAAACACAAGTGAAAAAACAACACAAAATATAATAAAATATAATTACAAAAAGGTAAGCTGGAATTAATTGTATTGTAAATTGACATTTTTGAAAAATAAATAAATAAACTTTTAAGTAAAAAGCGTTGTTTAGGCTTTACTTTAATCAGCCCTTATCAATATCCAAACAAACACTATTTTTGTTTTGGTCTATATTTGTTTATCGTGCTCCTATATATCTGCGCGCATTTTTCTACATCGCTCTTATAATTTAGCCTCTTGGCAGCTGGTACATTTATTATATGTAGCATTTCCAGTGTATATCTCTTTTTAAAATTAGTCTCTGATGTGAGTACTTTTACATGTTCGAAATTTGGCTTATGACCTGTTAAAGCACAGTGGGCCGCAAGTGCAGTTTTTTGTGATAATGGTTTTTGAGTTGATTTTAAGTCAGACTTATGTGAAGCCATCCTAGTCTTCAATTTTGTTTTTGTGGTACCAACATATACCTTGGCATATATTGGACCCGTCTCCATTACAACCAATTTTATACACTATATTCGACTTTTCATCATTTTTTAATCTTGATTTTGTTTTACTGAACAGTTTATTGTTTGTGTTAAAAGTTCTGAACGCTAATTGGTCTTTGTCTTTGTCGTAAATGTCAGACTGCTTTAGTCTTTCAGAGAACCCCGATATATATGTTGATGATTTATATGATTTGGGTGCTTTTTCTGTTTGAATACCTTCATTGCCGCTTTTGGCTTTTACATGTTCCAATAGATCTAATATAGTTTTTCTTAGGAAATCATTCTTTGCTAGAATATTCTTAATTTTGTTAATATTTTTTGAGTGGAACGTCTGGTCACTAATAGATAAAACTCTTGTAATAAAATTAATAGCAGTGTTTATAATTATTTTTCTTAGATGTTTTGAATAAACATTTATCAATCTTCCTGAGCACAATGGCTTTTGATACCAATCCAACTTCAATGTATTGCCTTGCTTAATTATGACCGAGTCCAAATACGGTAGATTTCCATCCTTTTCTACCTCCATTGTAAATTTAATTTGTTCATTAAAAGCATTTAGTACTTGCAAAGTGTTTTCAACACTGTCTGATCTTACAACTGCGAAAAGATCATCTACATATTTGACCAATAATCTTGGTTTGTTTTCCATTTTTCTTAGAGACGCGTCCAATAGTTCCTCCATAATAATATCCGCTATTATAGGAGAGGCCGGTGAGCCCATTGGCATTCCTTTTCTTTGCTCATATAATCTGTCCTGGTATCAAAATTTTTTCTTAAAACTAAAAATATGTGAATTATATCTACGAAGAATTTTTTTTATATAATTACATTAATATATCTTTATTTGTATAATAAGTTTTCTTATATTAATTATCTATATATATTATGAATTATTTTACAAGGATTTATATGGTTTTAAGTTATTATTATGAATTTCTTTTTCTTTGCCATTATAGTCTATAGTGGTACTTACACCGTTTCTGGCTATTATTTTGTAAGGACTTTTATATGGGCTTTGACTCTTTTTCCTATCTTCTATTTTAACTAATATAACGTCTCCTATATTTAGATTTAGTTTATTTTCATATTTGTTTTCTCTAATTCTTTTTTCTTTAGCTTGTACTAACATGTTTTTAGCTTTGTTTAAAGAATATTGTAATTTTGTTCGTAATTCCAATACATAATCTTCGTAGTTGTAAAGTTGTAAAATTTTCTTTCAGTATCTAATCTATCGCATGGCATGATAATTTTCCATAAACTAATTCAAATGGTGTATACCCTGTGTCAATGTGTGGTGCTGTGTTGTAAGCGAAAGTGAAGTATGGAATCCACTTGTCCCATTCATGATCACTTGCAGTTGTTAATAAGAATTCGTTTAGGACCCTATGGTTTCTTTCAATTGCTCCTAGTGTCTCATGATGATAAGGGGTTGAGAATACTTGTTTAATTTGTAATAGTGAGCATATGTTATGCTTAACTTCATTCGTAAATTCTGTCCCTCTGTCAGACTTAAGTACCTTAAATTGACCATATTTCAAAACGAATTGTTCGACTAGTGTTTTTGCTGTAGTGACTGCATCTTTTGTTGGCATAGGGTGTGCAACAACAAATTTAGTTAGCTCACATTGCATCGTTAAAGTATATCGGTAATCATTTGAAATACGAAGAGGACCTACAGTGTCAATTGAAATCACTTCAAAACTATTGTTTGGTGTTCTTTTGTGTGTTTATCTTTGTTTTATTTTCTTTATTTTTATTCATGTTTTTCCAAATGTACCGTTGTTTTAGTTTAATTACTGTGTTTCTTATTCCTAAGTGGCCTGCGTGTGTGGCATTGTGGAATTCATCGATTAGTTTGTATTTTAAAATATCATCTGTTATTCTTTTAGGGGCATTATATATTAATATTTTTAGGTGAGGACTTTTGTTATTTATTTTTATCTTTGAGTATATTTCTTTAAATTCTTCTTTTGTATAAATTTTAAATATTTTGTCATCATTACGTAATGCTACTTCATTTATATTTTCTTTTATTAATTTAGATATCAGTTTCCTCAGAATCGAATCTAGTTTCGCTGAGTTATCGCTGAAACTTGCCAGCTTGTTATTTTCATTATTCATATATTGGGTACGTAATTTCTTCATGGTCGAAACTGATTTCGCAGAACTATCATTACGTCCTGTGTGCACAATATTATTTTCAATATTTACATCGATGTCTTCTATATTCTCTAATTTATTAAATTGCAATTACTTCATATTTTTTATATCATTAATGGATGTGCATTCCCATATTTGAAGTTGATCATAGTCCTGAGAACTGCAGTTTTCCATACTTTTTCCTTCTACGCGCGTTTTATTCTTATTTTTATTAATACAATTTTTATCTTTATTTGCCTCATTATTTTCATTTGCCTCAATATTTTTATTTTCTTCATTATTTTATGTGCCTCGTTATTACTTTGTTTTTTTATTTGATAGCCCTGTTTTTCAATTAAAATTATTAGGTAAATTTTTTGCAAATTCGTCATAATTTACTTGAAAATTATTTAATACTTGCTAAAAATGTTCGTCGTTGTTTGCGTTATTGTCATTTAATATTTCATAGTTTTTAAGTTGGTCAGTGTTCAGGTTAATGTTCTTTAAAAAAAAATTTTTAAGTGATTCATGTTGATGTCAAATTAATAAAACGTATTACATATTGCTAGTTCATTGGTCAGGTTTAATTTTACTTGGTGCTAGTATTTTTGTATCTCTATAGTAATTGCTTTAGTGATTCAACACTTTCTAGCTTTGTGTAGTTTTCTTTTAAATGGTAATGTAGCATGATAAACATACTGAAGAAAATGTTCTTTTGTTAAAATGGAAGAGCTTTTGAAAAAGTTTATAAATTGAATGGCTGACATATTACTTGATTTCCTCTTGAGTTTTCTGCCAAATATTCTTTAATTGTTTTATAAATGTTATTGTTATATTCTAATCTATTTGGTATAACTATTTAATATTACTATATTTTATATATCTAGCAGTGAAATATTAATAGTCTTCTTACTTAAATTTTACATATAAAGAGTAGTTTCAATATAAATTCATAAATTTTTTTTTGTACATTAGAAATAATTTTTTATTTTTTTATATTAAATTTGTTTAAATGTATGTCTTTCATATTTTAATGAAAAATATTTTAAATAACTGTATTTATTTATTTTTATTTAGTTAACAGAAATGCTTTAATATTTCGAAAAAACAACGTTTTATTAGTCTAATTTTTGCAGTTCGACATAATTGCATATTTGCAAGTGGCGAATGACTTGCATTGCCATGCTTTTGTTTATATTTTGTAATTTAATATATTTTTAAGTGGGTTAATGGTAAGTTGAATAGCCTTTAAATTATTGTACTTCTGCTAGCTACCAATTTTTTTCAATTAATTACACGTATATTTTCGTAAGAGAATATCGTAAATCGAATTTTGTTTATGTATATATGTAAATTTTTTATGTTTTGCATATTACTTTTAAGTAAATGGAAGATGTGTAAAAAAATTTTTGTTTGTAAAAAGCTATAAGTTTTGTTGTTAATATTACGTGAAGTTATAGGTAGAATTTTATAGTTATGATTTTTTTAATCCTTTTTGTCATCTTCGTCATCAACCTTTTGAAATATAATTGGGGTATTGATATCTGTATTTTTGTCATCACGGATGTTCGAATCATCAGCCATATCATCAAATTAGATATTTTGTGAGTTATTTTTGCTATCATCGTTGAAATAATTTTTCCATATTGGTTTTAAGCAAATGCAACTTAGTTTTATCATTATTTTGCGATTTTCAGAAAGAAATTATTAAAATTTTAGGTTAAAAATTATTTTATAATTTATTTTAAACATCTATCTTCTCCTTGTAAAGTTAAGAGTTTTAATTTTAGGAAGTGTGGATTTAAAATGTTTGAGGCTCATCATGATCTACAATATATCCCGAACCATTGTTTGTATGAATATTTTTGATACAATTAGCAGCTTCCACTCGTTTGCAAAAGCGTGCGAAGCACTATTGTTGATGCATGTACGTTTTTTTTTAAACCTGATATGCTACTCGAGCAATCTAGTTTGACTCAACTAGACACCGAAGAGGAACGAATTGTTCTACACAATTGTGTAGGACAATTCGTGTGTTTAATCCCTCCATATAGTTATATTTCGTTAGACTTTACTCTACAGTCTGGATACTTTAACTAACATTAGACACATATATCAGTTTTCAGGTCGCTCGACTGTTAGATAAAGGATTTAGTTATATCAATTAAATATGCTTTGCTTTTCTGGGGAATTAATCGAAAGATCATCATTGATCTCAAATGAACTTCTATCCAGATCTATGCTAAGTTGTTCTGCTCTATGAGTGGATACTCAAGTTACAGGATGTGCTTGAATCCATCTTTATCGAAGAATATTTAAATATTTTTCTGAAAGAAGGGCTTACGTATAAGATGTCAGAAGAACTGATGCCCACGACAATAGTTGCGTACATACCCTACGGTAAATGGAACTGATACAAAACAAGTCACGTAACCGGTCCCCAGGTGGTAGGGACCAGTCCGAGTTCTAACACTTCCTATGAAGCGGACCAGCCACTTTTACATGGGGATGGCCTATGATGGGGTTAATTGATACTTTGTATGCACCTTGTAACTTATCTCTGAACTATCTTATGGAGTCCTTGTCGGTGTAGAATAATATAGATTATATATAAATATTATTCCAAATTCAGCTGTAATTCGATTGATTTAATCGATTAATTTATTTTTTTTATTTTTACAAATCCAAGTAGAAATTGTATTTTATTTTTAAGCGGTGTCTTTAATAGGATTCGAACCGATAAGCTCCGGCATGACAAGCTAGTACACTACCCACTCGACCATAGGGGAACTTATATTTCAATGTTATAAATACCAGTTAAGCTGGAGTTAATATCTGAATATAGTTACGGAACAGGTTCCTGAGTGGCACGGCAGTCTCATTGCAGTGATGCAATTAATATTATATAGACACTATGTGATAGGCCTTAGATCTAGGTGCATCGAATTTGTTCAGTGCCGTTTACTACAATACTAGTCGGAGTACCAACTAAATTGACTGAAAATTTTTAATATGTGACTATCTACACAATATGTCTTTTTTCACCATTCACTACCCCTTATTTTTGGTACCAGTCTCATTTTCTCAAGTCATAGGACGAGTAATTTTGGATCATTTGTCACCAAATTTTCCGCAGGGTACATACATATATACAATTATATATTGCTCTTATATACTAACATACATTTATATATTAACTTTGTCAGAATATTAGAATAATACACGCTTTCAAAATAACAGATATAACCTAATTATGTTTCTTTCTATCACTTTTAAACCAATGTTACTTCTTCACCTTATAATATATTTACTTGAAATTGTTTAACGGATATTATTATTATTATTATTATTATTATTATTATTATTAACGGATATTATTATTAAAAAGGTGAACAACAAAGACAATTATTAAAACTCTGTAAATGTAGTAGGCACGTAAGTAGGTATCAATCTAATAATTTAACCAGTAAACTTAGATCGAGTACTGCATACATAATAATCCTAATATGCTTCAAAACAATAAAAAACGATCTGTAAGACAAGGGCTAAAGCATACACCCTTTTAGCTATATTCTTTCATTCACACACACTATTTCAAAATCTTTTTTTACGACGGCATTCTTTAATAAAAAAGTTTTGCTAAAATGAATTTTTATCTAATAATCGATGGTGGATATTGAAGCTAATATTCTTCCCTAGCCTATTCAATTACCCTAGAGAGAGAAAAGAACCTGTCACAAGACAGGTCACGTGACTGGTTCGCCAAGGGGTCAATTGACATAATTAAGATACCCAGTGATAGGTTCTAAACCCAAACTTAAGCTACTTGTCATGTGTTGGGGTCTTAATACTAGTTAAATTACTGTACTATAAACACATGATTTTAATTTGGAACAAAATCTGCTGTATAATGAAGGAATTTTCCTATCATTTTTGTTCTAGTTTTGTGATGTGATTATTTTCACCGGTTACAACTCAGGAAGATTTTGTACCAATCCCATTTTCACTAGTCATACAACAAGTACATTCAAAACAATTGGTATAACATTTCGCTCAGAGCAGATAAATTTAAGAGTTCTATGTGTTTTATTTGAAATGAATCCTTGTTGAATACATTGTTAGATATTTCTAAAGTTAGTGAGCTACATCTTATATATAAATAGACTACACAATTTTGTCGTACACTCTTAAGTATCTTATCGTCCACCAATATTAATGAAACATACATATATGGTTAAAAAGATATTTGTGTATAGATGTGCGTAATATATTTTTTTACCGAAAATCCTCAAAATTCCAGAAGTTCCACAGAAATATCCCCGTTTGAATTTCGGTCACCCGGCGATCCTAGTATTTGTTTTATTACTTAAATGCGTTATTAATTTAATTTGTTTCATGTATTGAATTTTCTTGTTTTCTACACAAATTGATAAAGCATTTTGACAATTGTGTAATCTTGATGGCATTTTAAGTAGAGATGTGCAAATGTCGTGAATTTTTCGTGTCAGGCATGATTCGAGCGTGAATCACGCGTGATCGTGATTAAAATAAAAAGTACTCACGAATGAGTGCGTGAGCGTGATTTAAAAATTTAGTTCCGTGCGTGATTTTAAAAACTTAATTTTCACGCACTCACGAAATTATGTATATAGTACATGTCGTATCTTGCTGAAAAAAATTAATGATAATGATTAATCTGAATTTTTATCAAGCCAAAAATTTGATTAATGGATTAGTCGAACATCCCTAATCCTAAGTATTTACTTGACATGCCAATTTAATTTCTTTTAGATACAACATGTATGGAAAAATTAAATGTACATTTTTAAATTTGTAACGAACTAGCTACCAATTTGTAATGATTGTACTAGACTTGGGTCCAACTCGTTCGAACTGTTAATGTAAATTACATGGCCTTAATCTTTCTGTCTAAAACGAATTGCTGAACGAGTTGGACTCAAGTTTAGATTGAACAACTGAAAAATAACTTCCGAAATGAATGACGGCAATGTAACCTAAATATCTATGTATGTAAACGTCCAAGTACAATGTATTTTAAAAACTTACGTGCCTTAAAAAATATATGTATGTATTTAGTATATACATACTCATACCGATATTGTTTTACTTAAAATCTAATTCTGAATTTGTATTCAATTTGTTTTTCTTTCTCTTAATATGTAAAATCGTTTTGTTGAAAATAAATCAATTAGGTAGGTACAAGGGCGGATTGATATTGAAGCTACCTAGCGCTAGATGGCAGCACAAATACAAAAATTTTTTTTAGAAATTGCGATCTGTAAAACGTCAGCTGTTAAAATTTCACCCAAATTCATCGATTAGTTTATTTGTTGTAGTCGATTGAAGTAAGGAAATTTTTGTGTTTCTTGAAAAATGGAAAAAAGGGAATTTCGTGCAGTAATTAAACACTATTATTTGAAAGGGAAAACGGCGAAAGAGACAAAAGAAAATCTCGATAAACATTACGGTGAGTCTGCTCCGTCAGATTACATGGTAAAATATTGGATTGCTGAATTTAAACGCGGCGGAACAAGCACTGCAACAATACCATCAACAGGAAGGCAAAAAGAGATGGTTACTGAAGAAAATATCAAGAAAATCCTCGATATCGTTATGAATTATCGCCGAGTCAAGTTACGTGAGATTGTTGAAATGGTAAACATATCATATGAACGTGTGTTCAACATTTTGCATGAACATTTGCATATAAAAAAGCTATCGGCAAGATGGGTGCCGCGTTTGCTCAGTGTCGAACAAAAACGAGTTCGACAAACCACTTCACAGCGGTGTTTGGACATGATAAAGCGTAATACTGTTGATTTTTGGCGTCGATTAATAACTGTTGATGAAACGTGGGTCCACCACTACACACCTGAAACCAAAAATCATTCGAAACAATGGGTGGAAGCTGGTGGAAGTGCTCCCAAGAAGGCGAAGACAGTGAAATCGGCTGGCAAGGTTATGGCCACTGTATTTTGGGATGCACACGGAATATTGCTTATCGATTATCTTGAAAAAGGATCCACAATTACAGGAAAGTATTATCGTGCATTATTGGATCAATTGATTGATGCAATCAAGAAAAAACGACCACATTTAAAGAATATAAGAGTGCTCTTTCTTCAAGACAACGCACCGGTTCACACAGCATTAGATACAATGCTAAAATTACGTGAAATACACTTCGTATTGGTTGATCATCCACCTTATAGTCCAGATTTAGCTCCTAGTGACTTTTTCCTGTTTTCAAACTTGAAAAAATGGCTCGCAGGAAATAGATTCATCTCAAACGAAGAAGTGATTACCTAACGCGTATTTTGATGGGTTCCCAAAATCGTATTATTCAGATGGTATAAAAAATTTGGAATATCTTCTTACTAAGTGTATTGAGCTAAAAGGAGATTATGTTAAGAAATAAATGGTTTTTGAAAAAAAAAATTTTTTTCTACTTAGGTAGATTCAATATCAATCCGCCCTCGTATGTGATGGAAATCGATTTCCAAAACGAAGCAATTTTAAAAATGGGGTTTTTAATAATATTGCTTTATTAGAAAAAACTTTATCACAAATAGCATAAACAAATTTCTTAAGAGAACTTCATCACAAAAATTATAAATTATTATCGATTTCCATCACATACATACCTGATTATCTCTAAATATTTTTAAAATATTTAAATAACTATCCACACAGTTTAAAATAAATAATAAGTTATATTTTTTTCATAATAGCCGGATCAGATTCTTTCTTAAAGATATTCGTATAGTGCTGAATAATCGATTATACGTATACATACATACATACATATGTACTCGTATGTTTCTATGTATTTAAGTCGTTTTCGTAATCAAAACAATTTGCTTTTTATTAAGTTTTTTTATGTGTAACTCCTACAAATTAAAAAATGCTGATAGACCCTTTTGCATTTTATGTGCAGATATGTTAATTAATCTATTGCTTATGAAATAAATTCTGTAGATTCATACATATGTATGTATATCTTTCAGAAAAAATTTATTAAATTTGCCGTAAGCGTGCGTGATCGTGAAAGCTTAAGCTTCTGTCGTGCGTGAGCGTGCGTGATAAAATAAATTTTGATCGTGAGCGTGCGTGATCGTGAGAGTCTTAAAATTTGCTGTGCGTGAAAAAATATTATTTTCGTGATCGTGAGCGAAAACTCACTCACGCGCACATCTCTAATTTTAAGTCTAATCTAATAACAATTAAGTTATTAATTTCTATGGGTCTAATCTAATATGTATCCAAATGTTTGTAAATGATGTAAGCTTCCCTTACATCATCTAAATTAAAATTTTATGAATCTTCAACCAATGAAGAATGGAATATGGTAGGTAATAACATATACCATAGTCATACAAGTTGTTTACAACTAAATAACTTAGATAATTTGATTTATTTGTAAAGTCCTGTGTTACATCATAGTACTACATTTGAATGTAGTACATACTTTTCCAACATATTCATAATCATCAATACTATATGACTAATTAGTAATCATTTCTTCGAAACTAATTCAGATGATTACACGAGGAGATGCCTGTACATATAATTAATAATACTCAAAAAGATATCAAGTAATAATATTCCGAAATATATCTACAATTAAATTGAGTTTTCAAGGATATGTGTAGTAATATGAGTTTTAAAAATAGTACGTATTTGTATATTCAGTTTCAGTATGAAATTAGTCAACAGCTTTTACAGAACCTCATTCATAATAATAATTTGAATTTACATTAATTCAAGTAATTAAACTAGAAAGTTTAAATAATTACTTTCATCTTTGATTTTGCATTAATTTGTATCAAAAATTTTCAAACATGTAATCATCACAATCTCCATAATAAACACTTGCTTCTTGCATATTTTTAGAATGTGTTATTAAACGCTGGTATTTTAAAACAACCAGCTTTACTCTGCACATAAAAAATAAAAAAAAACTAACCTTGTTTAACAAATCAGTATAAGAAAATGTATGTATTATTAAGTAATATACATATATATCTACGTTCAATGACACGCTTCAGAAAAATAAAACAAAACTCAAACAACAGAACACATCAATACAATCGATCACAGCATACTAATACCTTCTACTACTTTCCAGCGGTCAAGAGAAAAGTTAACTTATAAAATCTCCACTTGATAAAATATTTAATGTAAAGAAATATGAACGTCTGTGTATATCAAATAAACTCATTAAAATTATTAAAAATATCGGATGTAAAGTGATAGAAATAATTAATGTTCCTGTCTTTCATGATAGGTATAAGCATTCAAATTAAAGAACAACAATCATGTAATAAGTATATTGATACCCATTTCACCCTCAAAAATATAACCGCCGAATACTAAAATAAATTTCCTGAGTCATGAAAACCTTCCATGACTTACTCACAAAAAAAAATTAATCTTCTGGTCCTCGTGTAGAGCTCATGGCAAAACAATCACACAAAGTGATAAAAAATAGTGATGTACATCCACAACAACTACCACTACAAGCTCAAGACTATACAATCTTTATCTGTAAAGTTCAAATAATAAACAAAAAATATCCAAGTCAGCAGAATTAAGAATACATAAAAAAATTTTAAAAGAAAAATTAATATGTACAACCTCAATAAGAAATTTATATACATACATAAACAACAATCTACAAAACAGCAAAATTTATATACATAGATACTAGATCGATCACAACAGACATATATCGTATACACACCTACAAAAAAGTGATGACGTAATACTCATACACAAACATAACATATAATAAAATTTCATACTATGTATTGTGAAATTCAAATTCCTTTGTCTAGCAATACGAAACACTGTTTCTTAAATAAATAAACGAAGGTGCCATAACGACACCTTCGACTCACCAACGAAGCAATAGTCGGACAGACAAAACCCCATAAACTAATAATGTCACCTTAACATCTATCTACAATTGTTACATTAAAATGAAGAAATCAAAATATCTTCAAAAAGTCTGGTTATCAATACTATGGTCCCAAAATATTGAACAACTGAAATGCACTTGTACATAAAAAAACCTTTGCAAACAAAATACATATTTCAAATAAAATATATCAACATATTTATTAGCTACACACAACTATAAATCAAAACGATCATGCAAATATTTTGCAACAAAAAAACAAAAGTTCTCACTTGAAAAAAATTAATACAAACATAGAGCAAACACTTATTTATATGTATGTACATGCATACTTCAAATAAATTTGCAGATATGTACATAAGTATGTAAACATATTGTCAAATTTCATATCCATGCGATTACGTACTCAGATACGTAGATTTCCAACTCTCGGCCTGTCTATAAAAAATTGAAAATTTTTCTTACACTTATAGGTCTTGTGTATTCAACAAAATTGAGAGAGGCCATTCAACACATCACAGAGCATAATTTTTGCACTTGAAAACACGGTAAAATGTATCTTTTTTGCACACACAAACACTTTTTTCATTTTATTTAATTTTTTTATTTGTTTTTATATAAATTTTATGTTTCTTCTTGCTGTAATTTAAAATAATTTTTTTAATTTTGTTGACATTTGTGTGTTGAAATTTATCGAAGTTTTCAACCTTTTTTCATTCAACAGTATTGTGTTTTTGTTCCTATTTGGGATAAATATTTTTAGTACCAAATAGAAATATTGCAAAAAATGTTCATCAAATCTACATTTTTTGAGCTGAAATGTATTAAAAATTATTCTAAATTCATATTTTCATTAATTAATGTAAAATTAATTGTATATAATAACTAAAAATTCAGTTTAAAAAATATAAATTTTGTAAAATACTGTTACGAAATGAAAATGCAGATTCAAATGTAACGACACAAACTGACAACCCGATCATTATCTGCTTTATACCCCTAAATCACTGTAATAAAATCAAAACCTGGCAACCAAGTACCACAATTAAACTTGGCATCACTCGACAACTGCCAATAGAATTCAAAATAACGGAAAATGGAAGTTTCCGGAATCTTCAGGAAACGGTAGCTAGAACTTTCAAGATTATTCGAGACTGCTTAATCGCAATTACAAACAGTGACATTAAACTTAAACTGCAAGAGATGTAGACTTGATGACAGCGTAATTTGTTAAGTTGCAAGCATTAGAGTATGTGTGTGTGCGAAGATAAACAAACAGAAGAATAATCTCATGCATCTACACACGCACATACATTGCACCATAGCAAGACCAAAATGATCATGCCGTACACTTAAAGATGAAAAGAGACCTGAATTACAGTACAGTTAAAGATAAAGAGAGACGGCTGTATTCCAGAAAGTTAGCGAAGTTACCAGAAGGTTTTATAATTGACTATATAAGGGGAGGCTGCCAGACGACATAGGAAGTGTGTTTCTAAACTTAGACGAGTAAACATCGCCAAGAATAGTGTGTACATCGCGTTTAGTTGTACGTGTTTTTAAAGTAATAAATAAAGTGTTACTGAGAATTTATTTGTAAAATAAATATCCGTGTTTTATTTTATTGCAATTCAACGAATCCTGTGAAAATAATAAAACCGTTTTTATGTAAAGGACTAAAAACGTAACAATTGGTGTCAGAAGTGGGATTGCAAAATAAAATAAAAAGGACATTATTAATTAATAAAATAAAAAAAGGACATTATTAAATAATAAAAAGGACATTAAAAAAATAGAAGCCATGAAGTTTGAAGAGCTAAAAGTTGAGCAGCTAAAAAAAGAGCTGAGTAAGTTGGAACTGCCAACAACAGGCAATAAAGTGGAACTTCAGAAGAGGCTGATAGATGAGTTCAAGCAGCGTGGCATCGACATCGGGACATACGAATTTGAGGATAAAGAGGAAATAGAGGTACGTACTCGTGCCACGACAAGCAGCATGGACTTAAGTACAATGTTCGCCGCTATGATGCAAAAATTTGAAGAAACATCTAAAACCACAAATGAGAAATTTGAAGAAACATCTAGAGTGAACAATGAGAGAATGCTGGCTGAAGTTCAAGAAACATCTAGAGCTAACAACGAGCGACTGCTAGCTGAAGTTAAGGCTGAAGTTCAGGAAATATCTAAGGCCACAAATGAGAAGCTAGTGGAAATTTCTGAGGTCATAAATAGAAGAGTAGATGGCATTGAGGTACAAGTCATCAAATTTGACGAGAAACTCTCAGAACTAGAGAATAAACTTCATAGCCTAGAAATTGGTGGCGTCGAAGTGCATGTAAAAGATGTGGACGAGAAATTGCATGACTTGGAAGCAAAAATTGTTAATCTGCAGTGTCAAGGAGGGCCAGTGAGAGTTATTCCAGAGGCTTCCAGCAGAGTAAAGACGCCTTGTTTCGATGGCAGCGCACCTTTGAACATCTTCAAGTTCCAGTTCGAAACAGTTGCCAGCAAAAATGGTTGGAACAGTGAAGAAAAGGCCATAGAGCTGATTTTGGCCTTAAAAGGAGCCGCAGCAGAAGTACTTGAAACCGTACCAGGGAGCTGCAGAAATAATTTTGATGACATAATGGCGGCACTGCAGCGAAAATATGGTGGCGAACATAAGCGAGATATATACCGTATGGA
Organism: Panzeria rudis; assembly: GCA_956483635.1. NCBI lineage: Eukaryota > Metazoa > Arthropoda > Insecta > Diptera > Tachinidae > Panzeria > Panzeria rudis. Next base: position 65,789,070 of record OY101449.1, read on the forward strand.
ATTGCGATGTAGAGGACAGAAGCCCAATGAGTCCCTACAAGATTTCGCAATGGAAATCGAACGGTTGGTGCAACTATCTTATCCTGGCGAAAATCACCCATTGCTGGAGCAGCTGAAAATTGATTCCTTATTGCGTGGCATTAGTGATCCTGACGTGAGGTATGCAGTATATGCGACACCGAAGCCTACTTTTATAGAAACTGTGACATATGCTTTAGCACAGGAGACCGCAAGGATAATTTCTAAGCCGCAAGCGTATATGGTCCGAAATCTGGAGGTGATTACCGAGAAAGAAGCTAATTGGGAAAAGGACATCAAAGAGGCAGTAGTGCAAGCATTGGCTTTAAATAAAAACAAAGTGCGAATAAAATGCTATAGCTGCGGAGAGAAAGGCCATATCCAGCGCAACTGCAACGCAACAAGAAAGCAAACAAAATCTGTCTCGCCATCATGGAATAATAAATGGAAGAGTCATCAAAAGTCTCGTTGTGATGGCTGTTATCAAGAGCGACAACAGGAGCAGTGTCATCACCCTGAAGCACGTAACGAAGACAGACGGCATAAAGAAATAAGAGAGCGTCTGCGCCTGAAGGAAGCCCGACTAGCTGAGGAGCGTACGAAATTGGCTGTGGAACGAAAACGTTTGCAACGAGAGGCTGAATCATTACGCTTGGAACGGGAGCGCCAAAAATTAGAGCGTGAGAAGCTAGAAATAGAGCTTCGAGAAATTAAACGTCAACAAATGCAAATTTCTGCGGCGCGTGATGGTTTCAGAAAAGGTATAAGACAACGTGGTGCCAATGAGTGCAGTATTAATGAACGTAAAGGTAATAAAGGCCCAGGGTATGACGATACACGCTCTCCGATGAGATTTGATGCCACTCCAGCCTCTGCAAGATCTGCGCGTAAAGGAAGCAGTTACAGCTACACTTCGCCCGGTACAAGTAAAGAAGTCTTCAGTTCATCTACCGGCAAAGGAACAGATTACAACAGAAATAGTCACATGTACTCAGCTAATAATTATAATCGAGCAGTACCCAGTGGATGTGGTACACACGCTTATAGCACGGAAAAGAGACTGTCATGGGATAACTACAAGTTGGAAGCAGATATCCGTGGTATCATCGAAAGGATGAATGACGTCGTACACATGATAGAGCAGTACATTGGACGGAAGACAAAAATTAAGTTTGAACCACTGGCGCACTATGGAAAAGGTGATTGTGTGCCTATTCGGGACGAACAGGCTTAAGTGGGCGGCAGTGTTACGAAATGAAAATGCAGATTCAAATGTAACGACACAAACTGACAACCCGATCATTATCTGCTTTATACCCCTAAATCACTGTAATAAAATCAAAACCTGGCAACCAAGTACCACAATTAAACTTGGCATCACTCGACAACTGCCAATAGAATTCAAAATAACGGAAAATGGAAGTTTCCGGAATCTTCAGGAAACGGTAGCTAGAACTTTCAAGATTATTCGAGACTGCTTAATCGCAATTACAAACAGTGACATTAAACTTAAACTGCAAGAGATGTAGACTTGATGACAGCGTAATTTGTTAAGTTGCAAGCATTAGAGTATGTGTGTGTGCGAAGATAAACAAACAGAAGAATAATCTCATGCATCTACACACGCACATACATTGCACCATAGCAAGACCAAAATGATCATGCCGTACACTTAAAGATGAAAAGAGACCTGAATTACAGTACAGTTAAAGATAAAGAGAGACGGCTGTATTCCAGAAAGTTAGCGAAGTTACCAGAAGGTTTTATAATTGACTATATAAGGGGAGGCTGCCAGACGACATAGGAAGTGTGTTTCTAAACTTAGACGAGTAAACATCGCCAAGAATAGTGTGTACATCGCGTTTAGTTGTACGTGTTTTTAAAGTAATAAATAAAGTGTTACTGAGAATTTATTTGTAAAATAAATATCCGTGTTTTATTTTATTGCAATTCAACGAATCCTGTGAAAATAATAAAACCGTTTTTATGTAAAGGACTAAAAACGTAACAATACTTTTTGTACAACTAAGTATGGTTTAGTGCTGTGGGGAAATTTTTATTTAAACCAATACTAATAGAAAATGTTCTACTAATATATTCTTAGACTTAGGTTTTTTTGACAACGGACTTAGGTTTCTGACAACTATTTGCAACTAGTCAGGCTTCTACGTTATTCTGCTCGTATGTTCAGAACATTTATTAGAACTTAACACAGCTCCTCCCCTCTCACACTTCCATAACCACATAATGAAAACATACAAACCGTTCACCTACCGACTGACGTTGAGTCAAAAATGGACGGACATGCTTAAACAAATAGAAACAAAACATTTTAAAACTTTAAATATAAACAAATTGAGTTTAACATACATAGAACAAAGATAAGCTTGACAAAATAAAAAATTCATCGTCCACAGTATCATAAAACACAGATGTAAACAAACGGATTTTAGCATAAACATATTGTTACGTTTTTAGTCCTTTACATAAAAACGGTTTTATTATTTTCACAGGATTCGTTGAATTGAAATAAAATAAAACACGTGTATTTATTTTACAAATAAATTCTCATTAACACTTTATTTGTTACTTTAAAAACACGTACAACTAACGCGATGTACACACTAACTATATTTGGCGATGTTTACTCGTCTAAGTTTAAAAACACACTTATCCATGTCGTCTGGCAGCCTCCCCTTATATAGTCGATTATAAAACCTTCTGGTAACTTCGCTAACTTTCTGGAATGTAGTTGTCTCTTTTTATCTTTAAGTATACGGCATGATCATTTGGTCTTGCTATGGTGTAGTGTATGAGCGTGTGTAGATGCATGTGATTTTTCTTCTGTTTGTTTATGTTCGCACACACACATATTCTAATGTTTGCAACTTAAACAAATTACGCTGTTATCAAGTTTACATCTCTTGCAGCTGATGTTGTTTAAGTTTAATGTCACTGTTTGTGATTGCAATTAAGCAGTCTCGAATAATCTTGTAAGTTCTAGCTACCGTTTCCTGAAGATTCCGGAAACTTCCATTTTCCGTTATTTTGAATTCTATTGGCAGCTGTCGAGTGATGCCAAGTTTAATTGTGGTACTTGGCTGCCAGGTTTTGACTTTATTACAGTGATTTAGGGGTATAAAGCAGATAATGATCGGGTTGTCAGTTTGTGCCGTTACATTTGAATCTGCATTTTCATTTCGTAACACTGCCGCCCACTTAAGCCTGTTCGTCCCGAATAGGCACACAATCACCTTTTCCATAGTGCGCCAGTCGTTCCAGGTGTACGATTTTCATTTTGGACCTTGGGCTGTTGTACTTCTGTATCGTATAGACGACATCGTTCAACCTTTTAATAACCTTATACGGTCCATCCCAATGAGTCTGCAATTTTGGAGACAATCCCTTCTTTCGTTGTGGGTTGTAAAGTAGAACCAATTGACCCTCATTGAATCCCTCAGAATTTGCGGCTCGGTCATATCTAGCCTTCATCTTGTCACTGGCCATTCTAATTCGGTTGCGTACAAATTCATGTAGCTCATTTAAATTTTCTTGCTCTTGGGAAGAGCTGGTGCCTTCTTCAATTGTTGGTGTAGGCTTAACGCCAAATTCCAAATCACCAGGCAATTTTAATTCCGTCCCGAAGACAATTTTAGCAGGTGTTCGTGATATTGAGTCATGTACAGCTGACCTATATGACAACAAAAATTTGGGAATGTGCTCGTCCCAGTCCTTTTGATGCGCGCTTACCACTTTTCGCAGGTACTCCTCTAGAGTACGATTAAATCTTTCTACCATGCCATCGGACTGTGGGTGCAGCGGCGTCGTTCTTGTTTTCTTTATCCCATATAATTCGCACATTTCACGGAATATAGCAGACTCGAAGTTTCTACCTTGGTCAGAATGTAATTCTATTGGAACACCATAGCGACATACCCAGACAAATACATTCACAACTGTCCTTGATTCTTGATTGGGTATGGCATATACTTCTGGCCATTTACTAAAATAGTCCATCACCACAAGAACATAGCGATTCCCGGCGTCGCTGACGGGAAAAGGACATGTTACATCCATTGCTATCCGCTCAAATGGTGCACCTGAGTTGTATTGTTGCAGCTGTCCTCGACTTTTTCTTGCTGGTCCTTTTGCTGCGATGCACTGTGGGCAGTTTGCTATCCAGTCGGCTACGGCTTGTTGACACCCAACCCAATAAAAACGCTGTTTTAGCTTCTCCAGCGTTTTTGTCACTCCCAGATGACCGCCACTAGGACCATTGTGGAACTCGTGCAAAGCCTTATTCACCTTGGAGGATGGCACAACTGTTAGGTTGGAAGCCATTTTACCATCTGCTCTTTTCCATACGCGGTACAAGAACCCGTTTATCAGCTCCAGGCTATTCCACTGAGCCCAATAAGATTTCACAAGTGGGCTTTCAGCTGATATTACATTGCGAGCAGGTCTTCTATTTTCCTCTTTGGCTGCTATAATTGTCGCCAATATGGTGTCGTTTCTCTGTGCCGCTGACCAGTCCTCATCGGAATCGATGTGCGTTAGCCGAACATCAATAACGCATTCCTTCTTTTCGGCCTTAACACAATGTCTGCACTCCAAGCTGCAGGGCCGTCGTGATAAAGCATCTGCATTGTTATGCTTTACGCCCCTTCTATGCTCGATGCTGAAGTCGTAGCTTTGAAGGCGTTCAATCCAGCGCGCTAGCTGCCCTTCAGGATTTTTAAACTGCAACAGCCATCTCAATGCAAAATGGTCGGTCCTCAGCGTAAAGTGTTGGCCATACAGGTACTTATGGTAGTGTTTTATGCACTCCAACACTGCCAAAAGCTCACGTCGTGTTACGCAGTAGTTTCTCTCAGGCTTTGAGAGTATACGGCTATAATAGCCTATCACTTTTTCTGTGCCATTGACTACTTGCGACAACACACCTGGCATAGGAGGCCGCTCGCATCGGTATCAAGCAAAAATTTTTCTCCAGCTATGGGGTAGGCTAGTACTGGTGACGTACTCAGTAAATCCTTTAGTGTCTGGAACGCATTCTCCTGCTGTTCGCCACAGTGATACGTCCTCGACTTCTCATGCAGGCTTGCAGCGACGTTGGCAAAATTTGGTACAAAGCGTCTGTAGTAGGTACAAAGGCCCAGAAAGCTGCGCAGTTCATGAAGATTTTTCGGACGAGGCCAGTCCTTTACTGCTCGTATTTTATCTTCATCCGTTGAGATTCCGTCTGCCGTAACTCGATGGCCCAAATACTTTACTTCTTTCTGGAACAATGCACATTTCTTCACGCTAAGTTTTAAGCCAGCTGATGATATGCGTTGAAGAACTTCTGCCAAATTTTTGAGGTGCTCATCAAAAGTCTTTCCCATCACGACGATGTCATCAAGGTACACCAAGCAAGTCTTCCAGTGAAGTCCCTTCAGCACTCGTTCCATTAGGCGTTCAAAAGTAGCTGGAGCATTGCAGAGCCCGAATGGCATAACTTTAAACTGCCATAATCCATCGCTCGCGCTAAAAGCAGTTTTCTCCTTATCTTTCTCTGCAATCTCCACCTGCCAATATCCGCTTTGTAGGTCCAACGTGGAGAACCATTTCGTTCCAGCCAGCGTGTCTAAAGTGTCGTCAATTCTTGGTAGCGGATAACTGTCCTTCTTAGTAACGTTATTGAGCTTTCTGTAGTCTACGCAGAATCTCCTACTGCCATCCTTCTTTTTGACTAAGACCACTGGCGAACTCCAAGGACTTGAAGATGGCTCGATTACACCATTCCGCTCCATTTCATGGACGAGTTCTTTTACCTCATTCCGTTTTGCTAGGGGTACACTTCTGGGTGGCTGTTTGATCGGCCTCGCTTCGCCTGTATTTATTTCATGTTTCACTATTTCCGTTCTCCCTTGGCTTTGATCTTTCAAGGCGAAGACGCTGGTGTGCCTTTTTAGTAGCTGTTTAGCTTTATTTCTATCAGGAGCTGCTAATCCTGCTACCCATTTCCCCACGTGTTCTTCAAATTGTTCACGTTCGTTTGTGGACATATTGGCTGGTTCTGGCTTTCTCTCGCAGTTTATTATTGCCTCTGGTGGAGTACATTGGCCTATAGCAGAATTTCCGTTGACGACTTTTTCGTTGCCTGATAAATTAAGTACTCTTATAGGGATCTTTCCTCCTTTGCAAGTTTTTACGAGGGCTTTTGCTGTTAATAGCTCGCTCTTAATTTCTGTTGGTTCTACTACCCACAACCGATTGTCCTCACAATCTCCCTCCATGCGTGCCCATATTACTGATTCAGACTGCGGTGGTATCGTCTGGTTTTCAATAGCAACTAGTTTCCTTACGTGCGTTTGATTGTCATATCCAACATCAAGCGGTATTTCAACATTACGCCAAATCATCACTTGTTGCCCCATATGCAGGTTGATGCCATGGCTTATCATAAAATCGGCTCCAATAATAAGCTCGTCAACAATATCGGCAACGATAAACACATGTTTCACGCTTATATTGGCTATAGTCACCTTCGCTTCAGTCTTACCGTAGACAGTGGCAGGCTCCCCAGTAGCTGTACGTAGTCTTATATTCCTTAAAGGTTCACACTTCCCCTTCACTATATCGGGCCTGATTATTGACTGCGACGCTCCTGTGTCTATGGTGAAGATGTGCTTTTCGCCGTTGATGTATCCACATGCATTAAGGTTGCTATTTTTTTGCTGCATTACTGATATGGAGATTGTGGGGCCGTCGTTTGTGGGAGCTAGCTCTTGCCCCTTAGTGCTAGCTCGTTTTAGTTTAACGGGGACTCTTGTGTTGTTTGTTGGTTCACCCGTTTACTATTCCTTGGTGGCGAAACAGATCTGGCTCTTTTTCTTGGCGCCTTGCAGTTGCGCTGGAAGTGGCCAACTTTGCCGCAGTTATAACACTTAGCTTTTACTTTGCCGTCCTTCTCCGCCAATGCTTGTCTCACTGCCTCCTTGATACTAGAGACTAGATCACTCTCATTTTCGGCAATGACCTCCACGTTCCGCACCTTGCACACCTGTGGCTTCCAAATCACCCTAGCAGTCTCCTGAGCTAGTGCAAATGAAACCATTTCTGCGAATGTAGCCTTTTGTGTAGCACACACTGCAAGCTTGATGTCAGGATCACGGATGCCATTAACAAACGCCTCTGTTTTGACATGATCCAGGAATGGGTGGTTTTCACCTGGATACGTAAGCTGCACTAACCGCCAAATTTCCATTGCGAAATCTTGTAGAGACTCATTGGGCTTTTGTCCTCTACATCGCAATTCCATGCGGTATATATCTCGCTTATGTTCGCCACCATATTTCCGATGCAGTGCCGCCATTATGTCATCAAAATTATTTCTGCAGCTCCCTGGTACGGTTTCAAGTACTTCTGCTGCGGCTCCTTTTAAGGCCAAAATCAGCTCTATGGCCTTTTCTTCACTTTTCCAACCATTTTTGCTGGCAACTGTTTCGAACTGGAACTTGAAGATGTTCAAAGGTGCGCTGCCATCGAAACAAGGCGTCTTTACTCTGCTGGAAGCCTCTGGAATAACTCTCACTGGCCCTCCTTGACACTGAAGATTAACAATTTTTGCTTCCAAGTCATGCAATTTCTCGTCCACATCTTTTACATGCACTTCGACGCCACCGATTTCTAGGTTATGAAGTTTATTCTCTAGTTCTGAGAGTTTCTCGTCAAATTTGCTGACTTGTACCTCAATGCCATCTACTCTTCTATTTATGGCCTCAGAAATTTCCACTAGCTTCTCATTTGTGGCCTTAGATGTCACCTGAACAGCCTTAACTGCTAGCATTCTCTCGTTTTTTTCTAAAAGTTTCTCGTTATTCACTATAGATGTTTCTTGAACTTCAGCCAGCATTCTCTCATTGTTACCTCTAGATGTTTCTTTAACTTCTTGAAATTTTTCCATCATAGCGGCGAACATTGTACTTAAATCCATGTTGCTTGTCGTGGCACGAGTACATACCTCTATTTCCTCTTTATCCTCAAATTCGTATGTCCCGATGTCGATGCCACGCTGCTTGAACTCATCTATCAGCCTCTTCTGAAGTTCCACTTTATTGCCTGTTGTTGGCAGTTCCAGCTTACTCAGCTCCTTTTTTAGCTGCTCAACTTTTAGCTCTTCAAACTTCATGGCTTTTTTTTTAATGTCCTTTTGTAATTTTTATTAAATAATAATGCCCTTTTTTTAATGTCCTTTTTATTAATTAATAATGTCCTTTTTATTTTATTTTGCAATTTTACTTCTGACACCAATTGTTACGTTTTTAGTCCTTTACATAAAAACGGTTTTATTGTTTTCACAGGATTCGTTGAATTGCAATAAAATAAAACACGGGTATTTATTTTACAAATAAATTCTCAGTAACACTTTATTTATTACTTTAAAAACACGTACAACTAACGCGATGTACACACTAACTATATTTGGCGATGTTTACTCGTCTAAGTTTAAAAACACACTTATCCATGTCGTCTGGCAGCCTCCCCTTATATAGTCGATTATAAAACCTTCTGGTAACTTCGCTAACTTTCTGGAATGTAGTTATCTCTTTTCATCTTTAAGTATACGGCATGATCATTTGGTCTTGCTTTGGTGTAGTGTATGAGCGTGTGTAGATGCATGTGATTTTTCTTCTGTTTGTTTATGTTCGCACACACACATACTCTAATGTTTGCAACTTAAACAAATTACGCTGTTATCAAGTTTACATCTCTTGCAGCTGATGTTGTTTAAGTTTAATGTCACTGTTTGTAATTGCAATTAAGCAGTCTCGAATAATCTTGTAAGTTCTAGCTACCGTTTCCTGAAGATTCCGGAAACTTCCATTTTCCGTTATTTTGAATTCTATTGGCAGTTGTCGAGTGATGCCAAGTTTAATTGTGGTACTTGGCTGCCAGGTTTTGACTTTATTACAGTGATTAGCAGATAATGATCGGGTTGTCAGTTTGTGCCGTTATATTTGAATCTGCATTTTCATTTCGTAACAATATAAAAAATAGGGAAGGTCACATACATGAGAACATTTTATACTACATATGTACATCACATGTCGCCTGCAAAAACAATTCAAACTATTTTAAAAACATACATCCAAATCATGGACAGACTCAAATTCACACATTCAGATATATATAGGAATTCCCACAGACAGAAGAAATTTTCACGCCCACCCATACTCACACTAACAAATTGAAGAAACATCAAGCTATGAACATCTCAGATACATAAATATTTACTCTCACGGACAGACATCAATCCACATGTAGGACTATGATGAAATTCATATACATAGCAAAAGCAAGAATTCGCACGATCAGCACAAAATCAAGGACAACACATTGTAAAATTCAAACTGCGTAATATTGTGAAATTCAAATTTGACCTATTAAACACAAGAAAAATACAAGAGAATTGTAATACATACATCCAATATTAAAAACAACCTCACATATGAACAAATAATCTAATTATTGTCCAAAGATATATATGAGACGGTCTGTTGAAACGACATACATACATTCATCCTTAACAAATCTAAAGATATAAAAAAAATAAACACACAGACACAGACAAACACATTCATCCTTTTTTTCCCGCATATCAAATTACACATTTGTTTATTTAACAATTAAAATTTTAAAATTTTAATTACCCAAACTTTAAAACTTCGGCAAAACTTCAAAAGAATTGTTTTGAGTGAAATTTGTACAATGTCGCCCTAGTGTGGGGTACAATGTTCGACGAAATATACAAGATGGACAGACATCAATCCACATGTACAGACTCTTAATGTAAACACAACCTCTTACCAACACCTACCAACAAACAAACAAAAATTTGGATGATGACTCATTCTCCAACACATCCACCTGAATAAACAAAAACAGCAACAAGATTTAGCATGCATATTTAACGTAAACAAACATTTCAGACCATCTGTCCTACTAAGCAACACAACTACAAATCCAAACGATCATGCGATTATTTGATGCGAAAAAAAAATACCCCCACTTGAAAAAAAAAAATAATAAAAAAATATTATAAAGAAAAAGCCAACGCTTATTGTATGTACGTATGTATATGCATACATATTAATTGGAACTTAACACCCCCCCCTCTCACACTTCCATAACCACATTCTGAAAATATACAAACCCTCCACCAGTCAATTGGTGGACGGACATGCTTAAATAAACTCAACTACATTTTAAATTTAAACACAAGCACCACAAAAATTATCAACATCTCAAATCAATAGCCATAAATAAATCCCTGTAGGATCCATGGGACCAACTGTCTTCAAGTCACCTTTTTTGTCAACAAATTTGGTGACATTATCAACAACAAATCGTCTACGAATCTATGGTCCGATCCCCAATGTATCAATGTAGTCTATAGTAAGTCAGTTCCGAGCTAGCTATTGACATCCCCAATTTCTCAATATCACCCCATAAGAACCACATTGTCTATAGTAAGCCAATACTTTCAAGTTCCAAACTCACTATTGACATCTCCATAGCAAAACACACCCTAAATATCTACAACACAAAAACATTCCACACACTATAATTTCACACTAACGCTCATCATTAACTCAATAATAATTCATCACAATTTTTTTAACCACATATTGCCTGCAGGGCATTTTAATTTTTTTTCCACGGGTATCAAATTACATATTTGTTTATTTAACAATTAAAATTTCAAATTTTAATTACCCAAATTTTAAAATTTAAATTGGTCTCGCGGGAACAGTTCCCTACTACTCGGTTGGTATGTATATTTATCTAAAGTCAATTATTTTCTACTTCTGGAATTACCAAAAAGAGTTCTCGCTTTTCCCACAGTGCTTCATTTAAAATAGATAAATATTCATAAGAACCTAGTCAAGAATATTATGGCTTAGAACGTTTTCTTATACAAAGATTTTTCAATGGTTTCCTTCTTTTTACTATCTACGTCATTAGTGGATATAGAGCTATTTCGTATTGAATTTCTTTATGTTAGCCTAATTTGAATTGGTATTAGTTAAACATGAAAGTAGGATATTGCTAACGAAAACAGTTGTCAATTTATTATTTTTAGTTTTAGTATTTAGTTTTGCTTATTAGTTTTTTTTAGTTGAAATAATTGTATTCGAATTGAAATTAATTTCTGTTGGCTGTTTCAAAAATACAAACATGGGAGGTGTATATGTGCGTACATAATAGGAAATGAGATTTGGGTCAAAGGTATTTTTACGCCAATTGGACAAACAAAATGTGATATTTATAGGAATGGTTACCTTGCTTTTTGTTATATTTGGTATGCAGAGGCTTGCCCTGCCATGACTTTTTATCTGGTTGTTGTCCGATTAGAATCGAGTTGAATGCGTGTCTCTACTGTGGAACTTAGATTTCATAAGCCCAATTCGATTCGGTTGTCTTTGATTGAATTATCTTTAGCTACTATTTTTCACCGCTAGGTAGCTCTAGCCACACTTTTACATCGGTTTGAACCTATTTATGAAATCACTTGTAAGCTAAATGCAATAAAGTTCCAGGATGGATTGGTGACTGATATTCAGTACATGAAATACAATTTCCTAAATTTCTCCTAATTAATTGTGTCTTACCTAAATTCTTATTCCACGTTCTGGTTTTATCCAGGGTGATTATAATTGTCTCCAGTACAAATTCCTTATATTCTCACTTTGAGAAATGGGTATTTTTTTAATTGATTTTCACTTCAAACAACTTTACAGGTATTGTTTTTCTGCACAACTTAATTCCTCGACTACTCAAAACTTTGTGTCTATTCGATGACCGAATAAAAAACGATCGACCGGCAATTCATCGTGCGTGCCTATGTATGCCTCTATATACTTGTTAAAAACCACGTTGTCTCCTTCGTTCATATACTTCAGGATTACATTACTTCGCGCGGTTACCGCCTTTACATTCTCTCAAGATTCTGCCTACTATTGTGAATGGCCTCTAGAATGAACTAACGACACTGCCCCCTATATGTGTAATTGGGTCATTGCCAGTGCAAATGATGTGTAGTCACGGCGAATTCAAGGCGAATTGGTTGTTCTGTCAAACTGCATATAAAATACATTAGTTTGATGTTTCGTACTTGGTGTTTGGCAGATAGGTGTAGCAAAGCAGAAAAGTGTTAAGTAGCCAGCTGGGCTCCTATAACAAATTGAGTTCCTCAGTCATGTATTTGACATTTGTTTAGAGCGAAAAAGACTTGTAAAAAAACAAGACAAACCAAAACCTGAAACTGCCGTACAAGAAATGTATGACCGAAACTAGTCCCCATACATTTGTTTTACTAATATATATTCATAAATTTTGTCATTGATGATGGAGATATCAATCATCGTTGACGAAAGTATGTTGCAGAGTTGAATTTTTGAAATTTGTTGCCGTGAAAAATTAATTTTAATTTGAATCCCCAATAATTTGTGTTCTATAATGTGATTTGTGTGTCGTGACGTTGGAATATCTAAAATTAAATTTTCCATGAACGATTTAGTGATTGTACAAACCACAGTTAGTCAACTATGACCGATATGTCCATCAAGCTTGATTAGTCAACTGTGAGTAGTATTTACATCAACGCTGACTAGTAAACAACATTAGAGTGAGCAGTTCGGTTATATGTTCTATGAACGGCAAAATGCATACGTTAGAGAAGGATGCAAAATCACACATACACAAATGTTTACATCACTATTTCCACATTGCCCTTAACAAACTGATAGAAACTTAGATAGAGATACCCATCACCACTGCCGGTCGAATGATCGGTCATTTGACTTTCACTGTTCTTGCAGGGCAGCAGCAATATAAATAAAAAAATTAATAAAATAAATAAAAATAATGTGACCGCGACCATCACAAAGCCTGCTTTTGTTGCAACACCTGTGGAGAAACGAAAGTAGGGAAAAATCTACGGAACGCGCGAACTATTCATTCAGGATGTGCTTTAGTGTTAGTTTAAACGGCAATGACATGGCACTTGAACTGCAAAAGCGATTTGGCCAAGACTACAAAAAAAAATGTAAACAAATTCATGTTTGAAAAGGCAAGCGGGTTGAGGTAAACGCAACTTGTTTTATGTGATCTAAGCTGGTAAATGGTATTGTATACCATCTTTAATCAGTGGGTGTCGGACTGAATGCGCTACTGCAAAATGTGATGCAGGGAAGTTTATATTAGCCTAATTCACAATCTTGTGCAAATGGTTTTGCATCGTTGCATTTGCAAAAGTATATCGTATATTGATACTCACCACTAACAATTGTTAAGTGGTAAGTATCAATATACTATACCAATTTGCAAATGCTACGATGTAAGACCATTTGCACAAGATTGTGAACTGGGCTATTGTTTTGTTGTGACTGTCATTTTAACTTTCTATTGTACTACTGCAATTGTGATTTTATAGCTTTTTTTAGTTTTTGATGTCAACTTTTTTTTTAAATACAAGATATGCAACTGTTGGTGTGTGAGTAGCAAATTTTTAATGCATTTTTCTTTGTTTCGGTACTAACGTGAGTATGGTGCATATATTCTATTGTCGTCTGTTATTTTTGTATCTCTTGGTTTCAAATAGTTTGTTGATGTTCTACCAGTGTCTATTTTTTACTTTCCTTGCGCTGTGGCATATGAGTCTATGTACTTTCACAGTCGTGATTGAGATTAAAAATCGATTTGAAAATAATGTTTAAACGTAATTAAAGGGCGTTTTGTATACTTTTTGATTCGTAGGATGAATATCTTGTTGTCTCGCAGAGCAAAATTAACTACATACATGATTCCAATATCACTGTTTTAGATGTTGTGCATGCACAACACCAACAAGTCGTCCCTTCATATTTTCAACTTCATATTGATTTAAGCCAATCCTACGTCTTATACGGCGTTTCAACCATGGTCTACAAAGCTTTGCATTAGAAAAATTACTTTGGCCAAAATTTTTTCTGTAGACTTCTTGTCCATCCCTAAATGTAATTATTCTACTACGTTTATTGTACGACTTGACATTGCGCAAATAGGTTTGATGCATTGTCCCGCCTTGGGTAATACTAAAGTTTCTCCATCTTCTAACGAACCGAGTTTTTTTTAATATTTCGTAGGCGTCAGCATGACATTACACCCGTGGAAACATGTATAGTAGACCACAGTGAACATTCTATTTTGCTGAGATTTTCATCCCATTTGGTCTGATCGTCTTTCAAGAAACTAAGATGTATTGATTAACCCTTTCGGGGATTCTACGGCGCTGTGATTTGAGGATGGTTCCGTATAGAACTCGACGAAATAAGACGAAAACTCCTAAACAAATTTTTCGATATCTCGCTTCGTTTTCGAGATATCTACGTTTGAAGTTTGAATTTTTTATGATTTTTTTTACTTTTGATGGTTTTTTATAGCACTTGATGAAATAAAACGAAAAGTCCTATAAAAATTTTTTGATATCTCTTCTCGTTTTTGAGATATCGCCGTCTGAGGTTTTTTTTGTATTACATTTCTGAATGTAACTGGTCGATGGTATCAATTAAAAGTTATGCAGAACATCTTTGTAAGTCAGCGCCATTTTAGGAAGAAAATTATTCTTCAGCGAACCCACTATTCGACATAGCTAGATGAGAAAATCATTAAGCCCGGCCGAAGGCCGGCTTGGCAGGGAATCATTCTTCAGCGATGCCACTTTTCGACATACCTAGAGGAGGAGAAAACTATTAAGTTCGACCGAAGGCCGACTAGGCAGAAAATCACTCCTCAGCGGAGCCGCCATTTGACATACCTAGAGGAGAAACCCATTAAGTCCGGCCGAAGGCCGGCTGTGCAGTAAATCATTCTTTAGCGAAGCCGCTATTCAACACATCCGGAGGAGAAAACCATTAAGCTCGGCTGAAGGCCGGATAGAAATTAATCTTCAGCGAAGACGCTATTCGACATACCTAGAAGAAAAAAGTATTAAGCCCGGCCGAAGGCCGGCTATGCAAAAATCATTCTTTAGCCATTTTTCGACATACCTAGAGGAAAAGAATCTATGATCGCTTTACCGAAGATACATAAGCAAAACACGCCAATGAGACCCATAATTAATTATAAATCTGCTCCGAGCTATAGACTATCGAAATACTTAAAAACAATACTGAAAGATACTTTGGACCTAGAGAATAAACACACAATAGCCAACACCACGGAATTAGTTAACAAGATAGGGAGCATACAGATAACAGAAAAGACTAAACTAGTCTCATTTGATATAAAAGACTTATATCCATCAATCCCAACAGTAGAGACAATAAACATTCTACATAAAACACTACTCAATAAAACAGAAGACGTGGATTTTTCAATGCAACTCACAAGCACGCTAAAAGCCACATTGGAGCAGAATTACTTCAAATTCAACAATAGCATATATAGGCAAATCAACGGACTAGGAATGGGAAATCCAACATCAGCAATACTCATGGAAGTATTTATGCAAAATTTAGAAGAGAAATACGTAGAGGAGTTAAAAACAAATTTTGGGGTAACATTCTATGCAAGATACGTGGACGATGTTATATGTGTAATAGAAGGAAATATGGAGGAGCAAATTCTGGATCTACTGAACAAACAACACAAAAACATAAAATTTACAATGGAAGTGGAGGAGAACGAAAGGATAAACTACCTAGACCTAACGATTAGGGCAAACAAGAGCTTAAATAGAATTGAATACGAAATATACAGAAAACCGACCGCTACAGATACAATAATACACAATTCATCAAACCATCCTCAACAACATAAGAACGCAGCAATTAGGCAATTAATAGCGAGACTTGAACGAATACCCCTAACACGTGAGGCCTATATGAAAGAGTTAGGAATAATATATAACATAGCGGAAAACAACGGATATAAAAAAGACCTAGTTGACAAGATTAGAAAGGATATCGAGACAAGTAAGATACGGAACAGAGAACAGGAACAAGAAAAGAAAACCTGGGCTACCTTTACGTATATGGGAAAATCAACATACAAACTGGCAAAATTTTTTAGAAAACACAACATTAACACAGCATTCCAAACAAGAAACAACTTGGGTAGAATACTACAGAACAGAACAAACGAAACAGACTTCCTAGATAAACAAGGAGTGTACAAATTAACTTGCACATGCCAAAACAGTTATATCGGACAAACTGGAAGAAAGATAAAAACAAGATTTCGCGAGCACATGAGAGACTACAACAAGAAACTGAGAGAACCAGGAATAACACCAGAATCGAATTTCGCAAACCACATATTCGCCAACAAATGTACACCAGGACATATTAGAAAAACAGTTAAACTATTACATTCACAACATAAAGGACGGCGACTGAACGTATTAGAGAACATGGAAATATACAAGCAAAAAATATTTGACGGAAGAATAATAAATGAACAAATAAACACTGCGTCAGACGTAATATTTGAACCGTTAAAATATTTTTACACAAAAGAAAACAATAGTCCAGGCAACGTGGTAAAAAATGAACAAGACAAAAGGATTACCCAGAAACGTACAATTACGGATTATTACCTACGTAGGGATAAAACAACTGATAACTAATAGAGCAGATTATAAACCAAATATTAAACACAAACATAATAGTAACAGAAACAAGTAGCAGGTAGAGACACACAAAAGCATATAGAGGTGAGAGAGAGAGAGAGAGAGAGAAAGAGCGGGAGAGAGAAATAGGGAGCAGAATACAAAAGGGATCAAGGAAGGAAGTTAGGTATACAAACGAATTATAAAAGAAACAACGTACAACAGAAAAACGATTTAGTATTCAATAGAACACTGAAGATGGCACATAGCCGAAACCGGTCTGTTTACAAACCAAATTTGACGTGGGATGACGGAAAATCGTTCCAAATAGAAAAGAAAACTATTAAGCTCGACCGAAAGTCGACCAGGAAGAAAATCACTCTTCAGCGGAGCCGCCATTTGACATACCTAGAGGAGAAACCCATTAAGTGCAGTAAACCATTCTTTAGCGAAGCCGCTATTCCACATATCCGGAGGAGAAAGCCATTAAGATCGACCGAAGGCCGGCTAGGCAGAATATCTTTTTTTCAGTGAAGACTTGTCTGTTAATTGTTTTTATTTGAATTTGCTTGGTTAGCTATTTTTTGTATTATATTTGAGTACAGTATTAACGGTAAAATCGTATGGTGCTTATTTGAGCGCATTTTTTATGCACACATACTTTTATATAAAAACCCCTATCAATAATTTTGTCTTATTTCGTCGAATTATATAAGAAAACATTATAGTAATAAAGAAATTAAACTTCAAATATCGATATCTCGAAAACGAAGCGAGATATCAAAAAATTTTACAAGGACTTTTCGTTTTATTTCATCAAAATCTATAAGAAACCATAAAAACAAAAAAAAGCTTTAAACGTCGATATCTCGAAAACGAAGCGATATCAAAAAATTTTACTGGGAGTTTTCGTCTTATTTCGTCGAGTAGAAACCGTAGTAATGCCAAAAATTGGTTCGACGCGTTTACATATTTATGTACGGACATCGTCTTTTATTTAATTTTTATTTGTTTATTTCTCAACTTGATCACGAACTATGGTCGCCATTATGAATTTTTATCAATATTTTGACAAATGTTTTGCGTTGCCAGATGTTAGACTATCTATTACCTAGTTTATACGCAGAGCTTATTTGCAGATAAAAACGTAAAATGCTGCCAAATCCTTTTTTATTGTAAATTATTAAATCACTGATTATTCATCTATTTGTGAATATATTTATCTATTTATTAACAAACATATGTAAAGGAGGCAACCCAAACTTCTTATTCAAATAGCGCGTTAATCAGTAATTGTTTTCGTGAGTTATTAATTTATAATAAAAATACATAGTTGGTAGCACTACGTTTTTATTTGCAAATAACTCGTGCGTATAAACGTACTATATGAAAGAACGGAAATGAAACATTATTTCTCCATACACTGTAAGAAGATTAATGCCCCGCACACTTGCAATATAATTGTTAAATTTTTCATTACACAGCGTCTTCACGAGACATTAACTTTGATATAAGGGGAAATCACTCTGCGTAGGAAACTGCTATTGCAGACTTTGCAGCTCTTTCAAGTCTAGCATATATGCTACAATATGCAACACAACAGGAACAAAATAGCGGAAATCACTCTTATGCTACAAAGAATGAGTGTCTTCTGATAGTTTATATCCTAGAGGTACAAATATGCTACCAAGAGTGATTTTCGCTACAATATGAGAAAAAAACGTCGGCAGAATACTAAAAACAAAATGTCGAATTTTCTCTTAATCTCATACTATGTGTTACGGCTGTAACCAACTTCTATAGGCAGGAGGTTTGCTTTTAACAAAGTAAATTGTATGTAAGGCTTTATTTTTACGTACAAAATACAACGTTTATTTCTATAAAAAATGTAAAGGTTTATAACAAATAGTTTTAAAATTGATTGAAATATATACCGCAGTTTTGCACCTCCTTCTACGACAAATAAATACAATAAATACATGTAATGCCGGTTTTAATTTAGTTACAAATCGACAAACAAATATGATGATAAAGGAGAGTGCAATAATGCGGTTTACAAAACAGGACGTAAAAAAAAAAACAAAAAATGTATGCCTTCCACATTTACAAGTAAGTAAACAGCTGTTCATTTAAAATGCATTAGGGCCGTCCGCAACACCCCCACCCTCGTGGAGCGATCAGCTTCACTATCATCTAGATCCAAAACGGCTAGCTTCGAAACAGCTCGTTGTAGCTCACCACTTGAGGTTTTAACATTCGCTTTCCTAATGATACCATCAGATCCAATATACAAACGAGTGACCAAACCTCGCCACCATTGATTTCGTGGAATATTGGGGTCACAAACAAACACAACATCACATAAGGCTCGCAC
This sequence comes from Panzeria rudis, assembly GCA_956483635.1. NCBI lineage: Eukaryota > Metazoa > Arthropoda > Insecta > Diptera > Tachinidae > Panzeria > Panzeria rudis. The sequence goes on from OY101449.1 coordinate 65,808,098, forward strand.
CACTTAACTCTTCTCGTTAATGTCGGCAAGTATTCCAACACCCACCGTTTCCAAAAGCTGTCTCTTAATCACTTTACAATGCGCCACTGTTTCTTCAATTTAAATATTTTGTCGTCAGGAACGCTCAATGCAGGAGTCTGTGTAATATTAGGCATGCCTAGCAAGAAATGATTCAGCATGTGATGTTCTTCCTCATGCGGACAAATGGTCAAATGAGTCAATGGCCTTGAATTTACTATATTTTCAGCCTCAATTAGTAGGCTTTGCAGAACATGTTCTTTCGGAGATTTATTTTCCATTTTTTGGCGTAAAACTCTTTTGACGCATTGCACCATTCTCTCCCATATTCCACCCTCGGAGGGATTTGCTGGACAATTAAATATCCACTCGACACCCTTCGAAGATAATAGATGCTGAATTCGTTTAGCCTCAAAATCTTCTTCAAACCGTTTGGCCTCTTCATTAGCGCCAACCAAATTTGTTCCATTGCCGGACCGAATTCTCGCTGGGACTCCTCGGCGATTCATAAAATTTTTTAAAGCGATGATGCAAGAGTCCGTTGAGAGATCGTGGGCCATTTCAAGGTGAATAGCGCGTATAGTCAGGCAGGTGAACAACGCTACCCATCTTTTTTCAGTACTGCGTCCAACACTGACGTTCAACAGGCCAAAATAGTCAAGCCCGGTGTATTTAAATGGAATAGTGTAAGGCTCAAGCCGGTTAACAGGCAGTGGTCCCATAACTGGTGCGGCTGGAGTTGCCTTATTTTTTCGGCATATAAAACATCTGGCCACAACAGGTGTTAGAAGACGCCTTAATTGGGGGATCCAAAATCTTTTTCGTATCTCACAGAATGTTGCCTCATGGTTTTGATGTTTCATTTGATTATAAAAACAAATTAGGGGTCATTCACATATTACGTAACGCTATTTTCGTAGTTTTTATACCCCCCACCACCTCCGTAACGCTTTTTAGAAAATTTTCAGTATAAGTTATTTAAAGCGTAACAAATCTTAGTCCCCCCTGGAGCGTTACGTATGTGTGAACAGCCCCTTACAAGAAGTTTTGAAAGGTAGTGGTCTTAGGGTAAAATAATTGGTCGTCAGGTGGTGTATAGTGGAACGCTGGCTGCATCGATTCTCCCGTACACCCTGAGTAAACCATCTTCATCAATATACGGCATTAAATGATATAAATTATTTGCTTTTGTGACCGGCTGCTCCCTCAGAAAACGCTTCATTTTGGACCTGTCGGCATATGACTTTCTCGGCATTTTCCAAGTCTTTAGCTGTTATTTAATGACAGTCTAAAACACTGTATCGTTTACGACATAAGTTTATAAAACGAAGCACTTGTGCAATCGTTCTTTTTAATCGGCTGTAAGACGAGAATCGATCAATGTTTATGAAATCGTTTTCCTGACGACAAAATATTTAAATTGAAGTGGCGCATTGTACAGTGCTTAAGAGACAGCTTTTGGAAACGGTGGGTGTTGGAATACTTGCAGACATTAACGAGAAGAGTTAAGTGGTGCGAGCCTTATGTGATGTTGTGTTTGTTTGTGACCCCAATATTCCACGAAATCAATGGTGGCGAGGTTTGGTCACTCGTTTGTATATTGGATCTGATGGTATCATTAGGAAAGCGAATGTAAGAACCTCAAGTGGTGAGCTACAACGAGCTGTTTCGAAGCTAGCCGTTTTGGATCTATATGATAGTGAAGCTGATCGCTCCACGAGGGTGGGGGTGTTGCGGACGGCCCTAATGCATTTTAAATGAACAGCTGTTTACTTACTTGTAAATGTGGATGGCATACATTTTTTGTTTTTTTTTTTGACGTCTTGTTTTGTAAACCGCATTATTGCACTCTCCTTTATCATCATATTTGTTTGTCGATTTGTAACTAAATTAAAACCGGCATTACATGTATTTATTGTATTTATTTATCGTAGAAGGAGGTTCAAAACTGCGGTGTGTATTTTAATCAATTTTAAAACTATTTGTTATAAACCTTTAAATTTTTATAGAAATAAACGTTGTATTTTGTACGTAAAAAAAAGCCTTACATACAATTTACTTTGTTAAAAGCAAACCTCCTGCCTATAGAAGTTCGTTACAGCCGTAACACATAGTATGAGATTAAGCGAAAATTCGACATTTTGTTTTTAGTATTCTGCCGACGTTTTTTCTCATATTATAGCGGAAATCACTCTTGGTAGCATATTTGTACCTCTAGGATATAAACTATCAGAAGACACTCATTCCTTGTAGCATAAAATGATACTTTATATCCTAGAGGTGCAAATATGCCACCAAGAGTGATTTCCGCTATTTTGTTCTTGTTGTGTTGCATATTGTAGCATATATGCTAGACTTGAAAGAGCTGCAAAGTCTGCAATAGCAGTTTCCTACGCAGAGTGACTTCCCCTTATATCAATGTTAATGTCTCGTGAAGACGCTGTGTAATGAAAAATTTAACAATTATATTGCAAGTGTGCGGGGCATTAATCTTTTTACAGTGTATGGAGAAATAATGTTTCAATTCCGTTCTTTCATATAGTACGTTTATACGCACGAGTTATTTGCAAATAAAAACGTAGTGCTACCAAGTATGTATTTTTATTATAAATTAATAACTCACGAAAACAATTACTGATTAACGCGCTATTTGAATAAGAAGTTTGGGTTGCCTCCTTTACATATGTTTGTTAATAAAAAATAATAAATAGATAAATATATTCACAAATAGATGAATAATCAGTGATTTAATAATTTACAATAAAAAAGGATTTGGCAGCATTTTACGTTTTTTCTGCAAATAAGCTCTGCGTATAAACTAGGTAATAGATAGTCTAACAACGCAACGCAAAATATTTGTCAAAATATTGATAAAAATTCATAATGGCGACCATAGTTCGTGATCAAGTTGAGAAATAAACAAATAAAAATTAAATAAAAGACGATGTCCGTACATAAATATGTAAACGCGTCGAACCAATTTTTGGCAATACTACGGTTTCTACTCGACGAAATAAGACGAAAACTCCCAGTAAAATTTTTTGATATCGCTTCGTTTTCGAGATATCGACGTTTAAAGCTTTTTTTTTGTTTTTATGGTTTCTTATAGAATTTGATGAAATAAAACGAAAAGTCCTTGTAAAATTTTTTGATATCTCGCTTCGTTTTCGAGATATCGATATTTGAAGTTTAATTTCTTTATTACTATAATGGTTTCTTATATAATTCGACGAAATAAGACAACATTAGTGATAGGGGTTTTTATATAAAAGTATGTGTGCATAAAAAATGCGCTCAAATAAGCACCATACGATTTTACCGTTAATATTGTACTCAAATATAATACAAAAAATAGCTAACCAAGCAAATTCAAATAAAGACAATTAACAGACAAGTCTTCACTGAAAAAAAGATATTCTGCCTAGCCGGCCTTCGGTCGATCTTAATGGCTTTCTCCTCCGGATATGTTGAATAGCGGCTTTGCTAAAGAATGGTTTACTGCACAGCCGGCCTTCGGCCGGACTTAATGGGTTTCTCCTCTAGGTATGTCAAATGGCGGCTCCGCTGAGGAGTAATTTTCTTCCTGGTCGACTTTCGGTCGAGCTTAATAGTTTTCTTCTCCTCTAGGTATGTCGAAAAATGGCTAAAGAATGATTTTTGCATAGCCGGCCTTCGGCTGGGCTTAATACTTTTTTCTTCTAGGTATGTCGAATAGCGTCTTCGCTGAAGATTAATTTCTATCCGGCCTTCAGCCGAGCTTAATGGTTTTCTCCTCCGGATGTGTTGAATAGCGGCTTCGCTAAAGAATGATTTACTGCACAGCCGGCCTTCGGCCGGACTTAATGGGTTTCTCCTCTAGGTATGTCAAATGGCGGCTCCGCTGAGGAGTGATTTTCTGCCTAGTCGGCCTTCGGTCGAACTTAATAGTTTTTTCCTCCTCTAGGTATGTCGAAAAGTGGCATCGCTGAAGAATGATTCCCTGCCAAGCCGGCCTTCGGCCGGGCTTAATGATTTTCTCATCTAGCTATGTCGAATAGTGGGTTCGCTGAAGAATAATTTTCTTCCTAAAATGGCGCTGACTTACAAAGATGTTCTGCATAACTTTTAATTGATACCATCGACCAGTTACATTCAGAAATGTAATACAAAAAAAACCTCAGACGGCGATATCTCAAAAACGAGAAGAGATATCAAAAAATTTTATTAGGACTTTTCGTTTTATTTCATCAAGTGCTATAAAAAACCATCAAAAGTAAAAAAAATCATAAAAAATTCAAACTTCAAACGTAGATATCTCGAAAACGAAGCGAGATATCGACAAATTTGTTTAGGAGTTTTCGTCTTATTTCGTCGAGTTCTATACGGAACCATCCTCAAATCACAACGCCGTAGAATCCCCGAAAGGGTTAATCAATACATCTTAGTTTCTTGAAAGACGATCAGACCAAATGGGATGAAAATCTCAGCAAAATAGAATGTTCACTGTGGTCTACTATACATGTTTCCACGGGTGTAATGTCATGCTGACGCCTACGAAATATTAAAAAAACTCGGTTCGTTAGAAGATGGAGAAACTTTAGTATTACCCAAGGCGGGACAATGCATCAAACCTATTTGCGCAATGTCAAGTCGTACAATAAACGTAGTAGAATAATTACATTTAGGGATGGACAAGAAGTCTACAGAAAAAATTTTGGCCAAAGTAATTTTTCTAATGCAAAGCTTTGTAGACAATGGTTGAAACGCCGTATAAGACGTAGGATTGGCTTAAATCAATATGAAGTTGAAAATATGAAGGGACGACTTGTTGGTGTTGTGCATGCACAACATCTAAAACAGTGATATTGGAATCATGTATGTAGTTAATTTTGCTCTGCGAGACAACAAGATATTCGTCCTACGAATCAAAAAGTATACAAAACGCCCTTTAATTACGTTTAAACATTATTTTCAAATCGATTTTTAATCTCAATCACGACTGTGAAAGTACATAGACTCATATGCCACAGCGCAAGGAAAGTAAAAAATAGACACTGGTAGAACATCAACAAACTATTTGAAACCAAGAGATACAAAAATAACAGACGACAATAGAATATATGCACCATACTCACGTTAGTACCGAAACAAAGAAAAATGCATTAAAAATTTGCTACTCACACACCAACAGTTGCATATCTTGTATTTAAAAAAAAAGTTGACATCAAAAACTAAAAAAAAGCTATAAAATCACAATTGCAGTAGTACAATAGAAAGTTAAAATGACAGTCACAACAAAACAATAGCCCAGTTCACAATCTTGTGCAAATGGTCTTACATCGTAGCATTTGCAAATTGGTATAGTATATTGATACTTACCACTTAACAATTGTTAGTGGTGAGTATCAATATACGATATAGTTTTGCAAATGCAACGATGCAAAACCATTTGCACAAGATTGTGAATTAGGCTAATATAAACTTCCCTGCATCACATTTTGCAGTAGCGCATTCAGTCCGACACCCACTGATTAAAGATGGTATACATTTACCAGCTTAGATCACATAAAACAAGTTGCGTTTACCTCAATCCGCTTGTCTTTTCAAACATGAATTTGTTTACATTTTTTTTTTGTAGTCTTGGCCAAATCGCTTTTGCAGTTCAAGTGCCATGTCATTGCAGTTTAAACTAACACTAAAGCACATCCTGAATGAATAGTTCGCGCGTTCCGTAGATTTTTCCCTACTTTCGTTTCTCCACAGGTGTTGCAACAAAAGCAGGCTTTGTGATGGTCGCGGTCACATTATTTTTATTTATTTTATTAATTTTTTTATTTATATTGCTGCTGCCCTGCAAGAACAGTGAAAGTCAAATGACCGATCATTCGACCGAAAGTGGTGATGGGTATCTCTATCTAAGTTTCTATCAGTTTGTTAAGGGCAATGTGGAAATAGTGATGTAAACATTTGTGTACGTGTGATTTTGCATCCTTCTCTAACGTATGCATTTTGCCGTTCATAGAACATATAACCGAACTGCACACTCTAATGTTGTTTACTAGTCAGCGTTGATGTAAATACTACTCACAGTTGACTAATCAAGCTTGATGTACATATCGGTCATAGTTGACTAACTGTGGTTTGTACAATCACTAAATCGTTCATGGAAAATTTAATTTTAGATATTCCAACGTCACGACACACAAATCACATTATAGAACACAAATTATTGGGGATTCAAATTAAAATTAATTTTTCACGGCAACAAATTTCAAAAATTCAACTCTGCAACATACTTTCGTCAACGATGATTAATATCTCCATCATCAATGACAAAATTTATGAATATATATTAGTAAAACAAATGTATGGGGATTAGTTTCGGTCATACATTTCTTGTACGGCAGTTTCAGGTTTTGGTTTGTCTTGTTTTTTTACAAGTCTTTTTCGCTCTAAACAAATGTCAAATACATGACTGAGGAACTCAATTTGTTATAGGAGCCCAGCTGGCTACTTAACACTTTTCTGCTTTGCTACACCTATCTGCCAAACACCAAGTACGAAACATCAAACTAATGTATTTTATATGCAGTTTGACAGAACAACCAATTCGCCTTGAATTCGCCGTGACTACACATCATTTGCACTGGCAATGACCCAATTACACATATAGGGGGCAGTGTCGTTAGTTCATTCTAGAGGCCATTCACAATAGTAGGCAGAATCTTGAGAGAATGTAAAGGCGGTAACCGCGCGAAGTAATGTAATCCTGAAGTATATGAACGAAGGAGACAACGTGGTTTTTAACAAGTATATAGAGGCATACATAGGCACGCACGATGAATTGCCGGTCGATCGTTTTTTATTCGGTCATCGAATAGACACAAAGTTTTGAGTAGTCGAGGAATTAAGTTGTGCAGAAAAACAATACCTGTAAAGTTGTTTGAAGTGAAAATCAATTAAAAAAATACCCATTTCTCAAAGTGAGAATAAAAGGAATTTGTACTGGAGACAATTATAATCACCCTGGATAAAACCAGAACGTGGAATAAGAATTTAGGCAAGACACAATTAATTAGGAGAAATTTAGGAAATTGTATTTCATGTACTGAATATCAGTCACCAATCCATCCTGGAACTTTATTGCATTTAGCTTACAAGTGATTTCATAAATAGGTTCAAACTGAAGTAAAAGTGTGGCTAGAGCTACCTAGCGATGAAAAATAGTAGCTAAAGATAATTCAATCAAAGACAACAACCGAAGCGAATTGGGCTTATGAAATCTAAGTTCCACAGTAGAGACACGCATTCAACTCGATTCTAATCGGACAACAACCAGATAAAAAGTCATGGCAGGGCAAGCCTCTGCATACCAAATATAACAAAAAGCAAGGTAACCATTCCTATAAATATCACATTTTGTTTGTCCAATTGGCGTAAAAATACCTTTGACCCAAATCTCATTTCCTATTATGTACGCACATATACACCTCCCATGTTTGTATTTTTGAGACAGCCAACAGAAAATTAATTTCAATTCGAATACAATTATTTCAACTAAAAAAAACTAATAAGCAAAACTAAATACTAAACCTAAAAATAATAAATTGACAACTGTTTTCGTTAGCAATATCCTACTTTCATGTTTAACTAATACCAATTCAAATTAGGCTAACATAAGGAAATTCAATACGAAATAGCTCTATATCCACTAATGACGTAGATAGTAAAAAGAAGGAAACCATTGAAAAATCTTTGTATAAGAAAACGTTCTAAGCCATAATATTCTTGACTAGGTTCTTATGAATATTTATCTATTTTAAATGAAGCACTGTGGGAAAAGCGAGAACTCTTTTTGGTAATTCCAGAAGTAGAAAATAATTGACTTTAGATAAATATACATACCAACCGAGTAGTAGGGAACTGTTCCCGCGAGACCAATTTAAATTTTAAAATTTGGGTAATTAAAATTTGAAATTTTAATTGTTAAATAAACAAATATGTAATTTGATACCCGTGGAAAAAAAATTAAAATGCCCTGCAGGCAATATGTGGTTAAAAAAATTGTGATGAATTATTATTGAGTTAATGATGAGCGTTAGTGTGAAATTATAGTGTGTGGAATGTTTTTGTGTTGTAGATATTTAGGGTGTGTTTTGCTATGGAGATGTCAATAGTGAGTTTGGAACTTGAAAGTATTGGCTTACTATAGACAATGTGGTTCTTATGGGGTGATATTGAGAAATTGGGGATGTCAATAGCTAGCTCGGAACTGACTTACTATAGACTACATTGATACATTGGGGATCGGACCATAGATTCGTAGACGATTTGTTGTTGATAATGTCACCAAATTTGTTGACAAAAAAGGTGACTTGAAGACAGTTGGTCCCATGGATCCTACAGGGATTTATTTATGGCTATTGATTTGAGATGTTGATAATTTTTGTGGTGCTTGTGTTTAAATTTAAAATGTAGTTGAGTTTATTTAAGCATGTCCGTCCACCAATTGACTGGTGGAGGGTTTGTATATTTTCAGAATGTGGTTATGGAAGTGTGAGAGGGGGGGGTGTTAAGTTCCAATTAATATGTATGCATATACATACGTACATACAATAAGCGTTGGCTTTTTCTTTATAATATTTTTTTATTATTTTTTTTTCAAGTGGGGGTATTTTTTTTCGCATCAAATAATCGCATGATCGTTTGGATTTGTAGTTGTGTTGCTTAGTAGGACAGATGGTCTGAAATGTTTGTTTACATTAAATATGCATGCTAAATCTTGTTGCTGTTTTTGTTTATTCAGGTGGATGTGTTGGAGAATGAGTCATCATCCAAATTTTTGTTTGTTTGTTGGTAGGTGTTGGTAAGAGGTTGTGTTTACATTAAGAGTCTGTACATGTGGATTGATGTCTGTCCATCTTGTATATTTCGTCGAACATTGTACCCCACACTAGGGCGACATTGTACAAATTTCACTCAAAACAATTCTTTTGAAGTTTTGCCGAAGTTTTAAAGTTTGGGTAATTAAAATTTGAAATTTTAAAATTTTAATTGTTAAATAAACAAATGTGTAATTTGATATGCGGGAAAAAAAGGATGAATGTGTTTGTCTGTGTCTGTGTGTTTATTTTTTTTATATCTTTAGATTTGTTAAGGATGAATGTATGTATGTCGTTTCAACAGACCGTCTCATATATATCTTTGGACAATAATTAGTGTGATGGGTGGAATAACATCTAAAGACCTATTATAAAATTTCCAATTACACCTTTTTTTTAAATTAACGGACTACTTAGTTGCTATAATTTAGTCTTGCTGCTAATGAGTACTTGATTAATTGTATCTCCAACTAATCACATGTTGGTTATTAAAGTAGCGAGAACATCGCAATAAGAATAATTAATTGTGGAGAGAACATTTTTTTAATCTGCCAAAAATCCCGCTTTTTAGTATGTACCTACTTCATATGTTTTTTATGAAAAGTTTGAACATTCTTATACCAATCATCAATCGACACGTGTACAATTGTTTTACATCGTCAGTGCGTAGGAGAAGAACAAAAATTATTGCATCACCCTGAGGAGAAAAACAAGTGTTTCTTTTATATAAAAGTGTAAAAGTTTTTTTCTACCAATATATGGTAACATTAAATGTTAAATTAAAAGTTTCAGATAATAAAATCAATACACATTTATGTAAAAGTATAAACTCCTTGTGAGGAATTCAACACATGTAGTACCATAGCCTCCACCGAGCCCTGAAAATTTGATACCAGTGCTCTAAATAAGTTCCGGATAAGTCAACTTAGCAGGTACATTGCTGACGGCTAGGCCTAAGAGGGCTTACATGACCTGAAACCGGGCAAGTCATATGCCTGTATATCCAGCCCATTTACTAAAAGCGGTATACTTGCATGCCCCAAATTCAGAGTTGAAGCTTCCAATCCGAATATATTTTGAGCCTAAGTCGCTGATGTTGGTAAAACCTGCTCCTGCAGAAAGTCTAATGATTGGCTCTAACATACCAACACTAAGCACTTTCATAACACAATAGAGATTTCTTATCGCTGAAACCAATAACATCCCAATTCTTCTGACGCCACTTAATATTTGCCTAATGTGACTTTTACATACAAACCTACATCCAACTAAAATAATATTTAAACTCTTAAAAATAAAACTGATCCCAATTAAAATAATTAAGTTACCTACCTATTAATTAAACTATTTCCGTATACTAATTAACTATATAAATAAGTTTAATCTAACAAACAACTCCCATCCTTTGCATAAAGTTCTTTCTTTAACTAATTTTATGAATTCCTAAAAAGAAAACAAGAAAACCCTTCGCCACTAAAAGCATTAAGTGAAATAGTGATTTAAAAGGGATACCCTACAACATAATTATACTAAACATCTCAAAATAATCAACGTATCCACCGAATCATCAGGCCTGCTGACGTCGATGGACACTAAAATTTATGTAAGTCTACAAACGTGAATTTATTATGATTTGATTTACATTATATATGTACCTATTTAAATTTTTTTTATTTTATCGGAGAAGGAATAATTATCAATAACTGAGAACATAACATAATATATACATGAATAAATAAAACCATGTATTGAAAACAACAAAACTAAAGTCTCCAGATATTGATAGTTTCTCTTTCACTGTTAATATTTATTATTTTTGAATATATTGTGTATCTCTTTTACATCAATATCATGTAGTTGACTTTGCTTTGATTTCATATTTATATATTTTTTTTGCTTACTAGAATCTTTTTTTTATTAATTACGAGGGAAGAACCCTTAAACACCATGAAACTTATTTTATGAATGTTGTTTTTAGACCATAAAATAAAAATACAAATTGTCTAACTTACGATGATTGATGCTATGTAAATAAACAAATGAATTTAATTTCTGATTAAATATCTGAAATGGCTATGTATTGGTAAACTCTATAAAATAGGTTGACGAAATGTAGGTAGACAAAAAGGTAGCAGATACATTATGGGCTGAACTTTAAACGGATGGTCTTCAGCAGGTAGGGTGGGCATCGCTGACCATGAGGAATACTACATCTTCTTCCTCTACTTTCTTTTAGCAGGAACGTTGATAAAGATCCTGAGTGGGGAGTTTTATTTTCTTTCATTATCTACTGCACACTATCTTCATCTTAAATTCTTGTGACGCGAGCACCCCATATTGGTATCACAGCCTACGCCTTTGTCCCTGAGCTAGACCGAAGCATAGCTAGGTGTGCAGATCGGTGATAACCGGGGTTGTTCGGCTGTTCGTTACAGATAATTTAATGGCGCCCAACGTGAGGCCCTTTCGTAGAATATCTAGAGTTGAACAACATCTCCAACTTAACACACAGAAAGGCTTCACTTTATTAATTTTCATCTTTTCTTCTATAAGATAAATTTTATTTCTTTATTTTCTCTCAAAACTATAGTTGGTTGTAGTATGTTGGATTTTACGTAATTTTGTCTTTATGAGCGGATACCTACCTATATTTTACGACCAAAACTTATTTCTTGTTTCTAATACTATTACTCTATTCTTGTTAATGCTTAATTATTTTCGTCATTTTTGGACTTATGCTAAATGCAGGTTGCCTTTGCATACCTTTTGTGAAGAGATGGTTAACATTGATGAGTTTTTCAATAACTTTATTGATTTTGAGACATCTTTTATTTCTGAGAATCATGCTCAATCAAAAAGCATTGAAAGCAGCCTTATCCTTGTTTCACCACTTAGGAAAACATTTCTGCTAAAAATAATTTTTATTAACAAATCTTAAATCGCTACCAAAATTCTATGCGTTCTACAAAGTAGTCAACCAATTAAAATAATAATTTAAAAGCATTTTTTTTATTCTCGGTGGAAAGTAGATACATTTTCGTACTATATTTCAACAGTTGTAGTTTTATTATATTTTTTTTATTACTGTTCATTTGTTAGATATAATCGTAATCAAACATGCCGGTAACTCATACTCCTGAGCAAACTGGTGCTGAGGCATTAGATAATGTTGCATTGGAAAATTCTGAGCAGGTTATATGTGTAGTTTGTAATGAGATCTTGGGATCTGAAAACAAAAGTGTCACTCCATGCAATCATACGTTTCATACCTCATGCTTAAAAAGATGGTTAGAAACCAGTGAAACTTGTCCTATCTGTCGCCAATCATGTAGTTCGTTGATTACGGATGGTCAAGTCTTGTTTTCGACACGACAAGATCCGGTTTCACGTAGAAATAGAGGAGGTGCTATTCCTCGTGATCGTCCCAACACCAGACTATACACCCAACGGCAAGCTGAGTTAGGTTTCTCGGAGCGAATTCGAACTCCTAGTAATCGTCGTCGTACGACACATTTCACTTATAATCAGGTTTCACAACAAACTGTTCAGAATTTAATTTCTGAATCACTGACTGCATTTAGAGAAGAATTTACTAATACAATTACAAATAATATGCAATCGATGTTTCAAAACCTTAATTTAGGAAATAATCGTTCTGATAATAACTTAAATTTGGACGATATAGACCAAAATCATAATCGTAGAAGAACAAATCGTTCATCTTTTTTAAACTCTGTTCGTGATCCCCCAGCAGATTGGCCCCAAGACAACCCGTTTAGGGCTGAACAATCCTTCAGACCCTCACCGCCTCATAGACGTAGTGGGCAAATACTACCACCTGTAAATGTGGATAATTCACCACTTACATCCCATCAGATTTCCAACTTAATTAATAATTGGCATATCAAATATTCGGGCTTGAACGACGATATTTCTGTTGACGAATTTATATATAGGGTTAATACCTTAACATCCATTCATCTGAATGGCAATTTTAATATACTCGTGGAGCATGTATATTCTCTTTTCGAGGGTAAAGCGCTAAAATGGTTCTGGAGATTCCATCGCCAGACTGATGCTACACCAGTTTGGTTCGACCTTTGTGATGCGCTCCGAAGGGAATTCAAAGAGACGACGACGGACTATGACATCAAAGATGACATGCGTCGAAGAAAACAGAAAAATTCTGAAACTTTTGATGCATTTTTAGATTCGATGATTAATCTAAGCGATAAGCTCCGAATTCCAGTTAGTGAAAATGAGCTTGTTGAAATTATTATGAGGAATTTAAAAGCAGACTTACGTCATGAGTTATTACATTTAAATATTAATGATATTTCCACATTGGAAAAAGAGGCCAGAAAACATGAAAAGTTCTATGAAGATCTTTCTTCACATTCATCTCAAAGATACAGATACCCTCGTCCAAACGTAGCTGAGATCATAAGGGAGCAATCTGCAGAGATGAATGAAATCGACAATGAAGAGATCGCGGATGAAATAAGTGATATTGCGACCTCCGGAATTATCAAATGTTGGAATTGTGATGGTACTGGTCATCGATATCATGACTGTTTGGCTCCCAGACGTATATTTTGCTACGGCTGTGGAGCGGTAGATACATACAAACCTTCGTGTCCTAAATGTAATACAAAGTCGGAAAACGTCAATCAGGATGTCCGCCGAATGATGTGCGGGCATCCATCGAAACGTGTAAAGAACTAAAACCTATAGAAATTCTTAAACACTCAGAGATGCCCATTCAAACGGCGGCAAGTTCAAATAATATAATCACTTTACCAAATATCCGTGAACCAAAGCGTACCAAAACGTTACCGTATCACGAGAGGCTCGAAAATTATTTGAGGATACGCTCAGAAATATTTTTAAACCCTTTACCATCAAAAAAACGTTTGAGGTCATCTCTACGGATTCGAAAGTTTTGGCAACAAAGAAAACGACTCAAAAATTTTTTAATTGCGTCTATGGTGAACAATGTTCTAGATACACGACCATTTATACCCATTAATGTTCTAGACAAAATAGTTTTATCTCTACTGGACAGTGGAGCTAATAAATCATGTATTGCCGGTAACTTGTGCCGAGAAATTTTAGAAAAGCCTACCCCTGGAATCAATAGATATGTAGGAAATGTGAAAACAGCCGACGGCCAATATCAACAGGTGCTAGGTTCGATTTCTCTTGATGTTCAGTATGGAAGCACCACAAATAATGTTGAATTTTTGTTAGTCCCGAATCTGAAACAAGATATCATCTGTGGAATCGATTTCTTTAATATATTTGGATTTAGAATTATGACTCCTGCGGGCTTTGATGTAGTACCGGCGGTCCCCGGTGGTTCTGTTGTAAGTGAAATTTCGAGTAATGATTCCGACCTTGAGTTTCTTAGCTTGTCCCCAGATGAACAAATAAAACTTGACTCGGCTATTGCGTCCTTCCCCTCTTTTGAAAAAGAAGGCCTGGGATCTACCGATCTCATTGAACACGTGATTGATACAGGCTCAGCGTCGCCAATCAAGCAACGGTACTACCCTATCTCGCCAGCCAGGGAAAAACTTTTATGTGAGGAAATTGATAGGATGCTGGAAATGAAAGTAATAGAGGTCGCTGAGAGTTCACCTTGGTCTTCTCCAGGGGTTCTCTTAGTAAAACCTGGAAAAATCAGATTTTGCCTGGACTCTCGCAAACTAAATCAAGTCACAATTAAAGACGCCTACCCTATCCCAAATATAGATGGCTTGATATCTCGGCTGCCTCCAGTGAATGTGATATCAAAAGTAGATTTAAAGGACGCATTTTGGCAGATAAATCTGTCAAAGTCGTCTCGTCCAAAAACAGCCTTTACTGTCCCCAATCGGCCCCTATATCAGTTTGTGAGGATGCCCTTTGGTTTATGCAATGCCCCACAAACTATGTGCCGATTAATGGACAAGGTGATACCTTACGACTTAAAAAATCATGTCTTCGTATATTTGGACGATCTACTAGTGGTATCCCATTCACTGGATGAGCACATCGTGCACCTTTTACAAGTGGCCTCTTTATTGAGAAAAGCTGGTCTCACCATTAACATCAAAAAGAGCCATTTTGGGTTGAGCCAAGTGAAGTATTTGGGATATGTGGTAGGCAAGGGCACGCTCATGGTGGACCCGGACAAGATCAGGGCAGTATCTGATTACCCTGTTCCTAGAACAGTAAAACAGCTGCGTCAATTTCTAGGCCTAGCTGGATGGTACAGGCGATTTGTTGCCGATTATGCCTCCATCACGTTTTCCTTAACGGAGCTGCTTTCAAAGAAGAAATCGTTTGCGTGGAATCCAGATGCTCAAGCTGCATTTGAGGCTCTAAAGAAATGCCTGACGACTGCGCCCTTCCTTTCTCATCCGAACTACTGTAAACCCTTCATAGTACAATGTGACGCTAGTCAGTACGGGGTAGGTGGTCTCTTGGCTCAACGCGATGATAATGAGGATGAACGCCCAATAGCGTTTATGTCCCATAAGTTGAACCGAGCGCAGAGAAACTACACCGTGACTGAACTGGAGTGCCTGGCAGTAGTACTGGCGATCAAAAAATTTCGATCATATATTGAAGGGCACCTGTTTACAGTAATAACGGACCATGCTAGTCTTAAATGGCTAATGGGCCAGAAGGATTTGAACGGCAGGTTGGCAAGGTGGGCACTCAACTTGCAAGGGTATAATTTTTCAATAGAGCACCGCAAGGGAAGCGAAAATGTGGTGGCTGATGCGTTGTCGCGTTCTTTTGATGCCGAAGAGCCAGCAGTAGAAGCAGTAGAAGTAGAATCGTTGCCAATTATCGACCTTTCGTCAGAATTTTTCGAATCCACAGAATACATTGCATTAAAAGAAAAACTTTTAGCATCAGCACTACCAGATTTTAAGGTAATTGGGAAATTTATTTATTATCGAACAGACTTTTTAAGAGGATGTGAAAGTGATTCATTGGTATGGAAACTTTTAGTGCCTGAAGGGCTACGAAAAGATGTTTTAGTAGCTTCACATGATCAACCTTCAGCATCTCATGGGGGGATTGCTAAAACTCTTGACAGGTTGCGCAGGTACTTTTATTGGCCAGGTATGGTCGCTGATGTACGGAGATATATTGCAAGCTGCGAATCATGCACAACTTCTAAAATTCCAACAAGAACGTTGCGACCTCCCATGGGACAAATGCCTGAGTCAGAACGACCCTTTCAGCGCCTGTATGTTGATTTTATCGGACCTTTCCCACGAAGTAAAAATGGAAATATTGGGGTATTCATCATTTTAGACCACCTTAAGGAATTCATTTTTGACTGTTTTGGAGTCCCTGAAGTTATCATTTCCGATAATGGGAGTCAGTTTAAAAGCAAAGATCTGTTAACATTTTTAGCCAAATATGGTATTAAACACGTCACAACTGCTCTATATTCGCCACAGGCGAATGCCAGTGAGCGCGTCAATCGCTGCGTAAACGAAGCTCTTCGTTCCTATATCCGCACTGACCAACGAAATTGGGATCTATTTTTAGGTGACATTAATAGTGCTTTGCGTAACAGCATTCACCAAAGTTTAGGGTATTAACCATACTTTGTCGTCTTTGGTCAGAACATGGTAACACATGGGCAGGATTATCAACTGTTGCGCAATCTGGGTCTTCTAACAGAGCCTGCTTCTCTCGCTGCCAGACATGATAATTTTCAGTTCATCAGAGACAGTATTAAAGATCGCATGAAACTTTCATACGAGAAAAACGCTCACACCTATAACCTGAGATCCAAATCCAGAAATTTTGAAGTGGGCCAAATTGTAACCAGGAGAAATTTCGTTCAAAGTAAATTAATACAACAGTTTAACGCAAAATTGGCACCTGTGGGGGTTAAATGTAAGGTAATGGAAAAAATTGGAAACTCCTATTATCTTCTACAGGACTTACAAGGTAACAACAAATCCGTCTACCACCTAAAAGATATTTGGTAACAAAAATTTCTTTAACCTACTTCCACTTATTACAAGCAAAACATATTTGATTCACCCTTTTTCAGTTCCTTATCTTCGTTGAAACTTAATAAACACCTGCTTTGTGATGGGTGGAATAACATCTAAAGACCTATTATAAAATTTCCAATTACACCTTTTTTTTAAATTAACGGACTACTTAGTTGCTATAATTTAGTCTTGCTGCTAATGAGTACTTGATTAATTGTATCTCCAATAAATCACATGTTGGTTATTAAAGTAGCGAGAACATCGCAATAAGAATAATTAATTGTGGAGAGAACATTTTTTTTAATCTGCCAAAAATCCCGCTTTTTAGTATGTACCTACTTCATATGTTTTTTATGAAAAGTTTGAACATTCTTATACCAATCATCAATCGACACGTGTACAATTGTTTTACATCGTCAGTGCGTAGGAGAAGAACAAAAATTATTGCATCACCCTGAGGAGAAAAACAAGTGTTTCTTTTATATAAAAGTGTAAAAGTTTTTTTCTACCAATATATGGTAACATTAAATGTTAAATTAAAAGTTTCAGATAATAAAATCAATACACATTTATGTAAAAGTATAAACTCCTTGTGAGGAATTCAACACATGTAGTACCATAGCCTCCACCGAGCCCTGAAAATTTGATACCAGTGCTCTAAATAAGTTCCGGATAAGTCAACTTAGCAGGTACATTGCTGACGGCTAGGCCTAAGAGGGCTTACATGACCTGAAACCGGGCAAGTCATATGCCTGTATATCCAGCCCATTTACTAAAAGCGGTATACTTGCATGCCCCAAATTCAGAGTTGAAGCTTCCAATCCGAATATATTTTGAGCCTAAGTCGCTGATGTTGGTAAAACCTGCTCCTGCAGAAAGTCTAATGATTGGCTCTAACATACCAACACTAAGCACTTTCATAACACAATAGAGATTTCTTATCGCTGAAACCAATAACATCCCAATTCTTCTGACGCCACTTAATATTTGCCTAATGTGACTTTTACATCCAACTAAAATAATATTTAAACTCTTAAAAATAAAACTGATCCCAATTAAAATAATTAAGTTACCTACCTATTAATTAAACTATTTCCGTATACTAATTTACTATATAAATAAGTTTAATCTAACAAACAACTCCCATCCTTTGCATAAAGTTCTTTCTTTAACTAATTTTATGAATTCCTAAAAAGAAAACAAGAAAACCCTTCGCCACTAAAAGCATTAAGTGAAATAGTGATTTAAAAGGGATACCCTACAACATAATTATACTAAACATCTCAAAATAATCAACGTATCCACCGAATCATCAGGCCTGCTGACGTCGATGGACACTAAAATTTATGTAAGTCTACAAACGTGAATTTATTATGATTTGATTTACATTATATATGTACCTATTTAAATTTTTTTTTTTATCGGAGAAGGAATAATTATCAATAACTGAGAACATAACATAATATATACATGAATAAATAAAACCATGTATTGAAAACAACAAAACTAAAGTCTCCAGATATTGATAGTTTCTCTTTCACTGTTAATATTTATTATTTTTGAATATATTGTGTATCTCTTTTACATCAATATCATGTAGTTGACTTTGCTTTGATTTCATATTTATATATTTTTTTTGCTTACTAGAATCTTTTTTTTATTAATTACGAGGGAAGAACCCTTAAACACCATGAAACTTATTTTATGAATGTTGTTTTTAGACCATAAAATAAAAATACAAATTGTCTAACTTACGATGATTGATGCTATGTAAATAAACAAATGAATTTAATTTCTGATTAAATATCTGAAATGGCTATGTATTGGTAAACTCTATAAAATAGGTTGACGAAATGTAGGTAGACAAAAAGGTAGCAGATACATTATGGGCTGAACTTTAAACGGATGGTCTTCAGCAGGTAGGGTGGGCATCGGTGACCATGAGGAATACTACATCTTCTTCCTCTACTTTCTTTTAGCAGGAACGTTGATAAAGATCCTGAGTGGGGAGTTTTATTTTCTTTCATTATCTACTGCACACTATCTTCATCTTAAATTCTTGTGACGCGAGCACCCCATATTGGTATCACAGCCTACGCCTTTGTCCCTGAGCTAGACCGAAGCATAGCTAGGTGTGCAGATCGGTGATAACCGGGGTTGTTCGGCTGTTCGTTACATTAGATTATTTGTTCATATGTGAGGTTGTTTTTATTATTGGATGTATGTATTACAATTCTCTTGTATTTTTCTTGTGTTTAATAGGTCAAATTTGAATTTCACAATATTACGCAGTTTGAATTTTACAATGTGTTGTCCTTGATTTTGTGCTGATCGTGCG
Organism: Panzeria rudis; assembly: GCA_956483635.1. Taxonomy (NCBI): domain Eukaryota; kingdom Metazoa; phylum Arthropoda; class Insecta; order Diptera; family Tachinidae; genus Panzeria; species Panzeria rudis. The sequence goes on from OY101449.1 coordinate 65,827,327, forward strand.
AATTCTTGCTTTTGCTATGTATATGAATTTCATCATAGTTCTACATGTGGATTGATGTCTGTCCGTGAGAGTATATATTTCTGTATGTGAGATGTTCATAGCTTGATGTTTCTTCAATTTGTTAGTGTGAGTATGGGTGGGCGTGAAAATTTCTATCTGTCTGTGGGAATTTCTATATATCTGAATGTGTGAATTTGAGTCTGTCCATGATTTGGAGGTATGTTGTTAAAATAGTTTGAATTGTTTTTGTAGGCGACATGTGATGTACATATGTAGTATAAAATGTTCTCATGTATGTCACCTTCCCTATTTGTTATATTGTTACGAAATGAAAATGCAGATTCAAATATAACGGCACAAACTGACAACCCGATCATTATCTGCTAATCACTGTAATAAAGTCAAAACCTGGCAGCCAAGTACCACAATTAAACTTGGCATCACTCGACAACTGCCAATAGAATTCAAAATAACGGAAGGAAACGGTAGCTAGAACTTACAAGATTATTCGAGACTGCTTAATTGCAATTACAAACAGTGACATTAAGCTTAAACAACATCAGCTGCAAGAGATGTAAACTTGATAACAGCGTAATTTGTTTAAGTTGCAAACATTAGAGTATGTGTGTGTGCGAACATAAGCAAACAGAAGAAAAATCACATGCATCTACACACGCTCATACACTACACCATAGCAAGACCAAATGATCATGCCGTATACTTAAAGATAAAAAGAGATAACTACATTCCAGAAAGTTAGCGAAGCTACCAGAAGGTTTTATAATCGACTATATAAGGGGAGGCTGCCAGACGACATGGATAAGTGTGTTTTTAAACTTAGACGAGTAAACATAGCCAAATATAGTTAGTGTGTTCATCGCGTTAGTTGTACGTGTTTTTAAAGTAATAAATAAAGTGTTACTGAGAATTTATTTGTAAAATAAATACCCGTGTTTTATTTTATTTCAATTCAACGAATCCTGTGAAAATAATAAAACCGTTTTTATGTAAAGGACTAAAAACGTAACAATATGTTTATGCTAAAATCCGTTTGTTTACATCTGTGTTTTATGATACTGTAGACGATGAATTTTTTAATTTGTCAAGCTTATCTTTGTTCTATGTATGTTAAATTCAATTTGTTTATATTTAAAGTTTTAAAATGTTTTGTTTCTATTTGTTTAAGCATGTCCGTCCATTTTTGACTCAACGTCAGTCGGTTGGTGAACGGTTTGTATGTTTTCATTATGTGGTTATGGAATTGTGAGAGGGGAGGAGCTGTGTTAAGTTCTAATAAATGTTCTGAACATACGAGTAGAATAACGTAGAAGCCTGACTGGTTGCAAATAGTTGTCAGAAACCTAAGTCCGTTGTCAAAAAAACCTAAGTCTAAGAATGTATTAGTAGAACATTTTCTATTAGTATTGGTTTAAATAAAAATTTCCCCACAGCACTAAACCATACTTAGTTGTACAAAAAGTATTTTACAAAATTTATATTTTTTAAACTGAATTTTTAGTTATTATACACAATTAATTTTACATTAATTAATGAAAATATGAATTTAGAATAATTTTTAATACATTTCAGCTCAAAAAATGTAGATTTGATGAAAATTTTTTGCAATATTTCTATTTGGTACTAAAAATATTTATCCCAAATAGGAACAAAAATACAATACCTTTGAATGAAAAAAGGTTGAAAACTTCGATAAATTTCAACACACAAATGTCAACAAATTAAAAAAATAATTTAAAATCCAAAGAAATTTATTATTCAGGCTTAAGTTCGTTCAATTTAATTTTTACAATTAAATAATTTTTTATTGAGAAATAATTTTTCAAAGCATGTGGCAATTGAAAAGTACAAATACCAATTTCTTGACTTTTGTAAAGGTCGAACTGAACATCGATGTTTTCGGGATTAACCACAATCCCATCGTCAGAGCTCTCTATACTCTAGGCTACTCAGCCCCCAAAGTCAAGCGGTAAATATCTGGCATTAAACCAATTGCATTAAAGCTGTATGTTTCCTGGCTTTAAGCTTATTTTATGGTGGCTTAGAAATTTACCATACTAGCACAAGTGTGGTTGTTGATTAGGATAAGTGCCAAGTATGGTAAATTTCTAAGCCACCATAAAATAAGCTTAAAGCCAGGAAACATACAGCTTTAATGCAATTGGTTTAATGCCAGATATTTACCGCTTGACTTTGGGGGCTGAGTAGCCTAGAGTATAGAGAGCTCTGACGATGAGATTGTGGTTAATCCCGAAAACATCGATGTTCAGTTCGACCTTTACAAAAGTCAAGAAATTGGTATTTGTACTTTTCAATTGCCACATGCTTTGAAAAATTATTTCTCAATAAAAAATGATTTAATTGTAAAAATTAAATTGAACGAACTTAAGCCTGAATAATAAATTTCTTTTGATAAAACCCATATAGTTCGACTAATTACACACAACTTCAATAATTTAAAATTACAGCAAGAAGAAACATAAAATTTATATAAAAACAAATAAAAAAATTAAATAAAATGAAAAAAGTGTTTGTGTGTGCAAAAAAGATACATTTTGCCGTGTTTTCAAGTGCAAAAATTACGCTCTGTGATGTGTGTTGAATGGCCTCTCTCAATTTTGTTGAATACACAAGACCTATAAGTGTAAGAAAAATTTTCAATTTTTTATAGACAGGCCGAGAGTTGGAAATCTACGTATCTGAGTACGTAATCGCATGGATATGAGATTTGACAATATGTTTACATACTTATGTACATATCTGCAAATTTATTTGAAGTATGCATGTACATACATATAAATAAGTGTTTGCTCTATGTTTGTATTAATTTTTTTCAAGTGAGAACTTTTGTGTTTTTGTTGCAAAATATTTGCATGATCGTTTGGATTTGTAGTTGTGTGTAGCTAATAAATATGTTGATATATTTTATTTGAAATATGTATTTTGTTTGCAAAGGTTTTTTTATGTACAAGTGCATTTCAGTTGTTCAATATTTTGGGACCATAGTATTGATAACCAGACTTTTTGAAGATATTTTGATTTCTTTATTTTAATGTAACAATTGTAGATAGATGTTAAGGTGACATTATTAGTTTATGGGGTTTTGTCTGTCCGACTATTGCTTCGTTGGTGAGTCGAAGGTGTCGTTATGGCACCTTCGTTTATTTATTTAAGAAACAGTGTTTCGTATTGCTAGACAAAGGAATTTGAATATTTCACAATACATAGTATGAAATTTTATTATATGTTATGTTTGTGTATGAGTATTACGTAATCACTTTTTTGTAGGTGTGTATACGATATATGTCTGTTGTGATCGATCTAGTATCTATATAAATTTTGCTGTTTTGTAGATTGTTGTGTATGTATGTATATAAATTTCTTATTGAGGTTGTACATATTAATTTTTCTTTTAAAATTTTTTTATGTATTCTTAATTCTGCTGACTTGGATATTTTTTGTTTATTATTTGAACTTTACAGATAAAGATTGTATAGTCTTGAGCTTGTAGTGGTAGTTGTTTTGGATGTACATCACTATTTTTTATCACTTTGTGTGATTGTTTTGCCATGAGCTCTACACGAGGACCAGAAGATTAATTTTTTTTTGTGAGGAAGTCATGGAAGGTTTTCATGACTCAGGAAATTTATTTTAGTATTCGACGGTTATATTTTTGAGGGTGAAATGGGTATCAATATACTTATTACATGATTGTTGTTCTTTAATTTGAATGCTTATACCTATACATGGAAGACAGGAACATTAATTATTTCTATCACTTTACATCCGATATTTTTAATAATTTTAATGAGTTTATTTGATATACACAGACGTTCATATTTCTTTACATTAAATATTTTATCAAGTGGAGATTTTATAAGTTAACTTTTCTCTTGACCGCTGGAAAGTAGTAGAAGGTATTAGTATGCTGTGATCGATTGTATTGATGTGTTCTGTTGTTTGAGTTTTGTTTTATTTTTCTGAAGCGTGTCATTGAACGTACATATATATGTATATTACTTAATAATACATACATTTTCTTATACTGATTTGTTAAACAAGGTTAGTTTTTTTTTTATTTTTTATGTGCAGAGTAAAGCTGGTTGTTTTAAAACACCAGCGTTTAATAAAACATTCTAAAAGTATGCAAGAAGCAAGTGTTTATTATGGAGATTGTGATGATTACATGTTTGAAAATTTTTGATACAAATTAATGCAAAATCAAAGATGAAAGTAATTTTTTAGACTTTCTAGTTTAATTACTTGAATTAATGTAAATTCAAATTATTATTATGAATGAGGTTCTGTAAAAGCTGTTGACTAATTTCATACTGAAACTGAATATACAAATACGTACTATTTTTAAAACTCATATTACTACACATATCCTTGAAAACTCAATTTAATTGTAGATATATTTCGGAATATTATTACTTGATATCTTTTTGAGTATTATTAATTATATGTACAGGCATCTCCTCGTGTAATCATCTGAATTAGTTTCGAAGAAATGATTACTAATTAGTCATATAGTATTGATGATTATGAATATGTTGGAAAAGTATGTACTACATTCAAATGTAGTACTATGATGTAACACAGGACTTTACAAATAAATCAAATTATCTAAGTTATTTAGTTGTAAACAACTTGTATGACTATGGTATATGTTATTACCTACCATATTCCATTCTTCATTGGTTGAAGATTCATAAAATTTTAATTTAGATGATGTAAGGGAAGCTTACATCATTTACAAACATTTGGATACATATTAGATTAGACCCATAGAAATTAATAACTTAATTGTTATTAGATTAGACTTAAAATTAGAGATGTGCGCGTGAGTGAGTTTTCGCTCACGATCACGAAAATAATATTTTTTCACGCACAGCAAATTTTAAGACTCTCACGATCACGCACGCTCACGATCAAAATTTATTTTATCACGCACGCTCACGCACGACAGAAGCTTAAGCTTTCACGATCACGCACGCTTACGGCAAATTTAATAAATTTTTTCTGAAAGATATACATACATATGTATGAATCTACAGAATTTATTTCATAAGCAATAGATTAATTAACATATCTGCACATAAAATGCAAAAGGGTCTATCAGCATTTTTTAATTTGTAGGAGTTACACATAAAAAAACTTAATAAAAAGCAAATTGTTTTGATTACGAAAACGACTTAAATACATAGAAACATACGAGTACATATGTATGTATGTATGTATACGTATAATCGATTATTCAGCACTATACGAATATCTTTAAGAAAGAATCTGATCCGGCTATTATGAAAAAATATAACTTATTATTTATTTTAAACTGTGTGGATAGTTATTTAAATATTTTAAAAATATTTAGAGATAATCAGGTATGTATGTGATGGAAATCGATAATAATTTATAATTTTTGTGATGAAGTTCTCTTAAGAAATTTGTTTATGCTATTTGTGATAAAGTTTTTTCTAATAAAGCAATATTATTAAAAACCCCATTTTTAAAATTGCTTCGTTTTGGAAATCGATTTCCATCACATACGAGGGCGGATTGATATTGAATCTACCTAAGTAGAAAAAATTGTTTTTTTCAAAAACCATTTATTTCTTAACATAATCTCCTTTTAGCTCAATACACTTAGTAAGAAGATATTCCAAATTTTTTACACCATCTGAATAATACGATTTTGGGAACCCATCAAAATACGCGTTAGGTAATCACTTCTTCGTTTGAGATGAATCTATTTCCTGCGAGCCATTTTTTCAAGTTTGAAAACAGGAAAAAGTCACTAGGAGCTAAATCTGGACTATAAGGTGGATGATCAACCAATTCGAAGTGTATTTCACGTAATTTTAGCATTGTATCTAATGCTTTGTGAACCGGTGCGTTGTCTTGAAGAAAGAGCACTCTTATATTCTTTAAATGTGGTCGTTTTTTCTTGATTGCATCAATCAATTGATCCAATAATGCACGATAATACTTTCCTGTAATTGTGGATCCTTTTTCAAGATAATCGATGAGCAATATTCCGTGTGCATCCCAAAATACAGTGGCCATAACCTTGCCAGCCGATTTCACTGTCTTCGCCTTCTTTGGAGCACTTCCACCAGCTTCCACCCATTGTTTCGAATGATTTTTGGTTTCAGGTGTGTAGTGGTGGACCCACGTTTCATCAACAGTTATTAATCGACGCCAAAAATCAACAGTATTACGCTTTATCATGTCCAAACACCGCTGTGAAGTGGTTTGTCGAACTCGTTTTTGTTCGACACTGAGCAAACGCGGCACCCATCTTGCCGATAGCTTTTTTATATGCAAATGTTCATGCAAAATGTTGAACACACGTTCATATGATATGTTTACCATTTCAACAATCTCACGTAACTTGACTCGGCGATAATTCATAACGATATCGAGGATTTTCTTGATATTTTCTTCAGTAACCATCTCTTTTTGCCTTCCTGTTGATGGTATTGTTGCAGTGCTTGTTCCGCCGCGTTTAAATTCAGCAAATCCAATATTTTACCATGTAATCTGACGGAGCAGACTCACCGTAATGTTTATCGAGATTTTCTTTTGTCTCTTTCGCCGTTTTCCCTTTCAAATAATAGTGTTTAATTACTGCACGAAATTCCCTTTTTTCCATTTTTCAAGAAACACAAAAGTTGCTTACTTCAATCGACTACAACAAATAAACTAATCGATGAATTTTGGTGAAATTTTAACAGCTGACGTTTTACAGATCGCAATTTCTAAAAAAAAATTTTTGTATTTGTGCTGCCATCTAGCGCTAGGTAGCTTCAATATCAATCCGCCCTTGTACCTACCTAATTGATTTATTTTCAACAAAACGATTTTACATATTAAGAGAAAGAAAAACAAATTGAATACAAATTCAGAATTAGATTTTAAGTAAAACAATATCGGTATGAGTATGTATATACTAAATACATACATATATTTTTTAAGGCACGTAAGTTTTTAAAATACATTGTACTTGGACGTTTACATACATAGATATTTAGGTTACATTGCCGTCATTCATTTCGGAAGTTATTTTTCAGTTGTTCAATCTAAACTTGAGTCCAACTCGTTCAGCAATTCGTTTTAGACAGAAAGATTAAGGCCATGTAATTTACATTAACAGTTCGAACGAGTTGGACCCAAGTCTAGTACAATCATTACAAATTGGTAGCTAGTTCGTTACAAATTTAAAAATGTACATTTAATTTTTCCATACATGTTGTATCTAAAAGAAATTAAATTGGCATGTCAAGTAAATACTTAGGATTAGGGATGTTCGACTAATCCATTAATCAAATTTTTGGCTTGATAAAAATTCAGATTAATCATTATCATTAATTTTTTTCAGCAAGATACGACATGTACTATATACATAATTTCGTGAGTGCGTGAAAATTAAGTTTTTAAAATCACGCACGGAACTAAATTTTTAAATCACGCTCACGCACTCATTCGTGAGTACTTTTTATTTTAATCACGATCACGCGTGATTCACGCTCGAATCATGCCTGACACGAAAAATTCACGACATTTGCACATCTCTACTTAAAATGCCATCAAGATTACACAATTGTCAAAATGCTTTATCAATTTGTGTAGAAAACAAGAAAATTCAATACATGAAACAAATTAAATTAATAACGCATTTAAGTAATAAAACAAATACTAGGATCGCCGGGTGACCGAAATTCAAACGGGGATATTTCTGTGGAACTTCTGGAATTTTGAGGATTTTCGGTAAAAAAAATAAATTGTTACATTCTATAGAAGTTATTGTTTTATATTTTTCCCCCATATTCATATAATTTAAAATGAGTTTGAAATGTATTTTATATCAAATTTTTGATACAAAATTTTTTTAAAATAGATTTCAAATACATTTTATTTGTTTATGAATATAACCCCCATATTCATAAACACTGCTGGTTTTTTATAAAACAGTTGATTATTAGTGTGACGATTTTTTGACGAAATTTTTCGAAAATCTTGACGATTTTATTTCCCAAATTTGACGATTTTTGGGGAAAAATTCCTAACAGCACTGGATGAGAGCGCTAAGACGAACTATTGATTAAGTCATAGCGGCGGAAAATAAAGCAGAATCATATTGCCAGGCCAAATTAGCACTCATTGATAAATATATGCAGGATTTCTCGAGAAACAACGAGACTTTATGGCAATTATCTACCGAAGACCAAATAGATGGTTACACCTTGGATGAATTTTACCAAGTGCAAGCTGAGGTGCACAGCGTCCAATGCAAGCTACAATACGATGTAAATATTGCCGGCGAAAATAATCCAATAAAGATTAACAGAATTGAACATTGTCAACCCCATCTGCCAAAGGTTCAGATTCCAAGATTCAATGGGTAGCTTTTAAAGATCTTTACACCCAGCTGATCCACAAGGCATCAATGAGCGAGGTTGAGAAAATGTTTTACTTAAGTACGCACCTGGCAGATGAGCCAAAAAATCTAATAAGATATTTGCCAATTACAACAGCAAATTATGCAATCGCGCGGAATATTCTGGTCAGTAGATACGACAACAAAAGACTCATTGTGACAACACTATTAAACAACTTGATGTCTCATCCACAAATGAAAAACGAAACGGCACAAGCGCTAAAGGCTTTACATGATGTCACTAAAGAATGCATCTATGGTTTAAGCACACAAGGACTTTCAGTGGACAAATTGGACGCCATAATGGTTCACATACTATTGAAAAAACTTGATCACTCAACTCAAACTATATTTGAACAATCATTAGAAGACAACAAGAACTTCGTAAGTCTAAATGAGTAGTAGTAGTAGGGTTTAAGCACACAAGGACTTTCAGTGGACAAATTGGACGCCATAATGGTTCACATACTATTGAAAAAACTTGATCACTCAACTCAAACAATATTTGAACAATCATAAGAAGACAACAAGAACCTCGTAAGTCTAAATGAGTAGTAGGGAACTGTATGTGTGAGCCTAATTAAAATTTGGGTAATTAAAATTTGAAATTTTGAAATTTTAATTGTTAAATAAACAAAAGTGTAATTTGATACCCGTGGGGAAAAAAATGAAAGTGCCCAGTAGGCAAAATGTGTAAAGTGAAGATTGTGAAAAATTATAGTGTGGGTAATGCTTTTTGGTGTTATAGATATTTAGGGTGTTGTTCTAATGGGGTGATATTGAGACATTGGGTAGTGAGTTTGGAGCTTGAAAGCATTGGCTTAGTATAGACAATGTGGTTCTAATGGGGTGATATTGAGACATTGGGTAGTGACTTTGGAGCTTGAAAGTATTGGCTTAGTATAGACAATGTGGTTCTTATGGGGTGATATTGAGACATTGGGTAGTGAGTTTGGAGCTTAAAAGTATTGGCTTACTATAGACTGTGTGGTTCTTATGGGGTCATATTGAGAGATTGGATAGTGTTTTAGATTATATGTGGAAATAAAGAGTGTAGACAATTTGTTGACAACGTCACCAAACTTGTAGATAAAAAAGTCGACTTGGGTTCTTACGGGGTTTATTGTGTCGCTGTTATTATTTTTTTGTTCTTGATAATTTTTTGTGATGCTTGTGTTTACATTTACTTTGTGCATGGCTGTGGGTGCGTGAATGTGTGGGGGATGGGTGTGTGTTTCTTTTTTCTTGTCTTTAGATTTGTGAAGAATGTGTGTATGTCGTTTCAAATGTCCGTCTTGTTTATTTCTTGGGATAATAATTTGAATATTTGTTCTACAGAATCATGTTTATTGCTTTGTTTATTCAGCTGCGCATTTTTTGAGAATTAGTCATCATTTGAAATGTCCGTCTGATTATTTGTTTTGCAGAATCATGCTTATTGCTTTGTTTATTCAGCTGCGCATTTTTTGAGAATGAGTCATCATTTGAAATGTCCGTCTGATTATTTGTTTTGCAGAATCATGTTTATTGCTTTGTTTATTCAGCTGCACATTTTTTGAGAATGAGTCATCATTTGATAACAAAATTTCATTAGTCATCATTTAGTTGTGTTGTATTTGAAATAAAAAAACAGTTGTTTTAATTTTTTTCTATGCATTTAATTTTTATTAAATATATTTAAGTGATTAAAAAGTTTTAAAATTGTTAATTTTAAGACAATAATAATAATAATAATTTGTATATATAAATTATTTTAAACAAGATATTTCTTTTGTTAGTAAAAGAACATTTCTTAATGCGCAAACACCATATGTATGATAATTACAATATAAATAATCGGGATATTTAATTTCCATTTGTTTAAAGTTGATGCATCCAAAGTCCTCGATGTTAACAACTCTTTTTTTAAGTATTTTTTCTAGCCATTGTCTCTTTTCTTCTCCTTTAACATATATTTTAGAATAACGTACATTAGCTTTTAAAAACTTGCAGACGCTTTGAAATGTGACTGATCCATCGTTCCACTTTAGGTGATGATAGTTCTTTGTTAACCAGTTTACTTCTTTTCGCTTCTTTGGCGATAGACATTTAAAATCAAAGGGGGTTCTATAATGAAATTTATGGCTTCATTGTTGTTGTTGTTGTTGTTGTTGTTGTTGTTGAAAACGATCGCTAATTCTTTTGCGATCAAATCATTTGAATCGCTTTTGAATCCTTGCATATCTATACAAACTATACTATCATCCATATTGTTTAATTTATAAGACTTTTCGGACTTGTCCTTTTATGAGTACATATTCAATTATGCGATCATGAATAAGAATGCAGTAAGCTGATGCCTTTGAGGCAATATTTGTAGCTGTTTCAAATTCAATTTTTATATCAATTGTTCCGTTATTGAGCGATTCATTTTGATGGCTGACATCTACTACAATAATCGGTGCATCATTTTTAAATTCTTGAGCAGTTAGAAGCGGTTGAGATTCTCTCATGTAATAGCTCTGTTGAAATCTTAGATACATATCATATAGAATTGCATAGCGTTCATTCTTAAATTTGATATTTAGGTCATCATATGGATATGATACTGAATTTAAATGTACTTTTAAATTTGTCAGGTCACAATGAACAAACTTATTTTCTTGTTGAAAAGCAATGAATACAAAACGGGGTCGTTCTCTACTTGCAGCTAATTTAACATTCCAGATATGACTTGTTCTTGTATTAAGTTGTGGATTAACATGATAATCCCAACTACGGAATGCCATCGGTATAGAAGCACCATTGTTAATAATTTTTATCATATTGCTAAAATCACATAATTGTGCATGTGGAATTCTCCATGAGATGAGTGAAATTGAAAGTTTTGCTTTATCCGTGGAAACGCTCGAGTGTACAAGATCTTCATCGTTCTTATTACGCAAGAGTATCAATTCATGTTTCCCATTTAGTATGACTTTGTTGTAGTCTTCAGCGAAACCCAAAAGCATTTTGAAGAGTACATAAAAGTTAAAATGTCTATTAACACGTTTTAAATCATCAATTTTATTCCAGCCAGCATTCTGCATTACAGTGCTTTCCGTTGGTGATAAAGAAACCAAATTTTTTATGGTACTTGTACCTCCTAAATATCTTGTATGATCAATTTCAATACCATTAAGTTCATAACGAATTTCATCAAAGAGATATGCAACAAAGTTGTTTTTTAATTTAAAGTTGTCTGTAGATGTGGAGGTTTTCTCATCTACAACAGATCCCTCAACATATATATAACTTCCACTAGGTAACACATACAAATCTTGATTTTGAATTGAAATGCGAATTTCATCATTATTGTTGTAGGATTGTATGGCACATATATATGATAGTCCTTTTTGATTATATTTTCATCAGATAAGGGTTTATCTAAGACATTTATTATTGAACTCATTTTGCCTTCAATTTAAAATTCAATGACTTGAGAAAATTTTTATTTGCTGTCGTTAGAGTTTTTTGATGAATTGACCTCTTTAATTGTGGTTTAGGTCGTGATAATATTTTAGGTTCGTATGCTGATGATGTTGGTGCTGTTGCTATATTCTGTGATATACTCGAGTTGAATATTAGCATTATTTAGTTGGTCTTAAATGAATTCGTATTGTTATTTCCTCTCCTCGGAAATTAATTAAATCACCGTGTTGATCAACTTCTCGTAGAGCTAGTGAACTTATCTCTCTGGAGTTCACCGGTAAATAGATGAGATTTCGAGGTATCTCATCTATTTTATAGCCTGGAGGCACATTAATCGGAAATTCATGTAGTGTATGCGCCTTGGAATTATTCATATATGTATTAACAGCGATACTACTTTCAATTCGCAACAGATTCACCTTGAAAATATTAACTGGAAGATCAGAATAATAATCAACGTTTGGAGTTAGGATTTTACTATTGAATCCCAAGAGTTTTCCAATTGTATTTTCTCTATTAAAATATATTGCATCCTTAGAGCTGTTGACTTTAACTTTCATTGTATTGTTATTGGCTTCTATAAAAATTCTATTTTCTGGATTGTAGCGTTTATATTGTTCCTCAATATAATCAACAATATAATTCAATTCATAAGATCCAATTGGTATTTCAATCACATTTTCACCTATATGAAACAAATTATTGTAGACATCAACATTTGGGATGCTATTATATGAATGAAAATCAGTTAGAGGACACTCATATGTCCCATTCAAATCAATAGGTGGGAAGTAATTAGCAGATAACTCTGATGAGTTGGAGCTTAGAGTAAGTGTTATTGACGTTATGACTGTCTGATTACGAATAAATAAGTTCAACACAAAATTATTTATAAAAAGGATTTACATATTTATTTCATCCTTTTTATTTTAAATTTACATTATAATCTTAAGTACTAAGTAATACCATATTTACACTATGCAACTTTGTTGCATGCAATTTTCATTTTAAGTGAGAGTGTTGAAATAGAAATGTACACATTTTGTATTTCTTCTCTGTCTTTCTCACTGAAAAAAGAGAGTTGCATGCAACAAAGTTGCATAGTGTAAATATGGTATATGTATGTATAATAATTGCTGATAATGTTTCAACTATAATATTTCATCTTTACTTATCCATGAATTGTGATCTCTGGTTTTAATAATCTTTTCAACTAGATATGTATTAGGAAATCTTGTTTTTAAAAGTTCTTCATCATAAGATCCACCTTTAATAGGATTTCCACGATAATCTTCTAATATATATGTTGTGGGATATGTATTTTGAATAGATTTAATTGTGAAAATTTCTGTTGTCCAGTTTGGAGTATAGCCTTTTTCAAAAATATGCTTATATTTGCTTATGCGCACATGATCACCAACATTAAATTTCGATATTTTATACATTTTCAAATGACTGTATACTGTATTCAATAATTTTTTCTCCTTTGAAGAGTTGACTTTAATTGGAGCCATTTTAATGGTACGATGAACTTTTCTGTTATATGATTCTAATAGATCTTTGTAGATATCAAGCCAATTGTATGTACCATTAAAACTAAATTGTTTCCATCATCCCTTTTAATGTTCTATTAAATCATTCTACTATTGATGCTTTCATCTATACGTTGAATAGTGATTAATTTTGTACTTATCCATCAATTTTCCAAAGTGTTTATTGAATTCTTTACCATCATCTGTTTGTAGGTTTTTTGGTACTCGTCCGAATTGAAAAATATATGACATGGCTTGGGTTGTTTCAAGCGCAGTTTTTGTTTTAAGTGGTACTGCCCATGCAAATTTGGAGAATGTGTCAATTACAGTTAACAAAAATCTATAATTTTTATTGTCCATAGAATAATTTCCCATTTCAACTAAATCAGCTTGCCAAAGATCATCTATTCCTTTCATCACAACTCTACGACGTAAAACAGATTTTCGAGCTTGTTTATGGAGTTCATTTACTAAAATTCTTTTTGAAGTCATTTTTTAGTATTAAGAATTATTTTCGATGTGTTGTGATCTATTTGATACACTTTTAGCTATTGACACAAATATGTAATTTTCAAATCTATAAATCTTCTCATTAACTTTTCTTTTGTATACTTTCAAAAAATTTTTGTAGATATCCGTCTTCCAAAAATTCTTATTCTCTTCCAACTGTAATATTATTGCATGTTGTAGCATTTCGATTTGAGTTCTTAGAGTATCATGAATATTGTTGTTATCTTCCTTAAAGTATTTTAATAGCTTGTGTTCTATTTCTTCGATTTGAGTTTGCAGAAACAATTTATTGATAACATCGTTTTCTTCCACAGCTTTTGCCACATTTTTGATTCTTTTGTTTTGGACATCGATGTTGTTGTTCGCATCCATAAAGAACCCCAACATTTTAGGGGCATTTTTCAATGAAATTATATTGCCTGTATCGTTTAGATAATGTCCAAACTTATCAACAGACATACTTTATATAGATTATTCTATTATATTAGCTTCGCGAAGTTCTTCAATAATTGATACAATTTCGTTATTATGATTAGTATGACCTGCAGCTTGTGATGATACCAGTAGTCGAAGTCGATCTACCATCTCATTTGGATCATCCCAGTATATATAGTTTGGCTTATGAGGGTTAAACTGCATCAATCCATCACTTTTATAATTAGATATTGTCTTATTTTTTGATAAAGTCTATTGGTTTTTCTCTTTAAACATCTTTTTAATAATATGTTTATATTTATAGGCTTTCGTTCCCTTGATTTGTCCATCTGGTTTATAGTCTCTTCTGTACGCATTTGTATTAATTAAAATTTTTTTGTAGAGTTCTAGTTCATATTTATCATAGTTTTTTGGTATTTTATGAAACATTAGAGAAAATAGTCCTGGTGTTAGAGCCCATATTTGACTACCAACATGTATTTTGTTTTCATTTAATTTGAGCTTACTATCACCAAATTTCCATTCATTATTGAAATCTTTAGTATCTAATTCATTTCTTCCTTCCAAAACAGATAAGTCAGTGTAACTCTCTTCAGCATTTGAGTTTTGAGAGTAAAAATCGTCATCATCGTCATCATCATTATCAATAGTACTTTCACCATTAGGATCAGCAAGTGAATTGCTGGTATCAAATATTGATTCTTCTACAAGTTTCTTTGGTGTACTTGTCTCCAACTTAATTGATGGTTTCTTAAGATGATTAGAACTGTTATTATATTCAATTTCTGTTTTCATCTCATTCTTTTATTTTGTGATAATTCCATTGATATTATTAGAATTATTTATAAATTTTTTTAAAGGATCTGTTATAGGTTTAAATGTATCTTTTAGTTGTTCACGTGTGTCTATCTCGCCCGTTTTTATACTACGAAGCTTTTTCTTCAAGACATTTCTTGTCGCAACCAGCTCTTTTAAAATTTTTTCATCCATTTTCCAGCTATCAGATCAGCTTATTAGGTATCTGATCAGGTTATAAGATCAGCTTATTATGTACCTGATCAGGTTATCAGATCAGGTTATTAGGTATCAGATCAGCTTATTAGGTATCAGATCAGCTTATTAGGTATCTGATCAGGTTATCAGATCAGGTTATCAGATCAGGTTATTAGGTATCAGATCAGCTTATTAGGTATAAGATCAGATCAGTTTATTAGATCAGGTATAGTTGATATTTCAAGAGCTATGTAGATGTATTATGGTTAAAGCCAGATTATATACTAAAGTTTTTCTTTTATCTAGAGCAATTTATATTGTTATGAAATAATCGAATAATTTTCTGTAGCGCCCATTGTTTAATTCATTATCTTTGCTTATCATCAAAAATCCATATTTGTCCTTCCAGCACAATCGACAACTTTCATGAAACTTTGCATAACTCATATCGCTGGCAACATGATCCCTATAAATATGTTTCATATTTGTCTCATCTTGTTTAAACATTATAATCATATTCGCATTGTCTCTTATTAAATGCTTTGGAATTCTGGTATAAGTTTGACACAAGTAGAATGAATCAACATCCCTATGTCGTCCCATACAAAAATAAGCTCGTATATTATTCTGCTTCTCACATGCAACATCATCAAATATCATAATTGAATTAGTTTTAGCTTTGTCAGGGGGAATAACTGATTCATTTTCGGTGAATGTGTAATATCCCATTCCTTTAATAGGTGTAATTAATCTCTTCAAGTATTCATATTTCGGCTGATATAGAGATTTTGAGTATAAATAGATGTTTTCAAACTTTAGCCCATTAGGACTTTCTAGTAAGCCAATCATAACATTAGTCTTTCCACAATTTGATGGTCCCACTATTAGAGCACGACTAGAATTTGGTAAGAGTGAACTATGTTTTATTTTTGAACTGATGTTCGCTGAATCATCAATGTTTCGAACTAAACTATTTTTATGTTGTTTTACTAACTGCATTTTTATAACTAAATGCAATTCATGTTGGTTACCTTTATTATAGAAAAAATAAATAAATAAGATGGTTATGCATTATCAAAAGTCATCTAGTCATAAAAACACCTTCGTTGGAGCAGGTTTACTAGATAAAATAATAAACTCTCTTCCTGTTGAACTTCATCTTCCTGGATATCAATACTGTGGACCTGGAACTAAACTACAAAAACGTTTAAATCGAGGTGATAAAGGAATAAATTTATTGGACTCTGCCTGCAACGACATAGCTTATTCTAAAAATAAAGATTTAAATATTAGACATCAAGCTGATAAAATTCTTGAAAATTCAGCTTGGGATCGAGTTTTATCAAAAGATAGCAGTCTTGCAGAAAAATCATTTGCATATATGGTTACTAACGCTATGAAAGCGAAAACAAAATTGGGTATGGGCGTAGAGAAAAAGAAAAATGTTAAGAAACCTAAATTAAATGGTAAAAAATTGTTCAGTTCATCAATTAGAGCTGCAACAAAAATACTAAAGGAGAAAAAACCTTTAGACATTAACAATGCTATTAGAATAGCACGTAAAACGATCAACAAAACATTAAAAGGCAGAAAATCCCAAGTTATAATACCTCGCATAATAAATGTACCAAAAATTGGTGGTTTTTTACCACTAATACCGATTTTAACTGCTCTGGGTGCAATTGGAAGTCTAACGACTGGAGGTGCTGCTATAGCTAAGGCTGTAAATGCGACAAAGAATGCTAAAAATCAGCTTGATGAAGCAATTCGACATAATAAAGCGATGGAATCTATAGCTGTTGGGAAAGGACTTTACCTAAAACCATATAAAAAGGGTTATGGTTTAGTTTATAAAGAGCAGACAAAAAACTCTTAGAAATGCTACCTAATAGACCACTATCAGAAGTCGACTTGAGAAATTTTTCAAACAAAATTCCACATTTTAGAGGAGTTTTCATGTTGGACTCACTGCCAAAACGACCAAAGAAAAAAGAATGTGGCATAATCAATTTGGATATATCAACAGGACCTGGTACACATTGGGTAGCATATTATAAAAACATCAATAAAAAAGAATATTTCGATAGTTTTGGAAACTTACAACCTCCTTCAGAAGTATTCAAATATCTGGGCACAAATATAAAATACAACTATAATCAACATCAGAATTTTAATACATTTACCTGTGGTCATTTATGTCTTAAGTTTCTTTATGAAATAACTGAAAATATTAAATAAAAAACACAATTGTATATATATATATATATATATATATATATATATATATATATATATATATATATATATATATATATATATATATATATATATATATATATATATATATATATATATATATATATATATATATATATATATATATATATATATATATATATATATATATATATATATATATATATATATATATATATATATATATATATATATATATATATATATATATATATATATATATATATATATATATATATATACCACAAAACTCTTGAATGCATTTTTATTTATTTATTTATTTATATATAATTTACAATACAAAATTTATTTTTTTTATTCCCAAATGGGGTATTGAGCATTTTGAATCAAAAATTCGTCCATCTCACTCTCAAGGATTAAGCTTTGTTCACCATCTCTGCGTACTTGAAATATTCCACTCGAGAGATCCTTAATTTCATCATCTGTCAGAGTATTATATCTTTTAGGTAGAAACATTATATTTTTTTTCCATCTCAACTCTTAGTGTTGGTCCATATTTTGTTGTTACCCGTGTAATATTTTGAACATTATATTTAGCAGCTACATCTAGATCTTTTATATGAACTAGACTTTTGTTGTTTAGTGAATTAAATTTTGATATTAAAGTTTTTGAGGAGCTCATTTTTTAAATAGATCTTGTCACTTTGAATCTTTAATGGAAATTGATCCTGAAAGTAGTGATGATGAGTCCAATAAGCCTAACCGAAAATATTTATTGTGAGAAGGTTAATATGTATATGTGGAGAAATAGTGCTAAAGAGATAGGGATAGATATATAGGAATATTAATATGAATGTTCCTTCTTTTAATTTTTTAATAGTCTCTTTGAAAATGAGTTGGAAAGAGAAAGATGTATATTATATACTCTCTGTTGTAGAATGATTATAGGAAAATGGAGAAGGATATAAGAGGAGGAAAAAATAATATTGAATTTTATTCACATTTTAGCTAAATATTTAGGAAAAAAATTATCAGTATCGACGAATCCTTTGAAAAAGTAAGCAGCAACAAAATTAATACGGAATATTAACAAAAATGAGTCAAATAAGAAGAAGTCTTAATAAATTTATATCGGATTTTGATAACTTTAGACTATACGATCATTGGGAAATGATCATATTTTTTCAAAATATGCAGGACGAGAATGATGAATTTGATGTTATGGAAGATGAGGACAACACAGAGGGACATTTTAAATGCTGTCCCTGGTATGATCCGAATTGTGAGGAAGGACCTCATACATGTAGGTGCTCGATATATTTCTACGGAAAGCTATATTAGAAAATTTAATGGAATCTTATTATACAATGTTTCAACCATCATAATAAAATTTAATAAATAAAATAGTATTATTAAAATAAAATATTCACTGTCTTGTATTATTTTTTCTAAAGGAAATTAGGAAAATTAAAGAAATTTTTAAGTTAAAAATTTAATGAATAACTTATGAGATTATCCATTTTGTTGACTCTGTAAAATGTAGAAATAATTAAATTTAACACAATTTCATAATGTTGTAAAATTCAAATTCCCTTGTCAAGAAATAAACAAATCAAATCAAGATTATGCAGGATTTAACAGTACAGTTAAACTTATAAACAGAAAAATTTGCAAGTAAGCAAAAAACAAGACAAGAATTGTTTTGATCCAACAAAAATTGTTTTCTCTGCTAGCAGCAAGACGTGTATGCACAGTCAACGTCAGCGTTTTTTCAATTTGATGATGATATCAGGGCTGAACAAGAAAATAAAACAAAGATTGTATATATATATTTTTTTATATTAATAAGATTTTTTTTATTATTATTTAATTTTTTTCTTATTTCATTATTATTATAATTTTTTTTAAATAACAGACCAAATTTTCTTAATAACTAAACATTAATAACTAAATATTTACATATAAACAGAAACAAATTGCATTTAAATAAAAAACTCATCATTCTTCTTGAAGCTTATCAATTTCCATTAGCAACATATCCAGTTCATATTCTGGATTTGTTTCCTCAATTCGATAATTATACCATGCTAATGTATTTATACCATCACATGGTATTTTTCTTTTATCATCTTGATAACTAAGTACAACCTTATTTAGTTGGTTGGTATAAATTTGATGAACTTTTGACTTAAATGTTAACATATCATCATAAACAATAGACTTATTAAATAAACAATTTCTATACGCCTCTAAACTATATTTATCAAGAACACATTTCTTAACCCTCTTCGATTTTTTTACATCATTTTCATATTGCACGCTAAAAGAATACATTTTTGACCGAAGTCCCACAAATTCTTTCATCACTTTCCCTCAATTCTCATCCTTCATCATACCCAGCACCTTTTTGTTTAAAAGAGGAATACCATATACGTTATCTTTTGGGTAATCGGAAGTGTCAAATTCTTGTTCTATGTCAGATTTTATGTCGGCATAAAAGTCGTCAGTTTTTATTGTATATATAAATGAGTCGGTGTCCATGTAATTTAAAGATAAATTTGATTTAAACTTGGGCTGCATGAATCCATAATGGAAATTATACATTTTCCATTTAGAAAGCTCCAACACACAAAATCCGACGTATATGGGCTTGTTGTAATATGTTTTGACTCTATTCATTTCTATAGCTACCATACCTTCAGAAAATATAGATAAACTATGAAAATTGGATTTAGATATCCAATCTTAAGCCCCCAAATGGTTACAATTTGTTCTGTTCCAGTTGGTTACAATTTTCACATCTCTCCTCTTGTCCACATTCTCCATTGTTTTGTCATACACAGTATTATTGAGTAATTTGAAAAAAATTTTCTCAAAAGCATTTTTAGCAGTGGCTCTGTGTTTGGTATTTAAGTCAATATAACCTTTTAACCATGGAGATTGTTTAAATGCTAGAATACGATGCGTTTTCTTTAGAATCAAACCATTTTCCAAACATTGCTTTAGAACTCTGTAATGTATTACATAAGAGTTTTTTTGGTGAAAAGCCGCAATTAATTTCTTATGGTTTGATTCTAAAGTTTTTTTGTTTTCAAGACAGAAGGGAAGGTCATTGTGAGAGTCATGCAGATGTGAAGGACATTCTAAAGTGACCTCATATACATAACCATCTTGTGAGTTATTATCTATGCTTTTCGCATCCAGATTCAGCTCATCACTTGTCAGCCATCGGAATCCTCCATAAGGAAGATACTCAGACATCGCCCAACCGTAAAGGTTATTTGCGTCTAAATATATTAGAAATTCTGAAGGCTTGTCTTCATCAAAATCATCTAAATATTTATTATTTGCTTTAAAATATCGCTTACTGCACTGTACCATTCCACCGCGTATTCCCTTTTTAAAGAAGTTATACATGTCAATGTCTGTTAACAACTCTAATTCTATTTGTGTGTGTTTTAATATGGCATCCCATGATAGTCCTGGAGCAGTATAGTACTGACACGGATCTAGATTATACATCCCCTTACAGACTTTTCGAAAATTTTCGAATATGTCTGCTAACAAAAGCACATCTGTTTTGAGATATAATTACATATAATCTTGCAGGGTTTTGCAATTAAAGGTATTTATTGCATGCTCATAATCTTCAATTGAGCATTCCTTGTTATTTAATTTATTAAAAAAATCTTCTCTTGATGGAAGCTGACCATCATCCAATTTTTCAAATGAATCAAGATATTCATAAGGGAAAACACCCTTTCTTCGTACAAGGTCAAATTCTGTCTTTCTGTTAAAGTGTGCCCTAACCGTATGGAAATCATTGTCCGTTAGATTATTAGCTAAAGATTCTAAGCTATCAGCCATAAAACGAATAGTATCTAAAAATCGGAGTTCAAGATTGCAATTGTCAGTCATTTTTGTAAATGTCGATACTGAAATGTACAGTTCTTTGTTCAGTGGTAGGACTTTTATGTTGTCAGACTTTTTACCTAATTCTTTAACAAAGAGGTACGAGTCATAAGATGAATAATTATGAAAATATATGGGTATGAACTTCGGAATTTGGTACTTTAAGCGTATATAACGAATGGCACATCCATCTGCCGCTGGTGATCTTTAAACTTCAAAATACTATCTTCGGGAGAAGGTAACGCAGCAACAATTTTCCCACATACCGTTTTGTGTTGTTCCATAGTCCATTCATTGTGTGTATATTGTAGGCAGGTATTACAAAATTTGAGATTTTCATGGTGCTTTGTTGTCTGACGCCATAATAATCTGTAAAAAGAATAAATTTATATATATGTATATAGTTATTCACTTATTCACAGTTATTGCTTACCTTGATATATCTTTAATAAAAATGTAATGGTGAATGTCTCCAGCTTCCAACAGCAATAAATTCACATGCTTTGTTTTTTTCCTTTGTGTATTGTAGAATGGTCCAATGATTTCATCCTTCTCATTATCATACCCAAACACATTCACACTTATTCCATCATTCCTATCCTCAAATACTTTGATGTTTTTTAATGCCAATGGGAACTTTAGATTTGTGAAATCAGCCACAATTCCATTTTGTAGGCAAATGACATCAGCACTAATGTCCTCGATGTTATATGAGGTGCAACGTTCGTTATGCTTTATCACTGTGGTATCCAATGGGGCAACTAAAGCCCATTTAAAACAGTAATCATCATTGTTTTCAATGTTGATACAGGCCCGCTTTTTAGCCAGTTTTAATGGTGTGCTTATCCAATGAGATCCTTTTACTAGTGAACTTTTGTTTATGTTAATTTCAGCGCGAATAATTCTGATTAAAGTCCACCCAAAGTCTCTTTCCTGGAATTCTGACATTTTATTATGAATGTCCTGGAATTGTTTTTCAATTAGCTCATCTACATTACTTCCCAGGCACAATAAATCAATTTTTGCTCTGTGTGAAATTTGACACAAGTCAATTTCTTCACCAACAATTTTCATGTACTCTCCAATAAGAGTTACACAGAATTTTAAAATATTATGTTTAACCAAACTTTTTTCAAGTCTTTCCTTGAAAATAGGTTTATTTTCTAGAACAAAGTCTTCAAACAGAAGATCATCTTTTTTGTTGGGAATTCCATATGTTGCAATAATTTTTTTGAATGCACTGTTTATTTCATAATATTTTGGTTCTACATTCAAAGGAGTATTATCATATTTACCGCTGGGAGAATTTGAAGTATCCATGTCATCAAACCCAATATTATCTAGTTGTTGCTGTTGTTGTTGTTGATGATGCTGCTGTTGTTGCTGTGGTTGTTGTTGATGTTGTGGCTGTGGTTGTTGTTGCTGTTGATATTGTTGCTGTGGTTGTTGTTGCTGTTGTTGGTGTTGAGGATATCTGGAACTGTCCATCGACAAGGCATATTGATTATTCGAAACTGAAGGATAATAGTTGGGTATGTTATATTGCTGCCATTGCATTGGTGAAGTATATTGATAGGGAATAGGAAGATGATGTGGAATTTGTATGGGTACTGAAAACTGATTGTTCCATGGCATTGGTATCGGATAGCTGGTAGACATACCGTATTGCTCATAATTCATTGGTAGTGGATATGGTTGGTACCGTAGAGAAGCTTGGTGCTGATGTTGTTGTTCTCCATTTGAGTCCTGATTGATGATCACTTGACCTGGTTGACCATGATTTCGGACGTGATCCAAGAACGCTTTTTGGTATTTGTATACCTTATTACATAAATTACATTGATATACAGAAGAACTCATTTTTTTTATTTACTTATTTATTTAATCAAATTTATTTAATTATTTTATTTTATTTATTTAGTCCTTTTTTCAAAAACACTATAAACTGTAAAAACACTATGAAATTGTTTATTAATAAATTTTTTGCTTTCAACCGCACTTATTGAGATATCAGAATATACCGATGAAAATGTTCATTATTTCTTCTACTTATATACATCCTATGAGAATCGCGTAGTAGGCATCAAGTTTAATTTTTATTGATATTACGAGATTGATGAAATTCATATGTATACATAGCAACAGCAAGAACTAGAACATAACATTGTGTAATCTTTTATTTTATATAAATGATGACTAATAAAATTTTGTTATCAAATGATGACTCATTCTCAAAAAATGCGCAGCTGAATAAACAAAGCAATAAACATGATTCTGCAAAACAAATAATCAGACGGACATTTCAAATGATGACTCATTCTCAAAAAATGCGCAGCTGAACAAACAAAGCAATAAACATGATTCTGCAAAACAAATAATCAGACGGACATTTCAAATGATGACTCATTCTAAAAAAAATGCGCAGCTGAATAAACAAAGCAATAAACATGATTCTGTAGAACAAATATTCAAATTATTATCCCAAGAAATAAACAAGACGGACATTTGAAACGACATACACATATTCTTCACAAATCTAAAGATAAGAAAAAAGAAACACACACACAAACACACACACCCCCATCCCCCACACATTCACGCACCCACAGCCATGCACAAAGTAAATGTAAACACAAGCATCACAAAAAATTATCAAGAACAAAAAAATAGTAACAGCGACACAATAAACCCCGTAGGAACCCAAGTCGACTTTTTTATCTACAAGTTTGGTGACGTTGTCACCAAACTTGTCTACACTCTTTATTACCACATATAATCTAAAACACTACCCAATCTCTCAATATGACCCCATAAGAACCACATTGTCTATACTAAGCCGATACTTTCAAGCTCCAAACTCACTACCCAATGTCTCAATATCACCCCATTAGACCCACATTGTCTATACTAAGCCAATTGTTCCTAGGTCACTATCTCAACACAACCACAACCCACGAAGCGACGGAAAACATCCAGGGTCTATGGTAGGTATCGAACCCCACTCACCCACAGATACACCCATATCCGAAATTCATATAACACAAAACATTATCTATAATATAATTTCACACTAACACTTTAACTCAATAATAATTCATCACAATTTTTTACCAACATTTTACATACAGGGTACTTCATTTTTTTCCCACTGGTATCAAATTACACTTTTGTTTATTTAACAATTAAAATTTCAAAATTTCAAATTTTAATTACCCAAATTTTAAAATTTTAATTGGGGCCATACACCCAGTTCCCTACTACTCTTATTGTTTCGTCTCATTCGTTCCCGTCTCCCCGTGTTAGCCTTTGTTTTGGTGCTTCATTATTCGATATCGATTCGAAGCAACAGCGAATTTATAATAATATTGAATTAGATGCATTAGTAAAAATAAAAAGTTACAATATTGCAGCAATAAGTTGCAATATTGAAACAAAAGTCCTAATAGTGAAACATTAAATTGCAATATTGGAATTATAAGTACAATATTAAAACAAAAACTTACAATATTGGAGCTATAAGCCTAATATTGAGACAAATAGTTACAATATTGATACAATAAGCCCAATATTGGAACGAACGTTGCCCTATTGTGTAGTAGTAATAGCATGAATAAATGCCCTGCAAAAAACGCGACTACTCCTCGCACGCATGTATAGAGTACTCCACAAGGGAACAGGAGTAGTTACAAAGTGATCCAAATATATGCAATAAACATGGTCCATTTAACATTGCGATGTCCTAGGACTGGACCATGTAGTCCAGCTTTGCATTACATCGGGCTACCGCAAAAACTACCCATATGTAACTACTTTATGGAGCACTTACATGAGGCTAGTTTTGAAACTAGTCCATGTCACTACTTGATGGAACACTAAAGTGTTCGTGTTTTAACGATTGGTTATGTTATTTGCAATCGTTAAAACGCGAACACTTGTCGCTTAACTACAAACTATTGTTTGCAAATGACATGGTCCATGACTGCATTACATAGGACCATGTTGTAACTACTCCATTTCAACTAAAATGGAGCACGTGGTCCAATAATTTTTGCAGGGTGTATTTTGTCAGATTTCCTGCAAACAAATGCTGCAGATCGTCAGCCTCACTGGTATGCTGGCGGATGCACCGGCTAGGGCTCGTCTTCTACTACAAAAAAATAAATCATACCAGCGTTTTGGTGTTGAAGGTGGAAAAACAAAACTGTATTTATATAGGAGGCCCGAAAGTGAGTAAAAGAGGGATAGATATGAACTAATTTTCCTACTAATTTAATTTCATTTAAAAACACACCATATACTTACTTCGCAGCCTCAGACTGCACGACAAATATTGTTAGCTGATGGGCTGCTAACACCGGTAAACCTCCCGCTAGAAATCCATAGGACTTTTCCTTTGAAATGATATTAATAAGCCATCCCTTGACCAAACATTCTTAAGGCCGTGTCAGATACAACATTGTCGCTTTGCGTGACGTTTCTAACTTTGATAGAAAAGTGTAAAGCAAAAGGAGTATGACACAATGAAAACTTTGAGAACACTCGCGCATTGCTCGTTTACCAAAAAAGTAGTTCATAATTTTGCTATTTATTTATTTTTTGCTATAAAAATAAAAGTCAATTATGTTATTTTACGATTTATTATAAATAAATAAATGGCACATACCTCTTATTAAAACAAATTCAAACGCACGATATGTTTCGTTTGGCAATATAATAAAAGAAAATGATTCCAGCTGATTGTCAAAGAAAGCAAAAAGATGAGAGTTGCCGAACTTTTCGCTTCGCGCTGCGTTAAAAGTGCTTTATGCAGCATGTTTCGTATAAGTATGTACATTTCATCTTAGATGTCAAAGCGAATCGGTAACGCAACGCGAAGGAAAAATTTTAACTGACATGGCCTTTATCCTTTCATCACCGTCCCATGCCTAAGTCTAGGGACTTTACTCACTCATTTTCTATATATAAATAAAAAGTTCATTTCAAAACATATTTAATATTCAAACTTGTAAATCTGGTTTGCAAATTACAATTTTAATTTTTATACTATTTCTTAACATATAATAAAATCTTATAGGTTTAATAATTCGAAGTACGAGGGAAAGTTAATTCTATTATTTAATTTGGCTAATTGTAATTTAAGCAAGGGAAAAATATTTGAAACAATTATAATTTTTGAATTTTGTCGAATTTCTCTAACGCCTGATTTCTTTTCTCTTCCTACATTGAATATATTCCCTCGGAGACTAAATACCCCCACAGGATTTGCCGTCGTCTGTGACGTGTCCCATGTACGGGTGACGTACTGAGATATATTTACCACGATTCTTCACTATATATATATATATATATATATATATATATATATATATATATATATATATATATATATATATATATATATATATATATATATATATATATATATATATATATATATATATATATATATATATATATATATATATACATACATATATATATATATATATATATATATATATATATATATATATATATATATATATATATATATATATATATATATATATATATATATATATATATATATATATATATATATATATATATATATATATATATATATATATATATATATATATATATATATATATATATATATATATATATATATATATATATATATATATATATATATATATATATATATATATATATATATATATATATATATATATATATATATATATATATATATATATATATATATATATATATATATATATATATATATATATATATATATATATATATATATATATATATATATATATATATATATATATATATATATATATATATATATATATAAACCCTTCAATGGTTCTACGCTACCTAGGTTGAGCTCAATCCCACTTAGCTGTCCTTTTGGGATAACAATCAAAAGGTTAAAAAAAATATTTGTTAAAAATGTGTGTTTGCCCTAATTTCAATAAAAACTAATCAAGAAATATTTATTTCCAGTTACGTGGTCGTCTGTCGGGCTATGTCCAAGGTCTAAGGGCAAAATACCTGGGCCGCCGAGAAAATGGCGGCTATTCCGGACGTTGGTGATGGCGTTCCCTTGGTTAATGTTGTGGAGACGGCGTTCCCTTGGTGAGATATGATGAAGATGGTCTTCTCTCGTTGGGTATGACGGCGATGGCGGTTCGGAGGAGGTTGGAGTTTTGTGTAGTGTTTGTTTTAGTTTATTTTTGTATTAATTTTTGCTTTAAATTTTGGCAATTTTGAAATAGTGGCATTAAAATCACTACTCTTGGCTTATTAAATTTCTCTTTTAACGTTTTAACTCTTAAATTTTCAATTGTTAATTAACCACTTTATTTAATCAAAAAACTGTATTTAAATCCTTTTATAAATGAATTATAATTTAATTAGACTTAAGATTTTTTATTCTATTTTGCCAGCAAAAATACACTTTTGGCACAATTCATTCGTCAATACAGATATTATGTTCAATTTTAATTCTAAGTATTAGTCCTTTAATTTCATGGACTTATGACCCCTTTTTGGTTTAGTTTAAATTTTTTTTAATGTTCCTTTTTTATATTTTCTTCAATAAAAACCAAACACTTTTTATCAAACACAAACGTTAAAACCTTTGTTATTATTTTTACTTCCGGCCTGCTTATTTTACCTCCTCGACCACGTCATGTCTTCAAGTTCCTCTTAAAAAAGCCCCGATATTTTCTCTGTCATCTCTGAGGAAATCTACATCACGCCACCACACAAAACTGTCCTTTTCCAATAAGTTCAATCCTCTTCATCATTGTTTTTGTATAAAATCATACGATTTTCTACATCTGTTGTTTTTGTTTTAATTTCATATGTTTACTTTTCTGTGTTGATAACAACCCAGCAAAAGTAATCAGAGGTCTTTACTGCTTTACCAAAGCTACAGTGTGCACACTACAATTGGATCGAAAGAATATTGGATGTGAAGAATATTGGACTAGATCAATATTAGTTAATAAGGCAATATTGCATTTGGAATTTTAGTTAGGTGTTTTAGAACGGCGGAAAGCCATTACATGCAGCAATAAGATATTTAGAACGTATAATTCTCTTTAAATAAAAAAGTAAAAAAAAAACAAACATGAAATAAACAAAACAATTTTTACACAATTTACTTATTGACAATTCTAATTTTTATCTTGGAATGCCGAATATAATTATAAAATAAGGTTAAGTTATCCCAAAATAAAACAAGGAACCACTCAATCTAAATTTATTAAAGTTACCTAGTATTAAATTTAAAATAATTCGCTTTGTAAACCAAATTTATTTCTCTATTTCGACATAAATTAAAAAAAACAATGGTTTGTATTATTCTGGGCAAAAAATATATAAAACGGTTTGAAATATACATTATATACTTATTACGAAAAAATACGTTCCTTTGTTTTAAATTTAAATGGTAGCAATTACAATGAATTTTCTTATTATTAAACTAAAGTCAGATTAATTATATTTTTTCTAATTCCTTTGGTATAGTAAGGTAAAGAAAAACAAAATATAATCATAAATTAAAATAATAAGCCAATACTGCATTGAACGAAGAAGTTATAACAATAAACAATACAGTTAATGAACAGTTATGCCTTCGAATACATATGATATAACAATGATTGGTTAATTGAAGTATTTTTGTGGTTGAAGACGTAAGTGCGGTGAAGTAAATTTGCGGTAAATTTCAATTTAGGGACATTATTAACATTTCAGGCCTCGAATAATGTCACGGATGACTGAAATAGGTCATTAGGGGTGGGCAGCCTGTTCAGGACAATACCATCTTGTCCTGCGATCCTGTCATGTTTCGTGATAGGTGATCAACTGTGTCAAAAGTCCGTTCGACATATTCTCAACATACTGCACTTTTGGTTAGTATGTTTCCGGATCTTTTAGTAATTAAATTTTCTTCTTTTTTCGCTATCTATGGACTACCTTTTTTCGTTGTTTGATATTGTTTCATATCCGGCTTTTTAAGGCACGAATAATAGTTTGTAGGAAACCTAAAGCGGAGAAGAAGCCCCCCCACGCCGAGCTAAGCCGCAGCTATGGACCAGCGTGCTACCATTCCGCGAAGTCCAATGATTTCCGAGCTTACAATTAATATTTGGCAGATTCGGGGCTGCAATCACCCCAGACTGACGCCCTTGGTGTTGACAAAAATTAATTTGTAAAAACATTTATTACAAATGTTTTACAAAGAAAATAAATTATTTATTACAGTGACATGTTTAAGAATTTTGATTGCCTAACTCAGTAGGAGGATACCCTTGAAGATGCAGTATGTCCTGGAAGGTACCGGAAGTAACATGCCTAAGTTTCGACGTTGTCTGAAAGAGTTACCGAATACTGAGGAGTTAATTGATTTCAAATCGAATAAATTTCAAAACAAGGAGCATGATCCGAAAGGCTATACAGGTAACAGTTCATTCGTTTTTGCTTTGCAGGAGAGGAGATACCATTTTTTAAAGAGAAGTAACACAATCAGGCAATTAATGCCTACCAGTTAATTAATTAATGTGTTACCTTCTTTGGGAAAGGGATGGTGTAGAGAGAACAGGTGGTGAAGTGGGAGAGAGCTTCATTTAACCCTGCTATTGCGCGTTTTTTTTGTAGAGCAGAATTGTTTAAGCTGTGTAGCCATTTTATTAGTTCTTTTACTTCGCCGACGGTTCTGCTGTGCTGTGCCAAATAGCATTTGCAAATTGCTTTTGTTTTAGATTTTGTCTGGGAAACAATTTAGGAGGCCCTAAAAAGGATACTTAAAAGAATTTATTCAAAAATAAACCACACACGTCAGGTAACTGGTCATAACCGAACCCGAATAGTGTCATAATTATGTGTCTGTTTTAAAAGCTAATCATACTTTTAATACAACTAACTATATTGAAACTAATTATTTTATTCTGACTTCGTTGTAGTCAATTTAGTGTAGTTTGTGTCGTAGAATTAGCCATATTAATTATAATAACTTATTTCTAAATTAAGATTATTAAAATTTATTTATTACAATAATTTATTAGTTAGTATTTCTGGTGTTAAGTAATTTTATATTTTTAGTTTATGTCTAGTAAATAGTTCATAATTGTTGTAGAATATTATTTGTCTTTATTATTATATTATTAGTAAATTAGTGATTGATAGTAGTAATTTTTTTGTCAGTCCTTGACCAATAAGTGTCGAGTGTTGCCAGATCACATTTTTTCGTATTTTTAAAATTTTTAATTATTTATTTGTATACATTTCATTAACAAAAGCACACCGGATTTTCGGTCATTATTTGAAATTTTCTGCCGTTACAAACAAAATTTTAATAGCAATTAAACACAGAAAAAATTATCATAGGTTTTTATTTTAACATACATGTGTTTGAATTTATTTTTAAATTTTATTATTTTTTTCTTTGGTTTTTAAATAATCCAATACAAAAGTTTGATAGAAAAAAATGCGTTTTTTTATTAAATATTTACGAATTTTCGTGTTTAATTTTACGAATTTTGTGATAGGTCCCATTTCCGTAAAATAAATATTTGAATTTATGAATTTAGTAATAGAAAACGAATTATAGTTTTTTCTGTGAACATAGTCTTTGGGAAATTTAAGCGCGAGTTTTTCACAGCGATTTTTGGTCTTTTATGGCCGAACCTTCTAGTGTAGGGCTGCCATACGTCCTGGTCTTAGACAAATTGTTCTGGTATCCTGGTCCACTCTTAAATTGTCCTTGTTTTTTGATACAGGTCAATGCAGACAAAAATGTAATTTCTGCTGATTTTTGTTATGAACAGAGGTTAAGCTTTCTGTTATAACGCTGTTTACATGAAGCAATTTTACCAGCATTTCGTGACCTTATTATTGGTTTGGCCCATAAACATAGGAAAAAGCATTAAAAAGCAGAAACCAATAATAAGCTGACGATTTGTTGCCTGGGGCCAGGGCTGCCAAATGATTTTGATCAAAAATCTGTACTTATCTTGAAAAAAATCGGCATTTTCGGCACTTCAATTCGCAAAATCGGCATAAATAAAGCTAAGCATTTTTCGAGGTTTTATTAATTTTTATTAATAAGAAAACAAAAAATTGCATTCGCAAGTAATCTCACGTGGTTTATAAACACAAATTTTTTTTCGGTTATATTTATTTATTGTATCTTCAATAAAATTGAACTAACAATAATTAATCAAATCTTAACTCTAAAATTTTAATTTTTAAGTCCAGCCAGTGCCAGACAAAAATATTTATTTCAGCGGTTGGTTGTTTGATTGTTTACGTCTCTCGTGTTCGGCTGAGAGCAAGACTGTCCCTCCTTCTCAGCCGAGTGTGGCCTCTAAAGTTAATGATGTTTCGGGCTAGGGGATTTGGGTGCAACTCAAGTCTTTTTATGTAGCTTTTCACGTGTTTAGAAAACACTGTCTTAACCGGCGGCACATCTAGGTCTTTATGAATTCGCTTGTTTCTGACATACCATGGGGCTGCTGTAATCGTACGGAGTATTTTATTTTGTTGCCTTTGAATTTTTCTACATTTGATGCCGAGGCAGTGCCCCATAACTGGATTCCTAGGATCATATTGGTTTTAGAATGGAGTTGTATAGAAGAAATTTACAATCTAGGCTTAGAGTTGAGTTCCTTCCAATGAGCCAATTCATTTGAGCTGCTTTTAATTTCAATTGGGCCAGCTTTGCATTTATGTGTGACTACCATGTTAGACGACGATCAAGATGAACACCAAGATATTTTACTTCAGTGTGTTGAGGTATAGTTTGGTTATTTATTTGTATAGGTGGGCAGGTTTCTTTGCACAATGTAAAAGTAATGTGTAGACATTTTTGTTCGTTAATTTTTATCCGCCATTGTTTTAGCCATTGTTCCAACTGGGGTATATAATCTAGCAAATTGCGGGTGGCTTCTTGATGGCTTTTGTGAACACTTAGAAAAGCTGTATCATCAGCGACTGTTGATATGTGTATGTTACTGCTTACCAGCAAGTCAGAGGCATATATCAGATATAATACAGGACCGAGCATGCTGCCTTGAGGAACTCCGGCTTTAATGGGTTGCGGAGGGCTTTGAAAATTACCTTCCTTAACAACAAATTTTCGCTCAGTTAAGTAGGTTTCTAAAAGTTTATGGATGTTTTCTGGTAAGTTTTGCTTTAGTTTATGTATTAAACCTGCGTGCCATACTTTATCAAATGCCTTAGATACATCGATGAAGAGCGCAGAACAATATTCACGTTCACGAGTCTATGTGTTTGTTCAATCGTACTATGTTGTCTCCTAAAACCGAATTGGTGGTCTGGAATGCATCCAGTACGATTCAGTATGGGTGTTAGCTTACTCATAAGTAGCTTTTCAAATAGTTTTGACATGTTAGACAACCGGCTTATAGGTCTATAGAACTCCACCTTCGTTTGATCTTTGCCTGGTTTAGGTATCATGGTAATCAGCGAAACCTTCCATTCTGCGGGATAGTATTTGAGGCGCAAAATACTGTTAAAAATAAATAGAATTATCCGTTTTGCAGTATAGGCTAGCTCTAAGAGCATTTTATTGCTTATTTTATCAGCGCCTGGAGCTTTTTTTGAGTTTAAGCCCGCAATATAGTGTTCAATCTCACGAATGTTCAACCTCAAAGTAATATCTGGTATAGCAAGGACTGGTGGCAGCTCAACTATAGTATCAGACGTATTTGGAGTAAATACTTTCTGGAAGTGGTTTACAAACAGAGTACCTTTTTCGGCGTCAGTTCTTGCCCAGTCTCCATTCGAAGCTCGCAATGGAGGCTTATATATCACTGGTCTTTTGAGGCCTCGGGCTGCTCTCCGTAGCAAATATTCTGTTTGAGGTGTTGCGTTGAGCCCATTCAGAAAGTTTTGAAGAGAAGCGGTTTTTTGATATTCTAGTAGAGTTTTCAGCTGTTTAGTACATTCCTTCAGCCTAGATTTTAGCTGAGGGGATCTGTAGCGTTGCCATTCTCTACGAACTCTTCTTTTTTCGGATAAAAGCCGTTCTACATCTGCTGAAAAAATGTTATTATATCTCACCTGAAGATTTGTAGTAGTAGCATTTAGAGGAGCTTGCTTAAGGTTTGCCTTACACATTCTAATAGAGTCATCAATGTCAGCAGGCCATTTTAATGGACTATTTTCTGGGCAATGAGTACTCAAATATTTTTTGTATTTCAACCAATTTATACGTGTGGTTGTCATCGTGAAATCACAAGTGGGTGAATATGTTGTATGTGAATATATAGTGACAATAGTTGGTGAGTGATCTGAAGATAAATCTAAAGATGCTTCAACTTGGATCATTTCGCTGGGCACACCATTTACCACTCCAAAATCAATAACATCAGGTATTTTTCGGCGATCTGTTGGTCAGTAAATTGGCTGCCCACTTGATATAACATTTAATTGCATTTTTGAAATTGTGTCAAACAAAACGCGACCCTTTGGCGTGATGAGGCGAGATCCCCAGAACGTGTGCTTAGCGTTGTAATCACCGGCTGCCAAAAAGCGTGGGCCTAGTGAATTAAAAAATCTACTATATTTATTTTCAGTAATAGAGTACCTGGGAGGAGAGTAAATTGATGAAATCACCAGGTTTTAATGAAAAGCTTTAATGCAGATGTTAGTTGCGTGAAGATAGTCTTCACAATGATCACTCATTAAGTAGTGTTTTTATCGCGATTTTATTAGTATACCAGAGCCACTACAAGCTCTACCTTTGGGGTCCGTTGTGTCGTAGAGAGTATATCCGTTGATTTAAAAAAAACTTCTAGCAGTCAAGTGCCTCTCAGAGATAAGCATAACATCAATTTGTTTATCCATCATGAAGTATTCTAGTTCGTTTTTATGTTGGCGGATGCCGTTTGCGTTCCAGAAACAGATTTTTAAGTTCATGGTTTGTTTAATGCAGCTTGCAATAATGTAGACTGCATTTTCAACACTTCCTGCATGTTGGTTGTAAAAAAATTTACGGGTTGTATTAAATTTTCTATTGAAGCCTCAATTCGATCAAAATTGAAACCACTGTTTTCGTTGGCAAGAGGCCGTTTTTGAGCTGTGGGCTGGTTAGACTTCAAAGTATTAGCGTACGAAAACTGGCTGTTTGGTATGTTTTGCGCTATGGGCTGGTTAGCCTTAAAAATGTTGGCGTATGAAGGCCGGCTTGTAGCTGCTTGGCGCAACTGGGGATAATTTGTATTGTGATTTTGATGGCAATTGCTACACTTTTTAATTTTGGAATCATCTTTTTGCTTATCACAATTGGCAGGGCTGTGTAGTTCACCACAGACGACACAAACGGTGCGCAACTTGAAATATGTTTTGGTGTGGCCATATGCTTGGCAATTTAGACATTGAATGGGCCCTGCTCGCTTGTGCGGTTCCTCTACGGTAACTCGTCGGTGCAGCAAATATCTTAAGCTGTAAATGGGGTGTACTTCATTCTTTTTTAATTTCATATCACCTGGTTCCATTTCCACACGAAATAGTGGTTGGGGAACACGCTCTCTATTTTTAATGTTAGTAACATTTTTTACTTTAAAATTATTATTTAGTAGACCCGCTTTTACCTCTTCTGGAGGCCTTTTGCACTTTTCAATTGGTAGGTGTAAAAATTTGTATTTTGTGTTTCAAACTCCGAAACTACTGAGCGGTAATGATTTTCTTCATTTACTTGAATTTCTGTTTCACGTAAAACGCCTCTTCACCGATTAATTGTACTAGCCTTTTAATTAGCTCATTTGAGTTTTTCTCTCTTAAGTATATTGGGGGCGGTTTGCTTGACCTGACAATGGTGATTTCGTCTTCGTCGTTTTGTAGAAGTGAAAAGCGGTTTTCAGAGAGCGCCGCATCAGATTTACCATTTTTGGCCATTTTCGCCAATGGAGCGAGGTTTTCCGATCTTGGACTTCTTTGTCTTTTTTTATTATTTACCACTTTAAAATAACGATCAATACCCATTTGGATTTTTAGATTTTCTGAATCAGTTTCTATGGGGACACTTTCTGTCGTTTTTTCTTTTTCAGCTTGATGTTGGCTCATATTGTTGGCACTTGTGCTTTGCTGTGAAGCTGGTATCAAAAAATTTACTTTTATATTATGGTCTGTCATAGACATTGAATTTGAGCGTACCCGTGTACGCAAGTGTACATTTTTGTTACTGGGTTATCACATTCTGCAGCAACAACTGTAACGTAGGCATTTCTGTTGTTTGTTGTTGTATTCGTACTCATTTGGTACGAATACCAAATATATTTGTTGTTTGTGTGCCTACTTGCTTATAATTATAATTTACTTTACAAAAAGAAATGAAAAATGTATAGGTACGTACAATATTAAACAAAACGGTGTTTGTTAATACTTTGTTGTTGCGAATATTTGTCTTTTTTTTTAATATTATATGTATATTTTTATATTGTTTATTTTGTTCACCGACGGCAAATTAATGCTTGTTTCTACTTCGAGAGTAAGTTGCGAAATTCTATATAAACATAATAGGGCATTTACACTGTCTCGAAATCTAATATATTTGATTTGAAATCTTTTTCGAAATATATATCGTTTACACTAACCTTTATTGAAAATTTTCTAGATTTCGTAGCCAAGAAAAAATACTTTGACTGAAATTTATCCTAAACTCTAACTCAACAAGTGCCCACCTTAGCTAATGCACACACTTTTAGTAGAAAATGTTTGTAGAGCGTAGCTAATTCACTCACCGTTTATAAAAAATGTTATACAGGGTAGTTAAAAGAAAATAAATATACTAGACTTTGAGTAGATTTCGCCCAAATCTACTGACAAAGTAGATTTCGTTTTGTATGGGAAAAAACAACTAGATTTAGCTCGAAATCACGTAAGTACTAGATTTCGAGACAGTGTAAATCCCTATAAATGCATAACAAAAAAAATTATTTTACAAGCTTATATATATACCATGGGATTACAATATGTGCGTTTGTTAAATAGACGGAGCTAAATATTTGTCCGATATTTGCAGACAAATGTGGGATAACGATAATTTTTTTTTTTAAATTCTGTTAAAACTGGAAAAGCCTTTGTGGAATATAAATGATTTTCAGAATAAATACATTTCCAAATTTATAATTTTTGCTAAATCGCTTTTAATATGAGTACCAAAACAATTGGTTTTATGAGTTTCAAATAATGTGTAGAATAAAGAATTCCTTCCAAAGTTTAATTTTCTAAGGAACATCGAAACTTTGCTTAGTTACCCGCGTACTGAAGAGTGTGCTAGGCTATTAACTGGGAGGTCGACGATTTCATTCCTACCAAGACTTGGGTGTTTCTGCAGAAGAGCTCAAAAAGGCTTCATCAATATGTGCGTTTATTAAATTGACGGAGCTTAATATTTGTCAGATTTTGCAGACAAATGTGGGAGAACCATAATTATTTTTTAAATTCTGCTAAAACTGGAAAAGCCTTTGTGGAATCGCCTCGCTTTATGTTAGAAATTGTTTGCCAAAAATTATATAAATCAATTTCAGTATTTTTGAATATTTGTTCAAATACGAGAACTTTCAATTTATATA
This sequence comes from Panzeria rudis, assembly GCA_956483635.1. Taxonomy (NCBI): domain Eukaryota; kingdom Metazoa; phylum Arthropoda; class Insecta; order Diptera; family Tachinidae; genus Panzeria; species Panzeria rudis. The sequence goes on from OY101449.1 coordinate 65,864,439, forward strand.
ATTCTAAAATTTTTAATAATATCAGAAATAGTGGTGATTTACAGTTACCATCAAAATCAAAGTTTTCGTATGAAAGTGAGCATTTCTAATATATAAAAATTTACACGTATAAAAATTTACGTCTTTCAACTTCTCGATGAAATAAACACAGGTCGCATCGCCAGCCCATGTGTTTATTTTCGCCCCTCGTAATTTTAAATAAATTTTTTATTTTGGTTTATTGTTTTTTATGTATGAATTACATGTTAAGTTTTGTATCTATTGTTTAATTGTTGGACTACAATTTGAAATATATGGTTGATACATGTATCAAAATAAAAATTTGTTGCGGTTCATTTTTATATGATTAGTTTCTATATGTATTATAAATGTCTTGGTCGACAGGCTCAGACCTCTGGCAGCCCTATCCTAGTGGCAAAGGGAAAACTTTTGCAAGAAAGTCGGATGGTCTAAAGAGGCACAGCGAACGAAGCCGATCCTTTGATCTGAATAGATCTTCACCTCAGGGAAAGAAAAATATTTTAAGGATAGTAATTCTATCAAAATGGCTATAAATAACCCGCAAATCGCTGATTTGTCAGGCACTATTAATGCCCAGGTAAATAATCGGGGTGCTATCTCAAAACCCCAGATAATGTAGACATCCACAGCCAGCACGGTCAACAGGAATTATCTCTTTCGGTTAGGGCTATGGTTCACGAAAGTGTGACCGAAATGAAGGGCAATTTAGACCGCGCGATAAACAAGTTCGTAGAGGAAAGGATTAGCTACGAGATGAGGAAGGTTAACGAAAACATAGCTCAGCTAGCAGCCGCCGTTAGAAGTTTGTCTGATAGGGACAGAAATCGTTCCACAGGCGTGCAAAATTTCGGCCAGCCAGAAGCCAGGAACAGCCATACAGTAAATCAACAGCCGCCTAGGTATGATTTTCCAGCGCCACCAGTGGCAAACCCTGCTCATGACGGCTGGAAAATACGTATCGACGAATTCGGCTTAGAGTTCAAAGGCAATCAAGGGGGCGTGACCAGCTGTCTGTGGAAGAGTTTATTTTCAGACTCGAACATATGCAGCGACAATATAGAATTCCGTGGGAGGAAATCCTTCGGGTTTTCATCTGCTGATCTCAGGATCAGTGTAGCAGTGGTACTGGGCTCTACTCCAGACCACTGTTATATCAGAATGAGGCACCCTGCGATTAGCCTTATTGAATAGGTTTAAAACAGTCCGGTTGAATTGGGAGCTCATGCTGGAGCTCGTAGAGTGCAAGCAAATGCCAGGCGAATCCATAGATGAGTATTTTCACTGCCTCAATATTTTAAGAGCCCGATTGGAGACCCCTGTAGCAGAAGGGGAAATGATAAAAATAGCCAAACGTAATCTGAGGGAGCGAATAGCCCGAATCGTATATCCGATGTCTGTGGGCTGGTCGAAAATCTCCGCATGGAGTGTATTGAGGCCGAAAGAACTTTTTCGCGAAATTTCGCGAGAAATATTCCTCCACAACCCGGCAGAGCGCCCAGATATGAAAGCGAAGCGGTCATCAACTTAGATGAAAATGAGGCCGAACTTTTAACCGAGCTCGCTGCCATTAACAGTCCACCGATTTGTTGGAATTGCCAACAAAAAGGGCTCAGTTTTAAAGAATGTCCTTCAAGTCAAAGGGCTCTGTTTTGTTACAGATGTTGCATGCCGGACACTACTACACCTAATTGTCCTCAATGTTCACTAAACCGGGGAAACTCGCGGAGGGGAGCGGCTATGAACGGGGGGCCGCGGTCCAGCGAAACTGCCCCGAAATAATAACTGAAAATCTCCTAAATCCCCAGAATTTTCACAAATAAAACATTTGTTACCGCTACAAGACAGGGAAGAAAATTATAAAAATGTCAGGGAGCGCATTTTCAATAACCCTCAATTCTTTTAGCCCTAACCATTTACCTGAAAGAAATAGTACCGGCGACGACCATATTTTAAGCTTAGGTAAGAATCCCAGCCGAAATTCAGCCAAGTGGCAACACATTTTAAAATCAAAGACCGATTTTATTAAAAGAAAACAGCAGCGATATCTATTGGCCGAATCTGTCAAATATTGTAGCTCAAAAATAGATCCCAGGCCATATGCCGAAGTGCAGTTAAATGGTAAAGTCATAAAAGGCCTTCTAGACTCAGGCGCGTCGGTTAGTCTTTTAGGTAAGAATTGCGTGAAATCATTAGCGACTTAAGCGCGAACATGATTCTAATTTACAGCAACGTGCGCACCGCTACCGGCTAACAATACCGCGTGCTAGGCAAATGCCATTTAAATGTCGAATACAACAGCAAAACCCAAAACATCATTTTTTATTTATGTCCGGAACTGGACCAAGAGCTTTATCTAGGCGTAGATTTCTGGCGAGCTTTCCAGATAGCGCCTGAAATAATATCGGACGAAATTAGTCTAGAAGTCGCACAGAGTTTACACAATTTTTTCCCGGTTATATTTATTTATTGTATCTTCAATAAAATTGAACTAACAATAATTAATCAAATCTTAACTCTAAAATTTTAATTTTTAAGTCCAGCCAGTGCCAGACAAAAATATTTATTTCAGCGGTTGGTTGTTTGATTGTTTACGTCTCTCGTGTTCGGCTGAGAGCAAGAGTGTCGCTCCTTCTCAGCCGAGTGTGGCCTCTAAGGTTAATGATGTTTCGGGCTAGGGGATTTGGGTGCAACTCAAGTCTTTTTATGTAGCTTTTCACGTGTTTAGAAAACACTGTCTTAACCGGCGGCACATCTAGGTCTTTATGAATTCGCTTGTTTCTGACATACCATGGGGCTGCTGTAATTGTACGGAGTATTTTATTTCGTTGCCTTTGAATTTTTTCTACATTTGATGCCGAGGCAGTGCCCCATAACTGGATTCCTAGGATCATATTGGTTTTAGAATGGAGTTGTATAGAAGAAGTTTACAATCTAGGCTTAGAGTTGAGTTCCTTCCAATGAGCCAATTCATTTGAGCTGCTTTTAATTTCAATTGGGTCAGCTTTGCATTTATGTGTGACTACCATGTTAGACGACGATCAAGATGAACACCAAGATATTTTACTTCAGTGTGTTGAGGTATAGTTTGGTTATTTATTTGTATAGGTGGGCAGGTTTCTTTGCAAAATGTAAAAGTAATGTGTAGACATTTTTGTTCGTTAATTTTTATCCGCCATTGTTTTAGCCATTGTTCCAACTGGGGTATATAATCTAGCAAATTGCGGGTGGCTTCTTGATGGCTTTTGTGAACACTTAGAAAAGCTGTATCATCAGCGACTGTTGATATGTGTATGTTACTGCTTACCAGCAAGTCCGAGGCATATATCAGATATAATACAGGACCGAGCATGCTGCCTTGAGGAACTCCGGCTTTAATGGGTTGCGGAGGGCTTTGAAAATTACCTTCCTTAACAACAAATTTTCGCTCAGTTAAGTAGGTTTCTAAAAGTTTATGGATGTTTTCTGGTAAGTTTTGCTTTAGTTTATATATTAAACCTGCGTGCCATACTTTATCAAATGCCTTAGATACATCGATGAAGAGCGCAGAACAATATTTCTTTTCTTCGAAGGTTTTTCTAACCACGTTCACGAGTCTATGTGTTTGTTCAATCGTACTATGTTGTCTCCTAAAACCGAATTGGTGGTCTGGAATGCATCCAGTACGATTCAGTATGGGTGTTAGCTTACTCATAAGTAGCTTTTCAAATAGTTTTGACATGTTAGACAACCGGCTTATAGGTCTATAGGACTCCACCTTCGTATGATCTTTGCCTGGTTTAGGTATCATGGTAATCAGCGAAACCTTCCATTCTGCGGGATAGTATTTGAGGCGCAAAATACTGTTAAAAATAAATAGAATTATCCGTTTTGCAGTATAGGCTAGCTCTAAGAGCATTTTATTGCTTATTTTATCAGCGCCTGGAGCTTTTTTCGAGTTTAAGCCCGCAATATAGTGTTCAATCTCACGAATGTTTAACCTCAAAGTAATATCTGGTATAGCAAGGACTGGTGGCAGCTCAACTATAGTATCAGACGTATTTGGAGTAAATACTTTCTGGAAGTGGTTTACAAACAGAGTACCTTTTTCGGCGTCAGTTCTTGCCCAGGCTCCATTCGAAGCTCGCAATGGAGGCTTATATATCACTGGTTTTTTGAGGCCTCGGGCTGCTCTCCATAGCAAATATTCTGTTTGAGGTGTTGCGTCGAGCCCATTCAGAAAGTTTTGAAGAGAAGCGGTTTTTTGATATTCTAGTAGAGTTTTCAGCTGTTTAGTACATTCCTTCAGCCTAGATTTTAGCTGAGGGGATCTATAGCGTTGCCATTCTCTACGAACTCTTCTTTTTTCGGATAAAAGCCGTTCTACATCTGCTGAAAAAATTTTATTATATCTCACCTGAAGAAGTGTAGTAGTAGCATTTAGAGGAGCTTGCTTAAGGTTTGCCTTACACATTCTAATAGAGTCATCAATGTCAGCAGGCGTTTTAATGGACTATTTTCTGGGCAATGAGTACTCAAATATTTTTTGTATTTCAACCAATTTATACGTGTGGTTGTCATCGTGAAATCACAAGTGGTTGAATATGTTGTATGTGAATATATAGTGACAATAGTTGGTGAGTGATCTGAAGACAAATCTAAAGATGCTTCAACTTGGATCATTTCGCTGGGCACACCATTTACCACTCCAAAATCAATAACATCAGGTATTTTTCGGCGATCTGTTGGTCAGTAAATTGGCTGCCCACTTGATATAACATTTAATTGCATTTTTGAAATTGTGTCAAACAAAACGCGACCCTTTGGCGTGATGAGGCGAGATCCCCAGAACGTGTGCTTAGCGTTGTAATCACCGGCTGCCAAAAAGCGTGGGCCTAGTGAATTAAAAAATCTACTATATTTATTTTCAGTAATAGAGTACCTGGGAGGAGAGTAAATTGATGAAATCACCAGGTTTTGATGAAAAGCTTCAATGCAGATGTTAGTTGCGTGAAGATAGTCTTCACAATGATCACTCATTAAGTAGTGTTTTTATCGCGATTTTATTAGTATACCAGAGCCACTAGAAGCTCTACCTTTGGGGTCCGTTGTGTCGTAGAGAGTATATCCGTTGATTTAAAAAAAAAACTTCTAGCAGTCAAGTGCCTCTCAGAGATAAGCATAACATCAATTTGTTTATCCATCATGAAGTATTCTAGTTCGTTTTTATGTTGGCGGATGCCGTTTGCGTTCCAGAAACAGATTTTTAAGTTCATGGTTTGTTTAATGCAGCTTGCAATAATGTAGACTGCATTTTCAACACTTCCTGCATGTTGGTTGTAAAAGAATTTACGGGTTGTATTAAATTTTCTATTGAAGCCTCAATTCGATCAAAATTGAAACTACTGTTTTCGTTGGCAAGAGGCCGTTTTTGAGCTGTGGGCTGGTTAGACTTCAAAGTATTAGCGTATGAAAACTGGCTGTTTGGTATGTTTTGCGCTATGGGCTGGTTAGCCTTAAAAATGTTGGCGTATGAAGGCCGGCTTGTAGCTGGTTGGCGCAACTGGGGATAATTTGTATTGTGATTTTGATGGCAATTGCTACACTTTTTAATTTTGGAATCATCTTTTTGCTTATCACAATTGGCAGGGCTGTGTAGTTCACCACAGACGACACAAACGGTGCACAACTTGAAATATGTTTTGGTGTGGCCATATGCTTGGCAATTTAGACATTGAATGGGCCCTGCTCGCTTGTGCGGTTCCTCTACGGTAACTCGTCGGTGCAGCAAATATCTTAAGCTGTAAATGGGGTGTACTTCATTATTTTTTAATTTCATATCACCTGGTTCCATTTCCACACGAAATAGTGGTTGGGGAACACGCTCTCTATTTTTAATGTTAGTAACATTTTTTACTTTAAAATTATTATTTAGTAGACCCGCTTTTACCTCTTCTGGAGGCCTTTTGCACTTTTCAATTGGTAGGTGTAAAAATTTGTATTTTGTGTTTCAAACTCCGAAACTACTGAGCGGTAATGATTTTCTTCATTTACTTGAATTTCTGTTTCACGTAAAACGCCTCTTCACCGATTAATTGTACTAGCCTTTTAATTAGCTCATTTGAGTTTTTCTCTCTTAAGTATATTGGGGGCGGTTTGCTTGACCTGACAATGGTGATTTCGTCTTCGTCGTTTTGTAGAAGTGAAAAGCGGTTTTCAGAGAGCGCCGCATCAGATTTACCATTTTTGGCCATTTTCGCCAATGGAGCGAGGTTTTCCGATCTTGGACTTCTTTGTCTTTTTTTATTATTTACCACTTTAAAATAACGATCAATACCCATTTGGATTTTTAGATTTTCTGAATCAGTTTCTATGGGGACACTTTCTGTCGTTTTTTCTTTTTCAGCTTGATGTTGGATCATATTGTTGGCACTTGTGCTTTGCTGTGAAGCTGGTATCAAAAAATTTACTTTTATATTATGGTCTGTCATAGACATTGAATTTGAGCGTACCCGTGTACGCAAGTGTACATTTTTGTTACTGGGTTATCACATTCTGCAGCAACAACTGTAACGTAGGCATTTCTGTTGTTTGTTGTTGTATTCGTACTCATTTGGTACGAATACCAAATATATTTGTTGTTTGTGTGCCTACTTGCTTATAATTATAATTTACTTTACAAAAAGAAATGAAAAATGTATAGGTACGTACAATATTAAACAAAACGGTGTTTGTTAATACTTTGTTGTTGCAAATATTTGTCTTTTTTTTTTAATATTATATGTATATTTTTATATTGTTTATTTTGTTCACCGACGGCAAATTAATGCTTGTTTCTACTTCGAGAGTAAGTTGCGAAATTCTATATAAACATAATAGGGCATTTACACTGTCTCGAAATCTAATATATTTGATTTGAAATCTTTTTCGAAATATATATCGTTTACACTAACCTTTATTGAAAATTTTCTAGATTTCGTATCCAAGAAAAAATACTTTGACTGAAATTTATCCTAAACTCTAACTCAACAAGTGCCCACCTTAGCTAATGCACACACTTTTAGTAGAAAATGTTTGTAGAGCGTAGCTAATTCACTCACCGTTTATAAAAAATGTTATACAGGGTAGTTAAAAGAAAATAAATATACTAGACTTTGAGTAGATTTCGCCCAAATCTACTGACAAAGTAGATTTCGTTTTGTATGGGAAAAAACAACTAGATTTAGCTCGAAATCACGTAAGTACTAGATTTCGAGACAGTGTAAATCCCTATAAATGCATAACAAAAAAAATTATTTTACAAGCTTATATATATACCATGGGATTACATATGTGCGTTTGTTAAATAGACGGAGCTAAATATTTGTCCGATATTTGCAGACAAATGTGGGATAACCATAATTTTTTTTTAAATTCTGCTAAAACTGGAAAAGCCTTTGTGGAATATAAATGATTTTCAGAATAAATACATTTCCGAATTTATAATTTTTGCTAAATCGCTTTTAATATGAGTACCAAAACAATTGGTTTTATGAGTTTCAAATAATGTGTAGAATAAAGAATTCCTTCCAAAGTTTAATTTTCTAAGGAACATCGAAACTTTGCTTAGTTACCCGCGTACTGAAGAGTGTGCTAGGCTATTAACTGGGAGGTCGACGATTTCATTCCTACCAAGACTTGGGTGTTTCTGCAGAAGAGCTCAAAAAGGCTTCATCAATATGTGCGTTTATTAAATTGACGGAGCTTAATATTTGTCAGATTTTGCAGACAAATGTGGGAGAACCATAATTTTTTTTAAATTCTGCTAAAACTGGAAAAGCCTTTGTGGAATCGCCTCGCTTTATGTTAGAAATTGTTTGCCAAAAATTATATAAATCAATTTCAGTCTTTTTGAATATTTGTTCAAATACGAGAACTTTCAATTTATATAATTCTAAAATTTTTAATAATATCAGAAATAGTGGTGATTTACAGTTACCATCAAAATCAAAGTTTTCGTATGAAAGTGAGCATTTCTAATATATAAAAATTTACACGTATAAAAATTTACGTCTTTCAACTTCTCGATGAAATAAACACAGGTCGCATCGCCAGCCCATGTGTTTATTTTCGCCCCTCGTAATTTTAAATAAATTTTTTATTTTGGTTTATTGTTTTTTATGTATGAATTACATGTTAAGTTTTGTATCTATTGTTTAATTGTTGGACTACAATTTGAAATATATGGTTGATACATGTATCAAAATAAAAATTTGTTGCGGTTCATTTTTATATGATTAGTTTCTATATGTATTATAAATGTCTTGGTCGACAGGCTCAGACCTCTGGCAGCCCTATCCTAGTGGCAAAGGGAAAACTTTTGCAAGAAAGTCGGATGGTCTAAAGAGGCACAGCGAACGAAGCCGATCCTTTGATCTGAATAGATCTTCACCTCAGGGAAAGAAAAATATTTTAAGGATAGTAATTCTATCAAAATGGCTATAAATAACCCGCAAATCGCTGATTTGTCAGGCACTATTAATGCCCAGGTAAATAATCGGGGTGCTATCTCAAAACCCCAGATAATGTAGACATCCACAGCCAGCACGGTCAACAGGAATTATCTCTTTCGGTTAGAGCTATGGTTCACGAAAGTGTGACCGAAATGAAGGGCAATTTAGACCGCGCGATAAACAAGTTCGTAGAGGAAAGGATTAGCTACGAGATGAGGAAGGTTAACGAAAACATAGCTCAGCTAGCAGCCGCCGTTAGAAGTTTGTCTGATAGGGACAGAAATCGTTCCACAGGCGTGCAAAATTTCGGCCAGCCAGAAGCCAGGAACAGCCATACAGTAAATCAACAGCCGCCTAGGTATGATTTTCCAGCGCCACCAGTGGCAAACCCTGCTCATGACGGCTGGAAAATACGTATCGACGAATTCGGCTTAGAGTTCAAAGGCAATCAAGGGGGCGTGACCAGCTGTCTGTGGAAGAGTTTATTTTCAGACTCGAACATATGCAGCGACAATATAGAATTCCGTGGGAGGAAATCCTTCGGGTTTTCATCTGCTGATCTCAGGATCAGTGTAGCAGTGGTACTGGGCTCTACTCCAGACCACTGTTATATCAGAATGAGGCAGCCTGCGATTAGCCTTATTGAATAGGTTTAAAACAGTCCGGTTAAATTGGGAGCTCATGCTGGAGCTCGTAGAGTGCAAGCAAATGCCAGGCGAATCCATAGATGAGTATTTTCACTGCCTCAATATTTTAAGAGCCCGATTGGAGACCCCTGTAGCAGAAGGGGAAATGATAAAAATAGCCAAACGTAATCTGAGGGAGGGAATAGCCCGAATCGTATATCCGATGTCTGTGAGCTGGTCGAAAATCTCCGCATGGAGTGTATTGAGGCCGAAAGAACTTTTTCGCGAAATTTCGCGAGAAATATTCCTCCACAACCCGGCAGAGCGCCCAGATATGAAAGCGAAGCGATCATCAACTTAGATGAAAATGAGGCCGAACTTTTAACCGAGCTCGCTGCCATTAACAGTCCACCGATTTGTTGGAATTGCCAACAAAAAGGGCTCAGTTTTAAAGAATGTCCTTCAAGTCAAAGGGCTCTGTTTTGTTACAGATGTTGCATGCCGGACACTATTACACCTAATTGTTCTCAATGTTCACTAAACCGGGGAAACTCACGGAGGGGAGCGGCTATGAACGGGGGGCCGCGGTCCAGCGAAACTGCCCCGAAATAATAACTGAAAATCTCCTAAATCCCCAGAATTTTCACAAATAAAACATTTGTTACCGCTACAAGTTAGGGAAGAAAATTATAAAAATGTCAGGGAGCGCATTTTCAATAACCCTCAATTCTTTTAGCCCTAACCATTTACCTGAAAGAAATAGTACCGGCGACGACCATATTTTAAGCTTAGGTAAGAATCCCAGCCGAAATTCAGCCAAGTGGCAACACATTTTAAAATCAAACACCGATTTTATTAAAAGAAAACAGCAGCGATATCTATTGGCTGAATCTGTCAAATATTGTAGCTCAAAAATAGATCCCAGGCCATATGCCGAAGTGCAGTTAAATGGTAAAGTCATAAAAGGCCTTCTAGACTCAGGCGCGTCGGTTAGTCTTTTAGGTAAGAATTGCGTGAAATCATTAGCGACTTAAGCGCGAACATGATTCTAATTTACAGCAACGTGCGCACCGCTACCGGCTAACAATACCGCGTGCTAGGCAAATGCCATTTAAATGTCGAATACAACAGCAAAACCCAAAACATCATTTTTTATTTATGTCCGGAACTGGACCAAGAGCTTTATCTAGGCGTAGATTTCTGGCGAGCTTGCCAGATAGCGCCTGAAATAATATCGGACGAAATTAGTCTAGAAGTCGCTCAGAGTTTACACAATTTTTTTCCCGGTTATATTTATTTATTGTATCTTCAATAAAATTGAACTAACAATAATTAATCAAATCTTAACTCTAAAATTTTAATTTTTAAGTCCAGCCAGTGCCAGACAAAAATATTTATTTCAGCGGTTGGTTGTTTGATTGTTTACGTCTCTCGTGTTCGGCTGAGAGCAAGAGTGTCGCTCCTTCTCAGCCGAGTGTGGCCTCTAAAGTTAATGATGTTTCGGGGTAGGGGATTTGTGTGCAACTCAAGTCTTTTTATGTAGCTTTTCACGTGTTTAGAAAACACTGTCTTAACCGGCGGCACATCTAGGTCTTTATGAATTCGCTTGTTTCTGACATACCATGGGGCTGCTGTAATCGTACGGAGTATTTTATTTTGTTGCCTTTGAATTTTTTCTACATTTGATGCCGAGGCAGTGCCCCATAACTGGATTCCTAGGATCATATTAGTTTTAGAATGGAGTTGTATAGAAGAAGTTTACAATCTAGGCTTAGAGTTGAGTTCCTTCCAATGAGCCAATTCATTTGAGCTGCTTTTAATTTCAATTGGGTCAGCTTTGCATTTATGTGTGACTACCATGTTAGACGACGATCAAGATGAACACCAAGATATTTTACTTCAGTGTGTTGAGGTATAGTTTGGTTATTTATTTGTATGGGTGGGCAGGTTTCTTTGCAAAATGTAAAAGTAATGTGTAGACATTTTTGTTCGTTAATTTTTATCCGCCATTGTTTTAGCCATTGTTCCAACTGGGGTATATAATCTAGCAAATTGCGGGTGGCTTCTTGATGGCTTTTGTGAACACTTAGAAAAGCTGTATCATCAGCGACTGTTGATATGTGTATGTTACTGCTTACCAGCAAGTCAGAGGCATATATCAGATATAATTCAGGACCGAGCATGCTGCCTTGAGGAACTCCGGCTTTAATGGGTTGCGGAGGGCTTTGAAAATTACCTTCCTTAACAACAAATTTTCGCTCAGTTAAGTAGGTTTCTAAAAGTTTATGGATGTTTTCTGGTAAGTTTTGCTTTAGCGCAGAACAATATTTCTTTTCTTCGAAGGTTTTTCTAACCACGTTCACGAGTCTATGTGTTTGTTCAATCGTACTATGTTGTCTCCTAAAACCGAATTGGTGGTCTGGAATGCATCCAGTACGATTCAGTATGGGTGTTAGCTTACCTATAAGTAGCTTTTCAAATAGTTTTGACATGTTAGACAACCGGCTTATAGGTCTATAGGACTCCACCTTCGTATGATCTTTGCCTGGTTTAGGTATCATGGTAATCAGCGAAACCTTCCATTCTGCGGGATAGTATTTGAGGCGCAAAATACTGTTAAAAATAAATAGAATTATCCGTTTTGCAGTATAGGCTAGCTCTAAGAGCATTTTATTGCTTATTTTATCAGCGCCTGGAGCTTTTTTCGAGTTTAAGCCCGCAATATAGTGTTCAATCTCACGAATGTTTAACCTCAAAGTAATATCTGGTATAGCAAGGACTGGTGGCAGCTCAACTATAGTATCAGACGTATTTGGAGTAAATACTTTCTGGAAGTGGTTTACAAACAGAGTACCTTTTTCGGCGTCAGTTCTTGCCCAGTCTCCATTCGAAGCTCGCAATGGAGGCTTATATATCACTGGTCTTTTGAGGCCTCGGGCTGCTCTCCATAGCAAATATTCTGTTTGAGGTGTTGCGTCGAGCCCATTCAGAAAGTTTTGAAGAGAAGCGGTTTTTTGATATTCTAGTAGAGTTTTCAGCTGTTTAGTACATTCCTTCAGCCTAGATTTTAGCTGAGGGGATCTGTAGCGTTGCCATTCTCTACGAACTCTTCTTTTTTCGGATAAAAGCCGTTCTACATCTGCTGAAAAAATGTTATTATATCTCACCTGAAGATTTGTAGTAGTAGCATTTAGAGGAGCTTGCTTAAGGTTTGCCTTACACATTCTAATAGAGTCATCAATGTCAGCAGGCGTTTTTAATGGACTATTTTCTGGGCAATGAGTACTCAAATATTTTTTGTATTTCAACCAATTTATACGTGTGGTTGTCATCGTGAAATCACAAGTGGGTGAATATGTTGTATGTGAATATATAGTGACAATAGTTGGTGAGTGATCTAAAGACAAATCTAAAGATGCTTCAACTTGGATCATTTCGCTGGGCACACCATTTACCACTCCAAAATCAATAACATCAGGTATTTTTCGGCGATCTGTTGGTCAGTAAATTGGCTGCCCACTTGATATAACATTTAATTGCATTTTTGAAATTGTGTCAAACAAAACGCGACCCTTTGGCGTGATGAGGCGAGATCCCCAGAACGTGCGCTTAGCGTTGTAATCACCGGCTGCGAAAAAGCGTGCGCATAGTGAATTAAAAAATCTACTATATTGATTTTCTGTAATAGAGTACCTAGGAGGAGAGTAAATTGATGAAATCACCAGGTTTTGATGAAAAGCTTCAATGCAGATGTTAGTTGCTTGAAGATAGTCTTCACAATGATCACTCATTAAGTAGTGTTTTAATCGCGATTTTATTAGCATACCCGAGCCACCACAAGCTCTACCTTGGGGGTCCTTTGTGTCGTAGAGAGTATATCTGTTGATTTTTAAAAAAACTTCTAGCCGTCAAATGCGTCTCAAAGATAAGCATAACATCAATTTTTTATCCATCATGAAGTATTCTAGTTCGTTTTTATGTTGGCGGATGCCGTTTGCGTTCCAGAAACAGATTTTTAAGTTCATGGTTTGTTTAATGCAGCCTGCAATAATGTAGACTGCATTTTCAAAACTTCCTGCATCATGCAAGTCATGTTGGTTGTAAAAAATTTACTGTTTGTATTAAAGTTTCTATCGAGGCCTCAATTCTATCAAAATTAAAGCCACTGTTTTCGTTGGCAAGAGGCCGTTTTTGAACTGTGGGCTGGTTAGACTTCAAAGCATTAGCGTATGAGAACTGGCTGCTTGGTATGTTTTGCGCTATGGGCTAAAAATGTTGGCGTATGAAGCCCGGGTGGTAGCTGGTTGGCGCAACTGGGGATAATTTGTATTGTCTAAAGTAATAGGTTGAGCATAGTTGTGATTACGTCTGTTAGACAAAGACTGCTTAACATGTACATAGACAGGGCAGCCCCTGTAGTTTGCAGTGTGATTTTGATGGCAATTGCTACACTTTTTAATTTTGGAATCATCTTTTGGCTTATCACAATTGGCATTGCTGTGTAGTTCACCACAGACGACACAAACGCGCAACTTGCAATATATTTTGGTGTGGCCATATTCTTGGCAATTCAGGCATTGAAAGGGCCCTGCTCACTTGTGTGGTTCCTCTACGGTAACTCGTCGGTGCAGCAAATATCTTAAGCTGTAAATGGGGTGTACTTCATTATTTTTTAATTTCATATCACCTGGTTCCATTTCCACACGAAATAGTGGTTGGGGAGCTCGCTCTCTATTTTTAATGTTAGTAACATTTTTTACTTTAAAATTATTATTTAGTAGACCCGCTTTTACCTCTTCTGGATCCACGTATCGATGCCTTTTATTACTACCTGGAGGCCTTTTGCACTTTTCAATTGGTAGGTGTAAAAATTTTTATTTTGTGTTTTAAACTCCGAAACTACTGAGCGGTAACGATTTTCTTCATTTACTTGAATTTTTGTTTCACGTAAAACGCCTCTTCACCGATTAATTGTACTAGCCTTTTAATTAGCTCATTTGAGTTTTTCTCTCTTAAGTATATTGGGGCGGTTTGCTTGACCTGACAATGGTGATTTCGTCTTCGTCGTTTTGTAGAAGTGAAAAGCGTTTTTCAAAGAGCGCCGCATCAGATTTACCATTTTTGGCCATTTTCGCCAATGGAGCGAGGTTTTCCGATCTTGGACTTCTTTGTCTTTTTTTATTATTTACCACTTTAAAATAACGATCAATACCCATTTGGATTTTTAGATTTTCTGAATCAGTTTCTATGGGGACATCTACAACAATATTTGGGAATACCATAATTACCTTCAATTTGATGTATAACACATTTAGTAATCTCCTTTGGTATGGACACAACTAAAATTATTCCTTCCCAGAATCAGGAGTTGAGTAATTTGGCCATTTAGTTAAACAAAATTTTGGTATTCCCAAATATTCTTATAGATTACTGAATGGGAGCGAATTAACTTGAATTTGATGTATAACACATTTAGTAATCTCCTTTGGTCTTCCTTTCCAGAATCCGGAGTTCAGTAATTTGGCCATTTATTTAAACAAAATTTTGGTACTCGCAAATATTGCTGTAGATTACTGAATGGGAATGAATTACCTTCAATTTGATGTAAAATACATTCATTAATCTCCTTTGGTATGGCCACAACTAAAATAATTCCTTCCCAGAATCAGAAGTTCAGTAATTTGGTCATTTATGTAGTTAATTTGGTCATTTATGTAGTATAAGCAAATATTGTTGTAAATTACTGAATGGGAGTGAATTACCATCAATTTGATGTACATCCCATTTATTTATCTCGTTTGGTATGGTCACAACTAAAATTATTCCCTCCTAGAATCCCAAAAAGGGAAACATATTTCACTTTTGTCACAAATTCTAAATTTGCAAATATATTCCAAATTAAAAACATATTTGGCAAGTACGTAATGACGTAAAGCTTTACGTCAAAAACATATTTAACTTGGCGTATTTATCTTCACTCACTTCAAAAAAATTACATCCTATATGATATACAAAGTTGGTTCTTTTATTTCTTAGGTATATCCATGCCTTTGTTCCTAATAGGAACCATAGGACACTATACATATATATATTCTATATGTATCATTGCCATTCATTAAGGAATCACCAGCAAACTTTATCCTATATACATTTTGAAGGTTAAAAATATAACACATTATTCCATCAACATATATAAATAGTTTTGATAACTCTAAAAAAATAAAAAAATCTATACAAAAAACTAAAAATTATAATATCGAAGTGAAATATCTCTTAAACTATAAGACATACAATACAAACGCTAATACCAACATTTGTTGTCTTATCTATCAAAATCTAAAACGCCTGGAATCGTTCAAATCGGCCGGTATAGTTTTTCACACCAGAGATATTTAGCTTTCTTCCACTGTAGCTCCGCTCCTAAGTTCAGATATTGCCTTCAAAAGACACGATTCCTCCTCCAAAAGACTTACCTCCACCGATACAATTGTTTAAAAATTCAGACAAATCTATTTAGTACTTTACTTTTTTTAATTGACAATAATGAAATCCACTCTGGGTGACGTTCATCATGATTTAAATACAGCACGTGTGAACTGTAAGTAAAATACAAAATGAAAACTGTGTTCCATTGGCAGTACGTTAATTTAACAAACATCATCATTTCGATTAATAAATGAAAAATTAAACAAAAGAACAGTTACTACAAGTTTAAAGTTTTTAGTTCGTGAAGTAAAATAAAATTTTTCATACCGAAATGATGATACCGGTATGATACCGGTATTGCATAAAACGGTGTTTGACTACCTTTATTTTTGAACCGAAAAGAATTACGGTATCGGTATAGATACCGGTATTCCATTTAAAACGGTATTGAATCGGTAGCGGTATTTATTACGGAATCGGTTGCCAAAATATATAAAAATACATGTTTTATTAAAGACCAGGCCAGCGGAAACATAGCTTAAAATAAGTAGGACACATATCGCGACCTCATCATTGGTTTAGCCCACATGCCAAAAAGTCGGAATGGATAAAAACAACAAAGAAGATCTCATGTAAAATACAAATTTTTGTGAACTTTTATCAATCCGGTTAAAAACCGGTAAGCACTTTTTTCATTTTATTTGTAAAAAGTAGCTTTTTGTGCTCTAAGTGTATATTAACTGCTGTGTATTGAGTAACTTGTTATTGAGATGAAATTTTCTACTTTTTATTGAAAATAAGCGTATAAATGTTATAAGAAAAGATATTTACATTGAATAAAAAGTTAAAATCGATGAAACTTGGTATTTTACTTGATTTCTGATTTCTATTTTTTTTATTTAAAAATATTTTTTTACAAAAAATTTACCAAAATTCATGATATGGAGCACAATGAATGCTTGATATCTCAGAAACCAGGAACAATTTCGCGAAACAGTTTTCGGATTCTGAAAGAGGGTATTCAAAATATGTATACCCCATACTTAAATGGTCTGTGCGGCAAAACAGGACTGAGGTTGCAATATGCTTAAACATTTAAATCGCGACAATCATTGAGAGATAAATTATATTTTTAACTTTCCATTTTACATTATTGAATACATTATTATTTTTCATTATTGTCGTTTTGCCCTGTACTACTCCATAGGTTGCACAATACTTTCAAATAATATAAGAGGCAACTTCTCTCACAATATATAGTAAACATAACCATGCAGGAAATGTCGATAGTAAAATTGTACTGATTCACTATTGACATTGTCACCAGTACTACTGACTAATTGTACCCAGGCAATGTTCTGTGCTATATACATTTGACATGTGCTTTTCATTGAGATTCCACTACTGACATCGGAACTGTTGACTTACTATAGACCAGGTGGTTCTTATGGGACAATATGGAGGCACTGGTACCAGAGATTCACTAGTGCATTTTAATGATTCTAGTCAACACATATGAAACTTTTTACCAGCAAAGACCAATAAATTAGATTTTTTATGAAAATTTTTAGTTTTCCGTTCAGCCGCATATATTTTCAACACATGAAAATGAGACCATAAAAATCGTTTTCTAGCTGTTAAGAACTTCTCTTCTCATTAAAGCTAAAATAAAAATTGTTGAAGATTCGTTGACAACGTCACCAAAAAGTCATCAGACTTGTCGACAAAAGTGGTGACATGGAGATACTTGGCCCCTGGCTTTCTTCAGGGAAGCTATAAGCAAAATAAAAAATATATTGAACAATGTTGACAACAGATTACACAGTTTACTTGGTTGTGCAACAAAAATCAAAAGGCTTTTAATTTTTTACAATATACTGTGCAACCATCGAATATGACATACACTTGAGGGTATTATTCAACAATATGAAAAATTTTGCAATATTATTGCAAATTGAATATGTATCGTACATATTTTTGCCGCTTTAACGTATACTATGCAATAAATGGCATAATACTTTCAAACAAAATATTGCCCAATTTTTCTGACACTGAACAATGTCACCAATACATTACACAATCCCTGATTGTGCAATATAAATCAAGCCTTTTGATTATGGCCAATATATTGTTAGGCTTTCTAATATGACGTACTCATTAACCATATCATTGTACATTATGAAAAATTTAACAATTATATTGCATGTGTGCAGGGCATTAATATTTTTACAGTGTATGGAGAAACAATGATTCAATTCCGTTCTTTCACAGATAGTCTAATAGGCTTTTTACACTCAAAAACATCTAACATCTACCATCAATTTGCGAATTTTCCCTTAAGAATTAGGTCCCTTTTACATTAACAAAGCTTACTTTGCAAAGTATTGTGTTTGAGGGAGAGAAGGGAAAAACGTTCGTCGTCTATACATAGTCGTATAAACAACAACAAAATAACACAAACTTTGCAAAGTAAACTTTGCGTGTGCAGAAGTGAAACAAAGTTTAAAGAAAAATTTAAAAAACTTTGTTTAAGTAAACTTTGTTAGTCTGAAAGGGAACTTATGCTATATTCACACGGAAACGCAAATTCATGCTTCGCTCTCTCATTCGTGCTTCGCACGCCAATCATGATAAAAACAACGTGCTTCGCCATAAAAAATTTTGAGAGCGAAGAACCTTCTTTTAAGATGCTTCCAAGGTAGATTGAACAGGTACCACTACAAGAACAGCTGATTTAGTAAATTTGAGAATGTGTGCGTCACTCAGACAATATATTTTGACACATGTGACGGATTTTTCTATCAACAATGGGCATGCGTTATGCTGACTTTAGACGACATGTTTTTTACATATGGGTGGTTCGGTGTGTAAGACATATGTTACTTCGCATGTTTGTCAAAATTGTCAATTTACAGACGGTTTATAATATTTGCTTTCACACATACATGTGCAATTACATCTGACATAACCTCTGAGTGTTCACAACAGCTGAGTTTTTTCAGCCAAACCACACTTTTGATAATTTAATACAGCTGATGTCAGATGCCTTGTCAGATGAAAATAGAACACGCTCTAATTGAAAATTTTTCATCTGACTTTGCTTCTGTTAATGTCATCTGATAATGTTTCATATGTTTCACACGGCATGTATCACTTTTGCAGTGGGAAATTTGACAAGTCAGATGTAAAATACATGTCGTCTAAAGTCAGTAAATTTGAGAGAGCTTATGAATGTGTGCGACTCACAGATAATGGATTTGACATATTTCTGGGGTATTTCTACCAACAAAATACATGTGTTTTTCGGTGTTGTATTTGTTTTAGTTATTGTGGTACCTGTAATGAATATGCCTTGGATGCTTCATTTTGAATCTACTTGCGAGGCACGAAAAATTTCTATCTTCTCTAAAGCGGCATGGCAATTTATCAAACTGTTTGATCAAACAGGCATTTTTTACTATATTAGTGCAAAAAACCTCACACGTGAGTTTGACGAAAAACAAAACACTTTTGATTTTCACTACTGATGCTGACGAAATTTGAAGCTTGTTTGATGAGTGGCTGTGTAATTACTTCAAATGTCATTTTTGTTTAGTTTTCGCAGCGACCACATCATTTCTATGGAGACGCACTATTTAAAAAAACGGATGAACGAAATTGAATTTCTTGAAGTTTATCGTGGTTTGCCTGCTTTATGGCGAGTTAAATCGAAGCAATATAGCAAAAGAAATTAAAAAAAATGCTTAGTACGACATATTGCTTGAAACATATACAGAAAAAAACCCAAATGCTAAAAAAAGGATGTCGCACAAAATTTTAACTCTCTTCGAACTGCATATGGAAAGGAGTTAAAAGGAATTAAAAAAGGGAGTAAAAAACTAATTTTCTACAAACAAAATGTTTTTTAATAAATAATGAAACATTTCCACCCAAAAAATCACATGTTCTTTCTTTTTCACAACATCTTTCAAATGAAGCTTAGCACAGCAACTTATCAATGCTGTGCTAAGCAAAACAAAATATTACCAATACATACATGAATTTGATCAAACAGTTTGATAAATTGCCACGGCCCTTAAGTTTTATCGCAGTTCATCGCTAGCTTACCTGAACAAGTTGACAACACCATGGTTGCTAGATGTGACGATTTATCGTCATTTCGACGATTATTGGTGTCAAAAATGGCATTTTGACGACTGGAATTACAAGTTGACACAATTTTTTAGAACTTAAAAAATTTTGAACTTGATCAAGGACTTCGCAGCTTCTGCTACAATATGTAATAAAAGTAAAGAGTAAGAGGGATAGTTATGTCACACTTAATTATTTGTATGTTGATATATTTGGTATTACAAGTTATTTTCAACCTCTTCATCTCCATAATTTATCAAAACAGTCGTCGAAGTAAAAAAACTAATCAAATGGCTACACAGCTTAAACAGCTCGAGTCTCTCTACTTGAAACCAGAGGGACTAGCAACACCGCTCTATAAAAAACGCGCAATAGCAGGGTTTTAAATGAATTAAGCTTTCTATCTCTCTCCCACTTCACCTCCTGTTCTCTCTACACTATCCCTTTCCCAAAGAAGGTACCACATTAATTAATTAACTGGTATGCAATAATTGCCTGATTGTGTTACTTCTCTTAAAAAAAAAAAATATATATATATATATATATATATATATATATATATATATATATATATATATATATATATATATATATATATATATATATATATATATATATATATATATATATATATATATATATAAATTTTAAACACTAGAAAATAATGCTCAAATTTTTATAAAGAAATTAACGGAGTTCAGTGTTTGATGCAAGTAGTTTTGCAGAAGTGAAAATGCAAATTATCGTAGCTTTTTTATAAAATCTTTTGCATTTTGCTTTCTTAAAAATGCTACGATATTTTGCATGTGGAAATGGCATTGGCATCAAACACTGTACTTCGTTTTTCAAACATATTGGTACCTCATATCTCAAAAAAAAGTGAAGCTTAGTGTTCATACTTTCACAAAAAGAAAAACCCTATATTTTAAACTTCACTTCTCCTGTAGTTCATTGCACCTCACAATTAAACAAACTTATTATTATTTTAAACCGTTCATTGCACTTCAAAATTAAACAAAAGAAATAAGACACTGTTTATAATTACTCTGCATAAGAATATCAAAATATCATAAATAATTGCAAGCTTGCAATCATGCATAAATGGTTGTTTTTTGTACAATGAACTTATACTTAAGCAATACGCTTAATAAAGCAAAATTTTATTAAGCAATACAATTAATAGTAGAAAATTTCAATGACATATCAATAAGTTAGTATATAAGAAAGAAAGTTAAATAAAACATTGTTCAATTACATTTTTGCAAAGAAACAAAGTTGTTTTACCAAAAGTGATTTAACCATCTCCACGCAACCAAGTTTCAAGTGCTTGAGTTGCATCAATAAATCTTCCTGGTGAATCGCCTTGAAGATAACCCAAACAGGTTAAACAAAATAGTTTAACCTTATTCATTTACTGAATTAAACACTTAGCGAAATGTTTTTAAAGTTTTTCATATGTTAGCATATATATGGCTGTTATTCGCTTTTAAGCGGTTAACATTTGGTTCTGAAAAGTTTTTTACCCATAAAGATGGTATTAATGAACACTTTTACTTAAGTAACTTGACATTGTTTAGATATGATTATGTTACATTAAAAGAGCGATACGTATCTATTAGTGGTGTTACGAGTATCAATTTTTAATACTCGCGAACGCGAATACGAATATTTGATCAACAATTTTTTATGGCGAAGCACGTTGTTTTTATAATGATTGGGGTACGAAGCACGAATGAGAGAGCGAAGCACGAATTTGCGTTCCCGTGTGAACATAGCATAAGAGTTAGTCTATACCTGATAAATTTTTATCGCGATAAATGTCAAATCGTTACATGCCGTCTACTTTAGACATGAAATGCTGTTAAGACATGATGTTATGAAAGCGTTGTTACCCTGCGCTTACACGTGCAAGTAATTGCATGCAAGTTCTGTGTACGTATTATCAACGAAAATTTCGAAAAATTCTCAACTGTCTTGCAAGTTGCTTGAATGTTTACACGGGCAGGTGAAAGTTCATTTTAAAAATGTCGGCGAGAGCAGAACAACTAAAAAAATTTCTTTATTATTGATATAATTTGCTGTTCATATCCCATAAAATGGGATAGGAATGGTACAAATTTATTAACTTTATAATAATGGGTGATTTTATAAGAACTATCGGAAAGTAAAAAAAAAACACATAAAATTCTGAAAAATGCATGAAATATTTATTTGGATCGATAGTTGGGTCGATATAATTTAATGTTTGAAGATTATTTCATGCAAATGTTGGCCGCGGCTGCGCCTCAAATGGTCCATCCGCTTAGTCCAATTTTGGCATACTCTTTCCAACATTTCGGCCGGTATCTCACGAATAATGTTGGCAATGTTGGCTTCCAGTGCGTCAATCGAAGCGGGCTTGTCGCTATAGACATTAGCCTTAACATAGCCCCACAAAAAATAGTCTAGAGGCGTTAAATCGCACGATCTGGGCGGCCAATTGACTGGTCCCAAGCGTGAAATAAACTGTTCACCGAACTCGCCTCTCAATTGGTCCATTGTTCGCGTGCTGTGTGGCATGTGGCACCGTCTTGTTGAAACCACATGTCATGCAAGTCAAGCTCTTCCATTTTTGGCAGAAAAAAGTTTGTTATCATCGCACGGTAGCGCTCACCATTCACAGTAACGTTGTGATTCGCATCATCTTTGAAGAAATACGGCCCAATGATGCCGCCAGCCCATAATCCGCACCAAACGGTTGTTTTTTGTGGATGCATTGGTAGCTCTTGCAATGCTTCTGGCTGCTCTTCACTCCAAATACGGCAGTTTTGCTTGTTCACGTATCCATTCAACCAGAAATGAGCCTCGTCGCTGAACACAATTCTTCGATAAAAAAAGTGGATCTTCATCTAACTTTTCAAGAGCCCATTCACCAAAAATTTGGCGTTGTGGTAGGTCGTTTGGCTTCAATTCTTGCACCAGCTGTATCTTATAAGGCTTCACACCCAAATCCTTCCGCAAAATTTTCCACGTAGTGGAGTAACAGAGGCCCAATTGCTGCGAACGGCGCCGAATCGATAATTCACGGTCATCACCAACACTGGCCGATACGGCTGCGATATTTTCTTCAGTTCGCACTCTACGTAAACGTGTTGGTGGTTTAATGTCCAACAATGTAAATTTGGTGCGAAAGTTTTTTTTACAATAGCCCGAATAGAAGCCTCAGTAGGTCGATTAAACTGACCATAAAATGGAAGAAGCGCGCGATGAACTTTCTTAACAGAGCACGCATTTCGGTAATAAAATTCAATAATTTGCAAGCGTTGTTCGTTTGTAAGACGATTCATGATTAAATTATAGACCAAACTGAAGATGTTTGACAGTGACACAAGATACAAAACGTGCGTGAGCTGTCAAAACTAGTGTTGCCAAAAAGATAATAGCAAAAAAATCACTCGTTAGTTTCGTGACTTAATTTTGGCTCCATTTTTGATTTTGTTTACTTTTTAATGCAGAGTTGCCAATACAAAAATATTTAATTTTAAGGGAACCAGATAACATTGAATTTTATTCGTATTTTTTCTACGATATTTAAGTTTTAAAATTTCATTAAGTGCTTGATTTATTTATATATAAAGAAAATAATATTAAATTAACTTTTAAACTTACTTAAAATCAGTAAAAATACAATAACATTATATTGCAATCCAGTTAATGTGTACTAAACTGTTGATAGGGTAACACTGTTATATAACTTGTCAATTTACTTGTTGCAAGTGTCAAAAAATCACTGTCTTGTAAAATCCATGGCAAGTGAGCTGCAAGTTGGCTGCAAGTGCGAAAAGTGTAGGTTTATTAGTAAAAAAATAAGACGGTATTGAGTTTTTCGAACTTGCACCTGCACGTGTAAACGCTAAGTTAAAACAAATGCTCTAACGACCATGTTAAAACATGAAGAAATCATTAACATGAGCTGTCTACACTTAACATGAACATGATGTTAGGTGTTATTGTTAGACAATTCATGTCTAATGTAGACGTAGGGTTATCAAGTTAAAAATTTATCTGGTATACACTGCATTTATTAGTGTTATTGCAGTGTCTTGCCAATTTTTTCAGTGCTCAAGCTCAGAAAAATTTGTCTTGATAAAAAAGGTAAACAAACTGTTCGACGTTTCAATTTATTTTCAAAAACTAAAATTTTTACAACATTTTTACAAAAAAAAAAATATATACGAATAAACCAAAATATGGATATTCAACCAAAAACAAATGCCAACAATAATTACTACCTTCTGGCTTCGAGTGGTACTGGTGCCCATGTCTTAATTTTGTACATAAACTTAGCCCGATCTGGGGAATATGGTGAACAGCGATACCATATATGGGCCTTTTTTTACGATATGACAGAAAAAGATATGACATACCATGATACAATAATACAGGTACCACCACGACGACAACATATACAACACCAAAAACACACGTATTTTGTTGGTAGAAACATACCAGAAATATGTCAAATCTATTGGCTGTGTGTCGCACACATTCATAAGCTCCCTGAAAGTTACTAACACATACCCGTTGCTGATAGAAAACTACATGAAATGTGTCAAAATCTATCGTCTGTGTGATGCACACATTCTCAAATTTACTAGAACAGCTGATCTTGTAGTGATACCTGTTTAATGTACCTCGTGACATACTATGTTGTCATTCGTAAGTTTTTTACGATATGACATTAGGATAGGCATACACGGCATAGCTGCCAGAAATGACGATTTTTTACGATATGGCAAAAAACGATATGACATACTGTGTTGTCATATCGTAAGTTTTTTACGATATGACAACACTAAGGAAGTCATTCACAGTTTATGGCTTCCTCAGTGTTGTCATATCGTAAGAAACTTACGTAGCTTGGAGAGAATAGAAGACGATGATAAGCCAACTGTGGTGAAAGCAGAGGATGGTAAGCCCAAAACAATAGCTATTAAACGCAAACCCGGGCCTACTACTGAATCCACTAATAAGGCAGCTGAAGGTAAACCCGAAATAAAAGCTACATCTATACCAGAGCAAGAATCCGATATTCGATTATCGGCGGCGTCTGACCCAAAAAGTTACCAGCGGCGGCTAAGCGCCGGCTGTAAGCCGAAAATTTTCCTCGGCGGCGGCTGAATGAAAAGTGTCGGCTGTCGACTGGCTCACGTAGCATGTATATCTAGCGAAAAGAATGTTTAATATATTATATATTTCTGTCAAGCAATATCTAGTTTTTTGTTGTATTTACACCAAACTTATATTATTTGATAGTCCCTTGTCGGCTGAGTCGTGCGCCGATCACAGCCACTCACATCGGCGGCGGCGCAATTTTAAAACATAATTCGGCGGCGGCTGTTAAGCCGGCTATGCGCCGAACGGCTTCGTGCTCTGATCTATACCTGTTAAACGCAAGCCTGGATCCCCAACAAACTGCGATGAAAAAAACGGAAAATCAAGTAGAATGCAATAATCAATCTCTCATATCGTCTTTGTCAAAGGAAATTGGCACATCTGTACAAGATAAGAGAGCCAAGTCAATAGCTGTCCGAAGAACTTCTCGGGTTATTATTGCAACATCATCTACGATTAATACAACTTCATTAGTAGATGAAGCCATGGATGCCTGGCTAATAAGTATGGATGATAATGCGCAAATTGCAAACGAAATTTTACCCGATGCTATCAAAAAACACTACAGAAGCCGGCATAACACAATTGTTGGTTAGTGCAACCACTTGAGAACGTACCGAAGATATTCGCCTAGTGTACGACGAAACAAATGAGGAAGCTCGACTAAAAGAATATTTGCCAAAATCTTTGGATGTTGAGAAAAATAAGTCAGAAATTTTACAGAAAAGCACAGTAGATCCTCCAAAATCAGACTTCAAGTGGCAATAAAACACCAAGACGAGTAGCCTTAAAACGATTTCTACCCCAAAATCAAAAAAGAAATTGATAGATTAAAACGAAGAGTTTACAACTTCATTAATATTTGCTCATTTATTATATATCACATAGAGTACATATTAAGTTTTGATAATCAATAAAGTATATAAGTATGTGAAATGTAATACGTTAACAACCAACAAATAAGTTGTTCAAATTCAGCCTGTTCATAGAATCCAATACGGATATGGTTTGGCATCATTTTCTCTACAAAACCAGTTGATTGCGTTCATGAAAACTGTTCTTGCTTGAATTTAGGAAATTTCCGTTCAGACATGGAATTAATTGTCCATGAATTGGAGTTCAGGAGCCATTTAATTTATGCATTTAATACCTACAACATATTTTTCCCATCTTTTAATCACTAAAAATTTAACTTTGTAAACGATATTCTACTATGGACCTCTCAATACATGAAGAGTAAAAATGTATGTTCCGTCTTATTTCGGGCATTCTTGTTTTGTCATATCGTAAGTTTTTTACGATATGATACACGGTGTTGTCATATCGTAAAAAAATTACGATATGACAACACAGTACGTCATATCGTAAAAATCTTCACAAATGGCATCGCTGATTCGGACGACCATAGGAATCTCTGTAGAATACTTTAAGCCTCCAACTATTCAATTTATGGGTATTTTTTGTCCATTCCTTGAAAAGGCAACATTTTGCCCGTAAACAGAGAATGAATGAAAAATATCCATAAATTGAAGAGTTAGAGGGTTAAAATATTCTACAAAAACATTATAATGGAATTCTACTATGGGTATATTTTATGTTCCGTCTTATTTCGGGCATTCAAGCTAAGTTTTTGCTGCTCTTGTATTCAGAGACCCATAGTAGAATTCCATTAAGAATGTTTTTGTAGAATATTTTAACCCTCTAACTCTTCAATGTATGGGTATTTTGCATTCATTCTTTGTTTACGGGCAAAATGTTGCCTTTTCAAGGAATGGATACACATAAATTGAACAGTTGGAGGTTTAAATTATTCTACAAAAAGATTCCTATGGGCGTCTGAATCAGCGATGTCATTTGTGAAGATTTTTTACGATAGTATGTACATACATACATTTATTTCTTAATACATACTGTTGTTGTGTTAGTATTATTAAAACCAGTGATGCCATTAGGATACGAAAGATACATTTTTCGTATCTTTTGATGACTACGTACCATGTATAATCCGGACATTTTTCGTATCTTTTGAATCTGTACGCAAAATGTACAGAAAAAAAATATGAAACTTTTCGTCTCGACAAAGTTTTTTAAATTTATCATTTCGTTATGAATACTAAAAAACGCCTTTACTCGTATATTAATTTTTAAAAAATTAATTTGTTTTGGGAACATCCAAAGATAGTTACATATCGACTCCTTAGCACATTATTCACTTTAACACATTATTCACTTTACGTGGAATAAGAGGGTCCTACTTCTGTTAAAAATTTTTTTTATGGAAGATGTCATATTTAAGAATCGTTAAGGTTAATGAACCGTTGGGTGCAGTTTGAAAAAAGCTTTGATATTAAGTAAAATTATTTATATATACCCTAGAGGGAATAGAACCAGCCACAAGACAAGTCACTTGACTTTTCAAGGAATGGACAAAAAATACCCATAAATTGAATAGTTGGAGGCTTAAATTATTCTACAGAGATTCCTATGGTCGTCCGAATCAGCGATGCCATTTGTGAAGATTTTTACGATATGACGTACTGTGTTGTCATATCGTAATTTTTTTACGATATGACAACACCGTGTATCATATCGTAGTTGGCATATCGTAAAAAACTTACGATATGACAAAACAAGAATGCCCGAAATAAGACGGAACATACATTTTTACTCTTCATGTATTGAGAGGTCCATAGTAGAATATCGTTTACAAAGTTAAATTTTTAGTGATTAAAAGATGGGAAAAATATGTTGTAGGTATTAAATGCATAAATTAAATGGCTCCTGAACTCCAATTCATGGACAATTAATTCCATGTCTGAACGGAAATTTCCTAAATTCAAGCAAGAACAGTTTTCATGAACGCAATCAACTGGTTTTGTAGAGAAAATGATGCCAAACCATATCCGTATTGGATTCTATGAACAGGCTGAATTTGAACAACTTATTTGTTGGTTGTTAACGTATTACATTTCACATACTTATATACTTTATTGATTATCAAAACTTAATATGTACTCTATGTGATATATAATAAATGAGCAAATATTAATGAAGTTGTAAACTCTTCGTTTTAATCTATCAATTTCTTTTTTGATTTTGGGGTAGAAATCGTTTTAAGGCTACTCGTCTTGGTGTTTTATTGCCACTTGAAGTCTGATTTTGGAGGATCTACTGTGCTTTTCTGTAAAATTTCTGACTTATTTTTCTCAACATCCAAAGATTTTGGCAAATATTCTTTTAGTCGAGCTTCCTCATTTGTTTCGTCGTACACTAGGCGAATATCTTCGGTACGTTCTCAAGTGGTTGCACTAACCAACAATTGTGTTATGCCGGCTTCTGTAGTGTTTTTTGATAGCATCGGGTAAAATTTCGTTTGCAATTTGCGCATTATCATCCATACTTATTAGCCAGGCATCCATGGCTTCATCTACTAATGAAGTTGTATTAATCGTAGATGATGTTGCAATAATAACCCGAGAAGTTCTTCGGACAGCTATTGACTTGGCTCTCTTATCTTGTACAGATGTGCCAATTTCCTTTGACAAAGACGATATGAGAGATTGATTATTGCATTCTACTTGATTTTCCGTTTTTTTCATCGCAGTTTGTTGGGGATCCAGGCTTGCGTTTAACAGGTATAGATCAGAGCACGAAGCCGTTCGGCGCATAGCCGGCTTAACAGCCGCCGCCGAATTATGTTTTAAAATTGCGCCGCCGCCGATGTGAGTGGCTGTGATCGGCGCACGACTCAGCCGACAAGGGACTATCAAATAATATAAGTTTGGTGTAAATACAACAAAAAACTAGATATTGCTTGACAGAAATATATAATATATTAAACATTCTTTTCGCTAGATATACATGCTACGTGAGCCAGTCGACAGCCGACACTTTTCATTCAGCCGCCGCCGAGGAAAATTTTCGGCTTACAGCCGGCGCTTAGCCGCCGCTGGTAACTTTTTGGGTCAGACGCCGCCGATAATCGAATAATATCGGATTCTTGCTCTGGTATAGATGTAGCTTTTATTTCGGGTTTACCTTCAGCTGCCTTATTAGTGGATTCAGTAGTAGGCCCGGGTTTGCGTTTAATAGCTATTGTTTTGGGCTTACCATCCTCTGCTTTCACCACAATTGGCTTATCATCGTCTTCTATTCTCTCCAAGCTACGTAAGTTTCTTACGATATGACAACACTGAGGAAGCCATAAACTGTGAATGGCTTCCTTAGTGTTGTCATATCGTAAAAAACTTACGATATGACAACACAGTATGTCATATCGTTTTTTGCCATATCGTAAAAAATCGTCATTTCTGGCAGCTATGCCGTGTATGCCTATCCTAATGTCATATCGTAAAAAACTTACGAATGACAACATAGTATGTCACGAGGTACATTAAACAGGTATCACTACAAGATCAGCTGTTCTAGTAAATTTGAGAATGTGTGCATCACACAGACGATAGATTTTGACACATTTCATGTAGTTTTCTATCAGCAACGGGTATGTGTTAGTAACTTTCAGGGAGCTTATGAATGTGTGCGACACACAGCCAATAGATTTGACATATTTCTGGTATGTTTCTACCAACAAAATACGTGTGTTTTTGGTGTTGTATATGTTGTCGTCGTGGTGGTACCTGTATTATTGTATCATGGTATGTCATATCTTTTTCTGTCATATCGTAAAAAAAGGCCCATATATGGTATCGCTGTTCACCATATTCCCCAGATCGGGCTAAGTTTATGTACAAAATTAAGACATGGGCACCAGTACCACTCGAAGCCAGAAGGTAGTAATTATTGTTGGCATTTGTTTTTGGTTGAATATCCATATTTTGGTTTATTCGTATATATTTTTTTTTTTGTAAAAATGTTGTAAAAATTTTAGTTTTTGAAAATAAATTGAAACGTCGAACAGTTTGTTTACCTTTTTTATCAAGACAAATTTTTCTGAGCTTGAGCACTGAAAAAATTGGCAAGACACTGCAATAACACTAATAAATGCAGTGTATACCAGATAAATTTTTAACTTGATAACCCTACGTCTACATTAGACATGAATTGTCTAACATTAACACCTAACATCATGTTCATGTTAAGTGTAGACAGCTCATGTTAATGATTTCTTCATGTTTTAACATGGTCGTTAGAGCATTTGTTTTAACTTAGCGTTTACACGTGCAGGTGCAAGTTCGAAAAACTCAATACCGTCTTATTTTTTTACTAATAAACCTACACTTTTCGCACTTGCAGCCAACTTGCAGCTCACTTGCCATGGATTTTACAAGACAGTGATTTTTTGACACTTGCAACAAGTAAATTGACAAGTTATATAACAGTGTTACCCTATCAACAGTTTAGTACACATTAACTGGATTGCAATATAATGTTATTGTATTTTTACTGATTTTAAGTAAGTTTAAAAGTTAATTTAATATTATTTTCTTTATATATAAATAAATCAAGCACTTAATGAAATTTTAAAACTTAAATATCGTAGAAAAAATACGAATAAAATTCAATGTTATCTGGTTCCCTTAAAATTAAATATTTTTGTATTGGCAACTCTGCATTAAAAAGTAAACAAAATCAAAAATGGAGCCAAAATTAAGTCACGAAACTAACGAGTGATTTTTTTGCTATTATCTTTTTGGCAACACTAGTTTTGACAGCTCACGCACGTTTTGTATCTTGTGTCACTGTCAAACATCTTCAGTTTGGTCTATAATTTAATCATGAATCGTCTTACAAACGAACAACGCTTGCAAATTATTGAATTTTATTACCAAAATGCGTGCTCTGTTAAGAAAGTTCATCGCGCGCTTCTTCCATTTTATGGTCAGTTTAATCGACCTACTGAGGCTTCTATTCGGGCTATTGTAAAAAAAACTTTCGCACCAAATTTACATTGTTGGACATTAAACCACCAACACGTTTACGTAGAGTGCGAACTGAAGAAAATATCGCAGCCGTATCGGCCAGTGTTGGTGATGACCGTGAATTATCGATTCGGCGCCGTTCGCAGCAATTGGGCCTCTGTTACTCCACTACGTGGAAAATTTTGCGGAAGGATTTGGGTGTGAAGCCTTATAAGATACAGCTGGTGCAAGAATTGAAGCCAAACGACCTACCACAACGCCAAATTTTTGGTGAATGGGCTCTTGAAAAGTTAGATGAAGATCCACTTTTTTATCGAAGAATTGTGTTCAGCGACGAGGCTCATTTCTGGTTGAATGGATACGTGAACAAGCAAAACTGCCGTATTTGGAGTGAAGAGCAGCCAGAAGCATTGCAAGAGCTACCAATGCATCCACAAAAAACAACCGTTTGGTGCGGATTATGGGCTGGCGGCATCATTGGGCCGTATTTCTTCAAAGATGATGCGAATCACAACGTTACTGTGAATGGTGAGCGCTACCGTGCGATGATAACAAACTTTTTTCTGCCCAAAATGGAAGAGCTTGACTTGCATGACATGTGGTTTCAACAAGACGGTGCCACATGCCACACAGCACGCGAACAATGGACCAATTGAGAGGCGAGTTCGGTGAACAGTTTATTTCACGCTTGGGACCAGTCAATTTGCCGCCCAGATCGTGCGATTTAACGCCTCTAGACTATTTTTTGTGGGGCTATGTTAAGGCTAATGTCTATAGCGACAAGCCCGCTTCGATTGACGCACTGGAAGCCAACATTGCCAACATTATTCGTGAGATACCGGCCGAAATGTTGGAAAGAGTATGCCAAAATTGGACTAAGCGGATGGACCATTTGAGGCGCAGCCGCGGCCAACATTTGCATGAAATAATCTTCAAACATTAAATTATATCGACCCAACTATCGATCCAAATAAATATTTCATGCATTTTTCAGAATTTTATGTGTTTTTTTTTACTTTCCGATAGTTCTTATAAAATCACCCATTATTATAAAGTTAATAAATTTGTACCATTCCTATCCCATTTTATGGGATATGAACAGCAAATTATATCAATAATAAAGAAATTTTTTTAGTTGTTCTGCTCTCGCCGACATTTTTAAAATGAACTTTCACCTGCCCGTGTAAACATTCAAGCAACTTGCAAGACAGTTGAGAATTTTTTCGAAATTTTCGTTGATAATACGTACACAGAACTTGCATGCAATTACTTGCACGATAAAAATTTATCAGGTGTAGACTAACTCTTATGCTATGTTCACACGGGAACGCAAATTCGTGCTTCGCTCTCTCATTCGTGCTTCGTACCCCAATCATTATAAAAACAACGTGCTTCGCCATAAAAAATTGTTGATCAAATATTCGTATTCGCGTTCGCGAGTATTAAAAATTGATACTCGTAACACCACTAATAGATACGTATCGCTCTTTTAATGTAACATAATCATATCTAAACAATGTCAAGTTACTTTATTAAAAGTGTTCATTAATACCATCTTTATGGGTAAAAAACTTTTCAGAACCAAATGATAACCGCTTAAAAGCGAATAACAGCCATATATATGCTAACATATGAAAAACTTTAAAAACATTTCGCTAAGTGTTTAATTCAGTAAATGAATAAGGTTAAACTATTTTGTTTAACCTGTTTGGGTTATCTTCAAGGCGATTCACCAGGAAGATTTATTGATGCAACTCAAGCACTTGAAACTTGGTTGCGTGGAGATGGTTAAATCACTTTTGGTAAAACAACTTTGTTTCTTTGCAAAAATGTAATTGAACAATGTTTTATTTAACTTTCTTTCTTATATACTAACTTATTGATATGTCATTGAAATTTTCTACTATTAATTGTATTGCTTAATAAAATTTTGCTTTATTAAGCGTATTGCTTAAGTATAAGTTCATTGTACAAAAAACAACCATTTATGCATGATTGCAAGTTTGCAGTTATTTATGATATTTTGATATTCTTATGCAGAGTATTTATAAACAGTGTCTTATTTCTTTTGTTTAATTTTGAAGTGCAATGAACGGTTTAAAATAATAATAAGTTTGTTTAATTGTGAGGTGCAATGAACTACAGGAGAAGTGAAGTTTAAAATATAGGGTTTTTCTTTTTGTGAAAGTATGAACACTAAGCTTCATTTTTTTTTGAGATATGAGGTACCAATATGTTTGAAAAACGAAGTACAGTGTTTGATGCCAATGCCATTTCCACATGCAAAATATCGTAGCATTTTTAAGAAAGCAAAATGCAAGAGATTTTATAAAAAAGCTACGATAATTTGCATTTTCACTTCTGCAAAACTACTTGCATCAAACACTGAACTCCGTTAATTTCTTTATAAAAATTTGAGCATTATTTTCTAGTGTTTAAAATTTTTATATATATATATATTTTTTTTAAGAGAAGTAACACAATCAGGCAATTATTGCCTACCAGTTAATTAATTAATGTGGTACCTTCTTTGGGAAAGGGATAGTGTAGAGAGAACAGGAGGTGAAGTGGGAGAGAGATAGAAAGCTTAATTAATTTAAAACCCTGCTATTGCGCGTTTTTTATAGAGCGGTGTTGCTAGTCCCTCTGGTTTCAAGTAGAGAGAATCGAGCTGTTTAAGCTGTGTAGCCATTTGATTAGTTTTTTTACTTCGACGACTGTTTTGATAAATTATGGAGATGAAGAGGTTAAAAATAACTTGTAATACCAAATATATCAACATACAAATAATTAAGTGTGACATAACTATCCCTCTTACTCTTTACTTTTATTACATATTGTAGCAGATCGCAGCTTGATCCTTGATCAAGTTCAAAATTTTTTAAGTTCTAAAAAATTGTGTCAACTTGTAATTCCAGTCGTCAAAATGCCATTTTTGACACCAATAATCGTCGAAATGACGATAAATCGTCACATCTAGCAACCATGGTGTTGTCAACTAGTTCAGGTAAGCTAGCGATGAACTGCGATAAAACTTAAGGGCCGTGGCAATTTATCAAACTGTTTGATCAAATTCATGTATGTATTGGTAATATTTTGTTTTGCTTAGCACAGCATTGATAAGTTGCTGTGCTAAGCTTCATTTGAAAGATGTTGTGAAAAAGAAAGAACATGTGATTTTTTGGGTGGAAATGTTTCATTATTTATTAAAAAACATTTTGTTTGTAGAAAATTAGTTTTTTACTCCCTTTTTTAATTCCTTTTAACTCCTTTCCATATGCAGTTCGAAGAGAGTTAAAATTTTGTGCGACATCCTTTTTTTTAGCATTTGGGTTTTTTTCTGTATATGTTTCAAGCAATATGTCGTACTAAGCATTTTTTTTAATTTCTTTTGCTATATTGCTTCGATTTAACTCGCCATAAAGCAGGCAAACCACGATAAACTTCAAGAAATTCAATTTCGTTCATCCGTTTTTTTAAATAGTGCGTCTCCATAGAAATGATGTGGTCGCTGCGAAAACTAAACAAAAATGACATTTGAAGTAATTACACAGCCACTCATCAAACAAGCTTCAAATTTCGTCAGCATCAGTAGTGAAAATCAAAAGTGTTTTGTTTTTCGTCAAACTCACGTGTGAGGTTTTTTGCACTAATATAGTAAAAAATGCCTGTTTGATCAAACAGTTTGATAAATTGCCATGCCGCTTTAGAGAAGATAGAAATTTTTCGTGCCTCGCAAGTAGATTCAAAATGAAGCATCCAAGGCATATTCATTACAGGTACCACAATAACTAAAACAAATACAACACCGAAAAACACATGTATTTTGTTGGTAGAAATACCCCAGAAATATGTAAAATCCATTATCTGTGAGTCGCACACATTCATAAGCTCTCTCAAATTTACTGACTTTAGACGACATGTATTTTACATCTGACTTGTCAAATGTCCCACTGCAAAAGTGATACATGCCGTGTGAAACATATGAAACATTATCAGATGACATTAACAGAAGCAAAGTCAGATGAAAAATTTTCAATTAGAGCGTGTTCTATTTTCATCTGACAAGGCATCTGACATCAGCTGTATTAAATTATCAAAAGTGTGGTTTGGCTGAAAAAACTCAGCTGTTGTGAACACTCAGAGGTTATGTCATATGTAATTGCACATGTATGTGTGAAAGCAAATATTATAAACCGTCTGTAAATTGACAATTTTGACAAACATGCGAAGTAACATATGTCTTACACACCGAACCACCCATATGTAAAAAACATGTCGTCTAAAGTCAGCATAACGCATGCCCATTGTTGATAGAAAAATCCGTCACATGTGTCAAAATATATTGTCTGAGTGACGCACACATTCTCAAATTTACTAAATCAGCTGTTCTTGTAGTGGTACCTGTTCAATCTACCTTGGAAGCATCTTAAAAGAAGGTTCTTCGCTCTCAAAATTTTTTATGGCGAAGCACGTTGTTTTTATCATGATTGGCGTGCGAAGCACGAATGAGAGAGCGAAGCATGAATTTGCGTTTCCGTGTGAATATAGAATAAGTTCCCTTTCAGACTAACAAAGTTTACTTAAACAAAGTTTTTTAAATTTTTCTTTAAACTTTGTTTCACTTCTGCACACGCAAAGTTTACTTTGCAAAGTTTGTGTTATTTTGTTGTTGTTTATACGACTATGTATAGACGACGAACGTTTTTCCCTTCTCTCCCTCAAACACAATACTTTGCAAAGTAAGCTTTGTTAATGTAAAAGGGACCTAATTCTTAAGGGAAAATTCGCAAATTGATGGTAGATGTTAGATGTTTTTGAGTGTAAAAAGCCTATTAGACTATCTGTGAAAGAACGGAATTGAATCATTGTTTCTCCATACACTGTAAAAATATTAATGCCCTGCACACATGCAATATAATTGTTAAATTTTTCATAATGTACAATGATATGGTTAATGAGTACGTCATATTAGAAAGCCTAACAATATATTGGCCATAATCAAAAGGCTTGATTTATATTGCACAATCAGGGATTGTGTAATGTATTGGTGACATTGTTCAGTGTCAGAAAAATTGGGCAATATTTTGTTTGAAAGTATTATGCCATTTATTGCATAGTATACGTTAAAGCGGCAAAAATATGTACGATACATATTCAATAATCTTGTTTAATGAATGGCCCACTTAAGCAACCATATATTTGCAATAATATTGCAAAATTTTTCATATTGTTGAATAATACCCTCAAGTGTATGTCATATTCGATGGTTGCACAGTATATTGTAAAAAATTAAAAGCCTTTTGATTTTTGTTGCACAACCAAGTAAACTGTGTAATCTGTTGTCAACATTGTTCAATATATTTTTCATTTTGCTTATAGCTTCCCTGAAGAAAGCCAGGGGCCAAGTATCTCCATGTCACCACTTTTGTCGACAAGTCTGATGACTTTTTGGTGACGTTGTCAACGAATCTTCAACAATTTTTATTTTAGCTTTAATGAGAAGAGAAGTTCTTAACAGCTAGAAAACGATTTTTATGGTCTCATTTTCATGTGTTGAAAATATATGCGGCTGAACGGAAAACTAAAAATTTTCATAAAAATTCTAATTTATTGGTCTTTGCTGGTAAAAAGTTTCATATGTGTTGACTAGAATCATTAAAATGCACTAGTGAATCTCTGGTACCAGTGCCTCCATATTGTCCCATAAGAACCACCTGGTCTATAGTAAGTCAACAGTTCCGATGTCAGTAGTGGAATCTCAATGAAAAGCACATGTCAAATGTATATAGCACAGAACATTGCCTGGGTACAATTAGTCAGTAGTACTGGTGACAATGTCAATAGTGAATCAGTACAATTTTACTATCGACATTTCCTGCATGGTTATGTTTACTATATATTGTGAGAGAAGTTGCCTCTTATATTATTTGAAAGTATTGTGCAACCTATGGAGTAGTACAGGGCAAAACGACAATAATGAAAAATAATAATGTATTCAATAATGTAAAATGGAAAGTTTAAAATATAATTTATCTCTCAATGATTGTCGCGATTTAAATGTTTAAGCATATTGCAACCTCAGTCCTGTTTTGCCGCACAGACCATTTAAGTATGGGGTATACATATTTTGAATACCCTCTTTCAGAATCCGAAAACTGTTTCGCGAAATTGTTCCTGGTTTCTGAGATATCAAGCATTCATTGTGCTCCATATCATGAATTTTGGTAAATTTTTTGTAAAAAAATATTTTTAAATAAAAAAATAGAAATCAGAAATCAAGTAAAATACCAAGTTTCATCGATTTTAACTTTTTATTCAATGTAAATATCTTTTCTTATAACATTTATACGCTTATTTTCAATAAAAAGTAGAAAATTTCATCTCAATAACAAGTTACTCAATACACAGCAGTTAATATACACATAGAGCACAAAAAGCTACTTTTTACAAATAAAATGAAAAAAGTGCTTACCGGTTTTTAACCGGATTGATAAAATTTCACAAAAATTTGTATTTTACATGAGATCTTCTTTGTTGTTTTTATCCATGCCGACTTTTTGGCATGTGGGCTAAACCAATGATGAGGTCGCGATATGTGTCCTACTTATTTTAAGCTATGTTTCCGCTGGCCTGGTCTTTAATAAAACATGTATTTTTATCAAGGTTGGCAACCGATTCCGTAATAAATACCGCTACCGATTCAATACCGTTTTAAATGGAATACCGGTATCTATACCGATACCGTAATTCTTTTCGGTTCAAAAATAAAGGTAGTCAAACACCGTTTTATGCAATACCGGTATCATACCGGTATCATCATTTCGGTATGAAAAATTTTATTTTACTTCACGAACTAAAAACTTTAAACTTGTAGTAACTGTTCTTTTGTTTAATTTTTCATTTATTAATCAAAATGATGATGTTTGTTAAATTAACGTACTGCCAATGGAACACAGTTTTCATTTTGTATTTTACTTACAGTTCACACGTGCTGTATTTAAATCATGATGAACGTCACCCAGAGTGGATTTCATTATTGTCAATTAAAAAAAGTAAAATACTAAATAGATTTGTCTGAATTTTTAAACAATTGTATCGGTGGAGGTAAGTCTTTTGGAGGAGGAATCGTGTCTTTTGAAGGCAATATCTGAACTTAGGAGCGGAGCTACAGTGGAAGAAAGCTAAATATCTCTGGTGTGAAAAACTTTATACCGGCCGATTTGAACGATTTCAGGCGTTTTAGATTTTGATAGATAAGACAACAAATGTTGGTATTAGCGTTTGTATTGTATGTCTTATAGTTTAAGAGATATTTCACTTCGATATTATAATTTTTAGTTTTTTGTATAGATTTTTTTTACTTTTTTTTAGAGTTATAAAACTATTTATATATGTTGATGGAATAATGTGTTATATTTTTAACCTTCAAAATGTATATAGGATAAAGTTTGCTGGTGATCCCTTAATGAATGGCAATGATACATATAGAATATATATATGTATAGTGTCCTATGGTTCCTATTAGGAACAAAGGCATGGATATACCTAAGAAATAAAAGAACCAACTTTGTATATCATATAGGATGTAATTTTTTTGAAGTGAGTGAAGATAAATACGCCAAGTTAAATATGTTTTTGACGTAAAGCTTTACGTCATTACGTACTTGCCAAATATGTTTTTAATTTGGAATATATTTGCAAATTTAGAATTTGTGACAAAAGTGAAATATGTTTCCCTTTTTGGGATTCTAGGAGGGAATAATTTTAGTTGTGACCATACCAAACGAGATAAATAAATGGGATGTACATCAAATTGATGGTAATTCACTCCCATTCAGTAATTTACAACAATATTTGCTTATACTACATAAATGACCAAATTAACTACATAAATGACCAAATTACTGAACTTCTGATTCTGGGAAGGAATTATTTTAGTTGTGGCCATACCAAAGGAGATTAATGAATGTATTTTACATCAAATTGAAGGTAATTCATTCCCATTCAGTAATCTACAGCAATATTTGCGAGTACCAAAATTTTGTTTAAATAAATGGCCAAATTACTGAACTCCTGATTCTGGAAAGGAGTACCAAAGGAGATTACTAAATGTGTTATACATCAAATTCAAGTTAATTCGCTCCCATTCAGTAATCTATAACAATATTTGGGAATACCAAAATTTTGTTTAACTAAATGGCCAAATTACTCAACTCCTGATTCTGGGAAGGAATAATTTTAGTTGTGTCCATACCAAAGGAGATTACTAAATGTGTTATACATCAAATTGAAGGTAATTATGGTATTCCCAAATATTGTTGTAGATTACTGAATGGGAGTGAATTACCTTCAATTTGATGTATAATACATTCGGGGTTCATTAATTGTCCATTTAGTTAAACAAAATTTTGGTATTCACACATATTGTTGTAAGCAGTGTTGCCAGTATATGTTTTTTTAAAGGCCACTTCGTGCAAAAGAAAATTCCTGGGAAGCACTGGTGTCTCAAATGTTTCGTTTTAACCAACACAAAATGTATATGTATCTGTCCGATTTTCCCTACGTTCCTATTTCAATGACTAAATTACCTACATGGAGGGATATTTCCCTCCGTTTGGCACCACTGGTTGTAGATTACTGAATGGGAGCGAATTACCTTCAATTTGATGTACAGTCTATTTAGTAATCTCCTTTGGTATGGCCACAACTAAAACTCTTCCCTCCCAGAATCCCAAGAAGGGGAGACATATTTCACTTTTGTCACAAAAACTAAAACATATTTGCCAAATATGTCCCACATTAAAAACCTATTTGG
Organism: Panzeria rudis; assembly: GCA_956483635.1. NCBI lineage: Eukaryota > Metazoa > Arthropoda > Insecta > Diptera > Tachinidae > Panzeria > Panzeria rudis. Next base: position 65,903,962 of record OY101449.1, read on the forward strand.
CAAATATGTAATGACCTAAGGCGTAAGACGTAAGAAATAAAAAAATTAAATAAAATAAATTATTACGCTACAAATACCTGTAAAAAGTTATGTTTTACGCTTTCCGAAAGTAACTCTTATGCCTCTAACACTATGTGTAAGTACATATCTCTTTTGAAAGACCAAAAAAATTTTCCATATATCATGTCTACCTTTTCTCTTTTTTACAACAATATTTTATATTTTCAAATACTCTCAGGCTGCTAATATAACGACCAAAAATACATTAAATGACTGATATTGTAAGTCATAACTTTGGATTTTTGGCATTTTTGATAGGTAAGACTCCGCATATTTTGAAAAAAAATTTAAGAAATCAGGGAGACAATTAGTTACATATTGTTACGTTTTTAGTCCTTTACATAAAAACGGTTTTATTATTTTCACAGGATTCGTTGAATTGCAATAAAATAAAACACGGATATTTATTTTACAAATAAATTCTCAGTAACACTTTATTTATTACTTTAAAAACACGTACAACTAAACGCGATGTACACACTAACTATTCTTGGCGATGTTTACTCGTCTAAGTTTAAAAACACACTCCTTTCTGTCGTCTGGCAGCCTCCCCTTATATAGTCAATTATAAAACCTTCTGGTAACTTCGCTAACTTTCTGGAATACAGCCGTCTCGCTTTATCTTTAACTGTACTGTAATTCAGGTCTCTTTTCATCTTTAAGTGTACGGCATGATCATTTTGGTCTTGCTATGGTGCAATGTATGTGCGTGTGTAGATGCATGAGATTATTCTTCTGTTTGTTTATCTTCGCACACACACATACTCTAATGCTTGCAACTTAACAAATTACGCTGTCATCAAGTCTACATCTCTTGCAGTTTAAGTTTAATGTCACTGTTTGTAATTGCGATTAAGCAGTCTCGAATAATCTTGAAAGTTCTAGCTACCGTTTCCTGAAGATTCCGGAAACTTCCATTTTCCGTTATTTTGAATTCTATTGGCAGTTGTCGAGTGATGCCAAGTTTAATTGTGGTACTTGGTTGCCAGGTTTTGATTTTATTACAGTGATTTAGGGGTATAAAGCAGATAATGATCGGGTTGTCAGTTTGTGTCGTTACATTTGAATCTGCATTTTCATTTCGTAACACTGCCGCCCACTTAAGCCTGTTCGTCCCGAATAGGCACACAATCACCTTTTCCATAGTGCGCCAGTCGTTCCAGGTGTACGATTTTCATTTTGGACCTTGGGCTGTTGTACTTCTGTATCCTATAGACGACATCGTTCAACCTTTTAATAACCTTATACGGTCCATCCCAATGAGTCTGCAATTTTGGAGACAATCCCTTCTTTCGTTGTGGGTTGTAAAGTAGAACCAATTGACCCTCATTGAATCCCTCAGAATTTGCAGCTCGGTCATATCTAGCCTTCATCTTGTCACTGGCCATTCTAATTCGGTTGCGTACAAATTCATGTAGCTCATTTAAATTTTCTTGCTCTTGGGAAGAGCTGGTGCCTTCTTCACTTGTTGGTGTAGGCTTAACGCCAAATTCCAAATCACCAGGCAATTTTAATTCCGTCCCGAAGACAATTTTAGCAGGTGTTCGTGATGTCGAGTCATGTACAGCTGACCTATATGCCAACAAAAATTTGGAAATGTGCTCGTCCCAGTCCCTTTGATGCGCGCTTACCACTTTTCGCAGGTACTCCTCTAGAGTGCGATTAAATCTTTCTACCATGCCATCGGACTGTGGGTGCAGCGGCGTCGTTCTTGTTTTCTTTATCCCATATAATTCGCATATTTCCCGGAATATAGCAGACTCGAAGTTTCTACCTTGGTCAGAATGTAATTCTATTGGAACACCATAGCGACATACCCAGTTGTTGACAAATACATTCACAACTGTCCTTGCTTCTTGATTGGGTATGGCATATACTTCTGGCCATTTACTAAAATAGTCCATCACCACAAGAACATAGCGATTCCCGGCGTCGCTGATGGGAAAAGGACCTGCTATATCCATTGCTATCCGCTCAAATGGTGCACCTGAGTTGTACTGTTGCAGCTGTCCTCGACTTTTTCTTGCTGGTCCTTTTGCTGCGATGCACTGTGGGCAGTTTGCTATCCAGTCGGCTACGGCTTGTTGACATCCAACCCAATAAAAACGCTGTTTTAGCTTCTCCAGCGTTTTTGTCACTCCCAGATGACCGCCACTAGGACCATTGTGAAACTCATGCAAAACCTTATTCACCTTGGAGGATGGCACAACTATTAGGTTGGAAGCCATTTTACCATCTGCACTTTCCCATACGCGGTACAAGCACCCGTTTATCAGCTTCAGGCTATTCCACTGAGCCCAATAAGATTTCACAAGTGGGCTTTCAGCTGATATTACATTGCGAGCAGGTCTTCTATTTTCCTCTTTGGCTGCTATAATTGTCGCCAATATGGTGTCGTTTCTCTGTGCCGCTGACCAGTCCTCATCGGAATCGATGTGCGTTAGCCGAACATCAATAACGCATTCCTTCTTTTCGGCCTTAACACAATGTCTGCACTCCAAGCTGCAGGGCCGTCGTGATAAAGCATCTGCATTGTTATGCTTTACGCCCCTTCTATACTCGATGCTGAAGTCGTAGCTTTGAAGACGTTCAATCCAGCGCGCTAGCTGCCCTTCAGGATTTTTAAACTGCAACAGCCATCTCAATGCAGAATGGTCGGTCCTCAGCGTAAAGTGTTGGCCATACAGGTACTTATGGTAGTGTTTTATGCACTCCAACACTGCCAAAAGCTCACGTCGTGTCACACAGTAGTTTCTCTCAGGCTTTGAGAGTATACGGCTATAATAGCCTATCACTTTTTCTGTGCCATTGACAACTTGCGACAACACACCTCCTATGCCATAGCCGCTCGCATCGGTATCAAGCAAAAATTTTTCTCCAGCTATGGGGTAGGCTAGTACTGGTGACGTACTCAGTAAATCCTTTAGTGTCTGGAACGCATTCTCCTGCTGTTCGCCCCAGTGATACGGCCTCGACTTCTTGGTCAGCTCATGCAGGCTTGCAGCGACGTTGGCAAAATTTGGTACAAAGCGTCTGTAGTAGGTACAAAGGCCCAGAAAGCTGCGCAGTTCATGAAGATTTTTCGGACGAGGCCAGTCCTTTACTGCTCGTATTTTATCTTCATCCGTTGAGATTCCGTCTGCCGTAACTCGATGGCCCAAATACTTTACTTCTCTCTGGAACAATGCACATTTCTTCACGCTAAGTTTTAAACCAGCTGATGATATGCGTTGAAGAACCTCTGCCAAATTTTTGAGGTGCTCATCAAAAGTCTTTCCCATCACGACGATGTCATCAAGGTACACCAAGCAAGTCTTCCAGTGAAGTCCCTTCAGCACTCGTTCCATTAGGCGTTCAAAAGTAGCTGGAGCATTGCAGAGCCCGAATGGCATAACTTTAAACTGCCATAATCCATCGCTCGCGCTAAAAGCAGTTTTCTCCTTATCTTTCTCTGCAATCTCCACCTGCCAATATCCGCTTTGTAGGTCCAACGTGGAGAACCATTTCGTTCCAGCCAGCGTGTCTAAAGTGTCGTCAATTCTTGGTAGCGGATAACTGTCCTTCTTAGTAACGTCATTGAGCTTTCTGTAGTCAACGCAGAATATCGTACTGCCATCCTTCTTTTTGACTAAGACCACGGGCGAACTCCAAGGACTTGCAGATGGCTCGATTACACCATTCCGCTCCATTTCATGGACAAGTTCTTTTACCTCATTCCGTTTTGCTAGGGGTACACTTCTGGGTGGCTGTTTGATCGGCCTCGCTTCGCCTGTATTTATTTCATGTTTCACTATTGCCGTTCTCCCTTGGCTTTGATCTTTCAAGGCGAAGACGCTGGTGTGCCTTTTTAGCAGCTGTTTAGCTTTATTTCTATCAGGAGCTGCTAATCCTGCTACCCACATCCCCACATGCTCTTCAAATTGTTCACGTTCTTTTGCGGACATATTGGCTGGTTCTGGCTTTCGCTCGCAGTTTATTATTGCCTCTGGTGGAGTACATTGGCCCATAGCAGAATTTCCGCTGACGACTTTTTCGTTGCCTGATAAATTAAGTACTCTTATAGGGATCTTTCCTCCTTTGCAAGTTTTTACGAGGGCTTTTGCTGTTAATAGCTCGCTCTTAATTTCTGTTGGTTCTACTACCCACAACCGATTGTCCTCACAATCTCCCTCCATGCGTGCCCATATTACTGATTCAGACTGCGGTGGTATAGTCTGGTTTTCAATAGCAACTAGTTTCCTTACGTGCGTTTGATTGTCATATCCAACATCAAGCGGTATTTCAACATTACGCCAAATCATCACCTTTTGCCCCATATGCAGGTTTATGCCATGGTTTATCATAAAATCTGCTCCAATAATAACCTCGTCAACAATATCGGCAACGATAAACACATGTTTTACGCTTATATTGGCTATAGTCACCTTTGCTTCAGTCTTACCGTAGACAGTGGCAGGCTCCCCAGTAGCTGTACGTAGTCTTATATTCCTTAAAGGTTCACACTTCCCCTTCACTATATCGGGCCTTATTATTGACTGCGACGCTCCTGTGTCTATGGTGAAGATGTGCTTTTCGCCGTTGATGTATCCACATGCAGTAAGGTTGCTATTTTTCTGCTGCATTACTGATATGGAGATTGTGGGGCCGTCGTTTGTGGGAGCTAGCTCTTGCCCCTTAGTGCTAGCTCGTTTTAGTTTAACGGGGACTCTTGTGTTGTTTGTTGGTTCACCCGTTTACTATTCCTTGGTGGCGAAACAGATCTGGCTCTTTTTCTTGGCGCCTTGCAGTTGCGCTGGAAGTGGCCAACTTTGCCGCAGTTATAACACTTAGCTTTTACTTTGCCGTCCTTCTCCGCCAATGCTTGTCTCACTGCCTCCTTGATGCTAGAGACTAGATCACTCTCATTTTCGGCAATGACTTCCACGTTCCGCACCTTGCACACCTGTGGCTTCCAAATCACCCTAGCAGTCTCCTGAGCTAGTGCAAATAAAACCATTTCTGCGAATGTAGCCTTTTGTGTAGCACACACTGCAAGCTTGATGTCAGGATCACGGATGCCATTAACAAACGCCTCTGTTTTGACATGATCCAGGAATGGGTGGTTTTCACCTGGATACGTAAGCTGCACTAACCGCTCAATTTCCATTGCGAAATCTTGTAGAGACTCATTGGGCTTTTGTCCTCTACATCGCAATTCCATTCGGTATATATCTCGCTTATGTTCGCCACCATATTTCCGCTGCAGTGCCGCCATTATGTCATCAAAATTATTTCTGCAGCTCCCTGGTACGGTTTCAAGTACTTCTGCTGCGGCTCCTTTTAAGGCCAAAATCAGCTCTATGGCCTTTTCTTCACTGTTCCAACCATTTTTGCTGGCAACTGTTTCGAACTGGAACTTGAAGATGTTCAAAGGTGCGCTGCCATCGAAACAAGGCGTCTTTACTCTGCTGGAAGCCTCTGGAATAACTCTCACTGGCCCTCCTTGACACTGAAGATTAACAATTTTTGCTTCCAAGTCATGCAATTTCTCGTCCACATCTTTTACATGCACTTCGACGCCACCAATTTCTAGGCTATGAAGTTTATTCTCTAGTTCTGAGAGTTTCTCGTCAAATTTGCTGACTTGTACTTCAATGCCATCTACTCTTCTATTTATGGCCTCAGAAATTTCTTGAAGTTTCTCATTTGTGGTCTTAGATGTTTCTTGAAGTTTCTCATTTGTGGCTTTAACTTCAGCTAGCACCCTCTCGTTGTTAGCTCTAGATGTTTCTTGAACTTCAGCTAGCATTCTCTCATTGTTGGCTCTAGATGTTTCTTGAACTTCAGCCAGCATTCTCTCATTGTTACCTCTAGATGTTTCTTTAACTTCTTGAAATTTTTCCATCATAGCGGCGAACATTGTGCTTAAATCCATGTTGCTTGTCGTGGCACGAGTACATACCTCTATTTCCTCTTTATCCTCAAATTCGTATGTCCCGATGTCGATGCCACGCTGCTTGAACTCATCTATCAGCCTCTTCTGAAGTTCCACTTTATTGCCTGTTGCTGGCAGTTCCAGCTTACTCAGCTCTTTTTTTAGCTGCTCAACTTTTAGCTCTTCAAACTTCATGGCTTCTATTTTTTTTAAAACGTCCTTTTGTAATTTTTATTTTAATTAATAATGTTTTTTTTTATTAATGTCCTTTTTATTATTATTAATGTCCTTTTTATTAATTAATAATGTCCTTTTTTATTTTATTAATTAATAATGTCCTTTTTATTTTATTTTGCAATCCCACTTCTGACACCAATTGTTACGTTTTTAGTCCTTTACATAAAAACGGTTTTATTATTTTCACAGGATTCGTTGAATTGCAATAAAATAAAACACGGATATTTATTTTACAAATAAATTCTCAGTAACACTTTATTTATTACTTTAAAAACACGTACAACTAAACGCGATGTACACACTAACTATTCTTGGCGATGTTTACTCGTCTAAAGCGGCCTGGAGACTATCAAAAAAAGTCATCAAACACAAGGTTGTGTGCGTGCGGTCGTTGTTTTTCGGGTACACGTATTTGTTGTCGGCTCTGTTTGAAGAAAATCAAAAAGTTTTGATTTTTATTTTGACGGCTGATTTTTTGTACGTCTCCATTTGTGTTTGACAAAAAAATTTTATTTTTCTGTGTTTTTCGTCGCAACAACATCGCGGGTAAACAGTAAAAGAAAAATAATTTGTTTTGTGTTTTTCACCTGTGTTGTGTTCTTTTTTCATTAAAAAATAAAAAGATAAATAAAATAAAAAATATAATATTGCAAGTAAAGCAAATATTTTTCAATTGTGTTGTGCTTTTACCGCAAGAACTTTGAATATAAAAAATTTTCAATTCTGCTTTGGTATTTTCATCGTCCGACATTTTTTCAATATGTTCACTACAACGGCAAAATACAAATTGTGTTTGAAGTTTTTATTTGTACGTCTCTTTCAAATGCTACAATCACACGACACCCACACATATGCAATGTTTGATGCCTTATTTTGATAGTCTCCAGGGCCCTTAAGTTTAAGAACACACTCCTTTCTGTCGTCTGGCAGCCTCCCCTTATATAGTCAATTATAAAACCTTCTGGTAACTTCGCTAACTTTCTGGAATACAGCCGTCTCGCTTTATCTTTAACTGTACTGTAATTCAGGTCTCTTTTCATCTTTAAGTGTACGGCATGATCATTTTGGTCTTGCTATGGTGCAATGTATGTGCGTGTGTAGATGCATGAGATTATTCTTCTGTTTGTTTATCTTCGCACACACACATACTCTAATGCTTGCAACTTAACAAATTACGCTGTCATCAAGTCTACATCTCTTGCAGTTTAAGTTTAATGTCACTGTTTGTAATTGCGATTAAGCAGTCTCGAATAATCTTGAAAGTTCTAGCTACCGTTTCCTGAAGATTCCGGAAACTTCCATTTTCCGTTATTTTGAATTCTATTGGCAGTTGTCGAGTGATGCCAAGTTTAATTGTGGTACTTGGTTGCCAGGTTTTGATTTTATTACAGTGATTTAGGGGTATAAAGCAGATAATGATCGGGTTGTCAGTTTGTGTCGTTACATTTGAATCTGCATTTTCATTTCGTAACAATATGGTTGTGCAAAATTAAAAATGGTAAACATAATCTGAATTTTTCAAGAACTCTGTTGCGCTTGAGCCACCTCTACACATTTTTCAATCTGTCTAAAAATTGGAACATAATAGTTTTTAAGCTAGTCGTATATTTCTATGGGGCTAGAACGAGAATCGGAGCAATTTTCTATATATAGGGATAACCTAATGTATATATAGAAATATAAAATATTTAAATTGGTTGTTTTGTTGCCAATACTAGTCAGTTTTTGTTTATTATTATTAAAGAAAACATATTTAAACAGCATTTTGTTCAGTTTAATTAATAACATTGTAATACCGGTATCATACCGGTATTAAAGTTTCGGTAGCGGTATATACCGATACCGATACAGTTAAAATACCGCTACCACTACCGATACCGGAATAAAAGAAAAAATTAATACCACTACCGCTACCGTTATTCGTTTCGGTTGCCAACTTTGATTTTTATATTAGAATATATGAACATTTTATTCAAAACCAAACATAGTATTAAACCATTAACGAGTTTCATAGCATTAAATTTTTTGCCACTAAAGATTAAGCATTATATTTATAAAAATTTTTAATGAATTTTAAGTGCAATTTATATAACATTTTTCATAAAAAATTTGTTTAGCTACTACGTTAGGGTCTTTTGATGACCCAATTCGTATTTAACATTACCGTATTTCTAACTGGTGGAATATATTTGAAAGTTCTTACTACTCAGTGCAGCAATTGTTGAAATATATTGAATTCAATTAGTTTTATCACCATTTTAGGCTTAGACAAGTGTTTACACATATCATGTTCGGGTCATTTTATGACCCTCTATCATTTTTGTAAAACGAATAATATGTATATAATATAATATGTCTATATTATATGTTTTTTGCATTTGTCTTTCACCTCTTTGGTGTTTTACATGACAACAAAACAAACAAAATAAGAATGACCGACAAAACGCCAAAAAACTAACGCATGGTTATAGAAAGAAAGTCAACAAAAACCCTTAGTGCAGAGTCATCGTCTGGAACACCTCTCTGTTGCGAATGCACTGGAATGCGTTTACAGTTATCAATTTTGTATTCAATAACAACGAAGCCAAATACTTCTAGTTCTGCACTAAATTTCATAGTGATCAGTTGCTATTGTAAATCTAAGTTTATAGACGATATATTTTGATAAAACATGGAATCTACACATACTGTAAGTATATATAATCTTAATTTTTTTTTCTAAATTCATACTAGTATTTATACGATAAAATTCTTTTTTGCATTTACTTGGCCATAATGTCAGCGTGCATGACATTGGTGCATTCTTGAGTGACCTTGAAGACGATGTAAGTGATGATGGTGATGCTAATTTTGTACTTGAGGAAGACGAATGTTTATCTTCAGAACAATCCATTACCAGTGGCACAGAAGCCTTCAGTTCATTGACCGTAACTAATGGCACAGAATTGTTTGATAAAGATCGGATGATAAAGTGGACAACAATACCTTCTTTGCAATGTCTAAGTCGTGCAGCAAGTGAAAATATTCTTCAAGCAAAACCTGAAGTGACTTCTTATGCTATTCATCGTATTTCGAAAATTCGTGATACTTTTGATGTATGCCTTACAGAAGCTATGAAAAGGGATATAATTCACTACAGCAATTTGCAAGGAAGTGCTGTTTTCGAAAATTTTCAAGCTATAGATGCTTTTGAGTTCGTTGCTTAACTGCGACTTCTTATACTTATTGGTATTTATTTACAATATATTTTTTCTATTATAATTGTATAACGGACATACTATTCTTTTAGGAGTCTACCGGTCATACGGTGAAAGGCTTAACTCCCTGTGGGAAGAGTTTTATGGACGTCCTTTTTTAAGAGCAATCATGTCTTTGGAGCGATTTAGCAATATTTCTCGTGTACTAGCATTTGACGATAGGCAAAGAAGAAGATCAGAACAAAAAGGCGATAAACTTGCTCCTATTCGCACATTTTATGAGCAATGGACTCAAAACTTGCAACTGCTTTACGTTCCAAGTGGTAATATAACGATTGACGAACAGCTTATTCCGTTCCGAGGTAGATGTATACAATCCAAGTGAACCTGGGAAATATGGCATGAAAGCGTGGATAGCAGCGGATTCTGACACCGCATTTTGCTTACAGTTCCAAATATACTTGGGCAAAGTGGGAGACAGTGCTGAAAGGAACCAAGGCGAACGGGTTGTTCTAGACTTACAGCATGTTTATAGAACCCAATATGCCTAAAATACGCGTATAAAACCTGACGTTTATCAAGTTTGCGGTTGTATAACGCGAATGTCATTTTATTTTTGTAAAAAACGTAACAAGTGACAGTTTTTTGGGTTTGTGCAACGCGTTTTTTGCTGTCAAAACAAAAAAAAGTGCGCGAATGCAAAATTACATTCGTCGGTGGAAGAAAATTACAAATTATGTAAAAAAATTATTCTCTGTCTACATACTTCAGAATTATCTCTGAATAAAAATATAATTTGATTGAAAAATTAAATTAAAACCGCACAAAAAACTCATTCATAATTTATAAATACTTTTGCTTCTAAAATAAAATGGATATTTCCGCAAAAAAAAAGTGAGTGTTGTTACAAATAGGAAATTTGTATTTGTTTTTTATTATTGTAAGTGATAATTATAGCATAAGGTTGACAACAGCCATGCAGTTCCAACAGCTGGTGAGCTGTATGGAAGAATTCCCACATTTGGCTACTGGAAGCCCTCAATTTGGTAGCAGCAAAGCTGCTATGGAGCAATCGTGGGACATGGTTGCAAAAAAAAAATAAATGCGTATGGCCCTCCTGCTAGAAGTGGAACTGAATGGAAAAAGGTATGGCATACAACTGTTAGGACAAAATTTTCAAATTATTTCATTGTTTTTGGAAGTGTCGACAGACTATCCCTATTTAAAATGTATTTTGGAAAAATTTCCATAAAACTTGTTGCAGGTTTGGGCAGACCTTAAGTGCCGCCTTAAAAAGAAAATTGCTGACAACAACAAAAGCCTGCATGAAACAGGTGGAGGACGTTGTCGTGTCAGTAACTTGACCGAGCTTGAAAATGACATAGATAGAATATGTAATATGTCGGCAGCAGCAGCTCCAGCCGGAAAGGTTTTTGGAATGTCCATGGCAAACAGAAATCCACAATCAGTGGCAATGTGCAAAAAAGAATATACCGTTTCCATCTCCACACAACAAACTGCTTTTGATTCAACTCCACCGAGAGGCAGCCAAAAAATTGCGGTTGTTACCCCCACTTCAGCAGCGAAGTTTCTAAAACAACCTCAAGGGCAACAATCCACACAGAAATGGATTATTTTGGACACGTCGCCTCGCAGCCAGACAAAATTACCAAAAGAAGTGTATCGGATGGAAAAGTCAACACCAATAACATCAACGCCACATATTCACGACTGTTGGAATTCTACTTCTGAGCCAGCAGTCAGCGACAATTGTTTTAACAATAATTTTTTTCCACAGGGAAGCGATTTTAGTAGCAGCAAACTAGTTTCAACAGCTCCAACACAAACAAATGTTCAACAAAACCGCAAATTTAATGCAAGTCGGAAGAGAAAGCATTGCGAAACTGCCACAGAAAAGGGTGAACGGCTTCAACTTCTGCATCAACAGTCAAAAATTCAAGCTGAAACTCTTAGCGCTATAAAGATTCAAGCTGAAGTAGCTAAGGAATGTGCGAAAGCTGTAAAGGAATGCACGGAGGCAATTAAAGCACAATCGGAGTCTCTCAAAGTTATAGCTGAATCCATCAAATTGATGGCGAGAGCTATGTGTGATGTGTGAAGCCAAGTATTTCTTTTTCCTTTCAAAAAATTTGTTTTGAAGTAATGGTGAGCAGCACTTTGTTCCCACACGAAGGCATCGTGATTACGACCTGGGTGTCTGGCGTCTACAAATTGTATCACCATATTATGATCACATATCTATTAAATTATTAATCACGGAGAGTTTATAGCATCTTCTTTGAAATTCAAGACAGAAATACACTTACCACCATTGCATTTATGCTATAAAAGCCTTTGTAGTTGTGGTATAAATGCATTAAATGTTTTCCTGGGGATTTAATGCGCACATGTGTTCCGTCAACACACCCAACAACACCCGGAATACCACCTTTGCTATAAAATGTTTCCTTTGTTCTGTTTTCGGTTTCTGTACTTTTTCCTATATTAATCCATTTAGAGCACAGAATATCTTCAAAAACATTCAAGCATTCCTCAATAACTTTTGAAACTTGGGACTTGCACATTGATGATGCCCATTCGTTTCCAATGGATGCTTGGTATCCACCAGTTCCAAGAAAAGTCAGAAACGTTGCAAGGGCATTTGACGGAAGAATGTGTGTATTTCTATACGCTACTTTCATTTTCGGCGCCATTTCTTCTAATAACACACGAAATACTTCTTTGTTAACTCTAAAGTTACCTACAAAGCTGTTTAACAATATTAAAGATTGTATTGCCATAAAACATGTTGACTTATATGCTTACCGATCTGCCGGCAACTCAAGAACGTTTGATGCGTCTCTCAAATTTCTTCTCGTCAAACGAGTGTCTTCGCAATCACCATCACTTGAATCACTAGAAAACCCTAATTCCACTGACCCGAACATTTTTATTTTTGTAATTAATAAAAAAATTATTTCAACAAAACACAATTTTATATATTAAATTTTGTTGTTTATTTACAAAAATCAGCTGTTTTTCGTCTTGCCGCCAAAAAGGGTTACCTTTTTTAATGACAAAAATACCAATTTCATATGAAAAAATATAAACAAATAAAAATTATTTACAGAAAGGTAACACTGTGATTTGACACTGTATTGCTAAGTGCGCCACACGACGTAAGACGGACGAAAAAAAATTAACGTGTTCTATAAATGCAAATTCTTACGTATTCGTGCATGTGCCATTCGTGCGTCTCTTGATTTTGACGTGTTCTATAAACATGCTGTTAGTGTCTTCATACCGTGGACGAAATGCAACAACACAAGAATTGCGTAAGCTTCCAATACACTCAAGTAATTTTTTTTCATGAAAAAGAAACTGTAGTTTTGTATGTGCCTAAAAATACAGAATGGTTTATTTGCTTAGCACTCTTCACCATAACAGCAACATTTTGGAAGATCATCCAAAAAAATTCCGGAAATAATTGAATACTACAACTCGACAAAAGGCGGAGTCGACAAATTGGACCAAATGGTTCGTACATACTCGTAAAAATGAAAAACCAATCGGTGGCCAGTTGCCCTGTTCTCTAATTTATTAGATATTTCTGCTCTCAACGCTTTTATAATATGGACCGAAATATATCCTGAATGGCAAAAAAATAAGCTGCACAAAAGGCGCCTCGGTGAAGTCTTAGCTCAAGAACATATCAAGAGGCGTAGTCGGCTTCCTCACGCAGAAGCCTCTGCATCATTGGTACGAAGAATTCGAGAAGAAGACAGTATATCACTATTGTAGTTAAACACTTGCAAACATTTTACTATGTTTTTATACATTTATAAAAACAATATTGCTTTGATATATTAATTCAATACTGTAATAAATAATTTTCAGCATTGTATTTTAGACTTTCATATTAGAATAAATTCACTTTCCTTTTTATAAATAAATATTTGTTTTGAACTTAAACCATAACATATTTGTGGCGACGAGGATAATGGCAACAGATCCTAAAATTCTTGAATTACTTAAAAGCAGGGCGAAATCCTAGCTATATTGTCCATGGGGGGTTCAACAAACCAAGAACAATTAATGGATAAATTATCAAACTGTATTTCAGAATTTTCGTTTGACCCAACAAATTCGATTACTTTTAACGTTTGGTACAGCCGTCATGAAGATATATTTTTAGTAGATGGTAAAAACTTAGACGATGCAGCTCGAGTAAGACTTTTGATGAGAAAGTTGAATACTATCGCTTATGGGATATAGTCAACTGATGATTTTTCGGTTCAACGCCGTTGTAGAATTTTTATTATGGCTTGTTTATCTGGCTGTGCCAATTACATTCCCATTTAATTTCAATTTTGTTTTAACCTACGTTCATTGTTATGTAAATAGTGCAAAACAAAACTTAAATAATTTTCTTTGCATTTTGTATGAAAAATATGCTGCATACCTTAAATAGTGGCTTGTAAAGCAAACCAATACTCAGTAGACGTTAAACTTGTGGATATGAGCCAAAGTCAATGCTCGATATTTCAAAAACCATAGCCGATTGCGTGAAACAGATTTTGGATTCAGAAAGAGGACATCTGAAATATATATATCGCGTACCTAACTCAATTTTTTTAAAAATGGTCGGTGCGCCAAACCAATAATAAGCTGACGATATGCTGCCTACATTCTTCCGAAAAATGTTAGGAAATTTCGTTTGCTGAAACAATAAAAATCCTAAAAAGCATGTTTGGTATGCAAGAGTCCTTGTTCAGCATGCGGTATAAATGCCTTCAAACAGTGAAAACGCCTCAAGAGGATTTAGTATCTTATGCAGCACGAGTTAATGAATCATGTGAGCAGTGGAATTTATCGGAAATGAATGCAGATCAATTCAAATGTCTAGTTTTTGTGTGCGGGCTACAATCTCATTCAGATATGGAAGTCCGTATGAAATCTCTATCAATTCTTGAGGATGACTCAAGTCAGACAGTCGACAAATTAGTGGCAACGGCTCAAAGAATGATGAATCTGAAACGTGACACTGCTATGGTGGAGGAAAACACAACGTCAGTTAACGTCATCAAAAGAAATTCAAATTTTCAAAAATCCAAACATGATGACAATAAGATAGTTCTAAAGACTCCATGTTGGAACTGTGGCTCAATGCATTACTCAAAACATTGCACATACGTCAATCATAAATGTAGTCAATGCAACGTTGTTGGTCATAAAGAGGGATACTGCAAAGCACCAGGCAAAAATAGTTAATTTAGAAACAAATTTTCATATAAGAAGAAACAAAAGAATTATAAGAGCAAATCAGGCTGTCTACAATCAAATGTTCTTCAAATCAATAAGATTTCACACGCATCCAGGCGAAAATACGTCATGGTCAATATTAACCCTTTATCTTCTGATCAGCATAATCAGGGGTTTGATGTTAAACTTCAAGTGGATACAGCATCAGACATCTCAATGATTGGAAAATCCTTTTGGATAAAAATGGGAAAGCCTGGAAAGCATTTCAATAATCGTTTTATAACAAGTGCTTCAAACAACAAAATCAAACTTTTAGCCGAGTTTGATTGTCAAGTCAGGCTAAAAGGTGGAGTACAATTATGTAGTTTTTCTGTTGTAGAAATTGATACGCTTTTAATATTTGGTACAGATTTGTGTGATATTTTTCGCATATGGGACAAACCATTAAATAAAATTTGTTGCCAAATTAAGCAAGCTGAAGTTGGTGCAGATGTTCTGAATCAAATACGAACAAATTTTGCTGATATATTTCAAGACATTCCAGCAAAATGTACAAAAATAAAGGTTCAACTACACCTTAAGAAAGACATTTAACCAATTTTTAGAGCTAAGCGGCCAGTGGCGTATGCAATGCTTCCTCTAATAGAAGATGAAATTACCCGTCTACAGTCATTGGGAATAATTTCACCCGTCGATTTCTCGGATTGGGCAGCACCAATTGTAGCTGTAAAGAAACCGAATGGAAAAATTCGTATTTGTGGTGATTATTCAACTGGACTAAATGATAGTTTGGAACCACACAAATACCCACTTCATCGCCCAGAAGATCTATATGCAAAATTGGCTAACAGCTGTCTGTATACTCACATTGATCTCTCTGATGCTTATCTCCAAACAGAAGTCACATCAGGTTCAGCCAGGCTTCTTACAATAAACACACACAAAGGACTATTTACTTTCAACCGGCTAGCTCCTGGTGTAAAAAGTGCTCCAGGTGCTTTTCAGCAAATCATGGATACAATGCTCATTGGTATAGATGATGAAGCAGCTTATATCGACGATATAATTATTGGTGGCTCTACAGTTGAAAAACATTTGGAAAATGTCAACAATGTTTTGGAAAAACTACGTGAGTACAATTTTCATATAAAGTATGAAAAGTGCAAGTTTTTCGCCAAAGAAGTGAAATATCTTGGCAACATAATGTCAGAAACTGGTTTACGACCTGATCCTGATAAAATAGAAACTATTTTGGTTTTACCACCACCAAAATCTATATCGGAATTAAGATCATTCCTAGGCTCAATAAACTATTATGGTAAATATATTCATCAAATGACTAATCTTAGAGCACCACTTGATAATCTTTTGAAAGATAATGTCACATTTGAGTGGAATTCAGCATGCCAAAGGTCATTTCAACAATTCAAAAATCTATTGTGTTCAGATTTACTACTAACGCATTACAATCCAGCATTGCCAATAAAGGTTGCAGCAGATGCATCAGGTAAAGGTGTTGGTGCGTTCATTTGTTACGTCTATCCAGACAAGGCAGAAAAAGTCATTGCTCATGCTTCACGCACACTCACACCAGCTGAGAAAAACAATTCTCAAATTGAGAAGGAAGTCCTTGCCTTAATATTTGCCGTAAAGAAATTTCACCGTTACATATATGGTCGACAATTCATATTGTGTACTGATCACAAACCTCTTTTGACGATTTTTGGTAAGAAATCTGGTATTCCAGCTTATGCAGCAAATAGATTGCAACGTTGGGCGTTAACACTTATGATGTATGATTTCAAAATCGAATACGTTAATACCAAAGACTTTGGTTGTGTAGATGTTCTATCAAGACTCATCGACTCTAACATGAAACCTGATGAAGATATCATTATTGCCTGTGCTACGTTGGAAGAACATTGTTCAGAAATGTTAACCGATCATTTTAATTCACTGCCAATAACTTTCAATATGGTTTTACATGCAACAAGTAATTGCAAAACACTTCAGTCCGTCATATCAGGAATTAACAATGGATGGAACAACAAGTTATCGTCAACACTTACTCCATACTATTTGAGGAGAGATCAACTAAGCGTAGTTCAAGGATGTCTTATGTTTAACGATAGGATTGTAATACCAGCAAAGTTTAGGAACTGCATTCTGAAAGAACTTCATCGAGGGCATCCAGGTAAAGAACGAATGAAGTCTTTAGCAAGAAGCCATGTTTACTGGCCTGGTATCGACGAAGATATAGTTACTTATGTCCGTAATTGTCATCAATGTGCTGTAATTTGCTCTGCGCCAGTTAAACATACTCTACAATCATGGCCTTTAGCAAATAACCCTATGGAACGCATTCACATAGATATTGCTGGTCCCTGTAATAGTTTGTATTACTTTGTTGTTGTGGATGCTTATTCAAAGTGGCCTGAAATATTCGAAATTTCCAATATTCTATCAGTAACTGTTATTTCAAAACTCACTGAAATGTTCGCAAGATATGGAAACCCTGATACTATTGTTTCAGATAATGGTACTCAATTCGTAAGTTCTCAATTCAGCAAATTTGTAGTAGATAGAGGTATCACACATCTTAAGACTGCACCATATCACCCACAATCAAACGGGCAAGCTGAACGTTTTGTTCAAACGTTAAAACGTGCTCTTGAAAAACTCAAAAACGAAGGTACAAGTAAAGAGAACTTGGAAACTTTCCTCCAAACTTACAGATCAACACCAAGATTGGATTCGAAGTCACCAGCAGAACTATTTCTAAATCATAAAATTAAAACCAATTTGGATTTACTCAAACCTCAAGAGCAAGCACCTATTAAACGTAATATTCAACAAGAGATAATTTTCAATAGAAAGCATGGAGCAAAAGCTAAAAGCTTTAAACCTAGTGAAAAAGTGTATGCTCAAATTTTCAGAAACAACAAGTATATATGGGTATCTGGTTCAATAGTGGAACGTGTAGGAACTGTTAACTAGAACGTACTAGTTAATGACAAAAACAAGCAAAAACTTATTCGTTCTCATGCAAATCAAATTAAGCGAAGATTTGAAACTAATGAACAAACAAACTCAACAAATTTACTATTGGAAATGTTTGATCTACGTAGGAACTCAGATGTCGTTCCAGTATTTCAATCTGATCTATCCTTAGAAGAACCTGATCAACAGATTTTACAACCTGATCTACAAAATGAAATACGATGTGAGGCAGAAACTGATTATGATTCTAATGTTCAACTAGAACCGGACTCTTCATTTCACTCAACATCGGATTTGATTGAAACTGATGTAATGTCATCACCTTTGACTAGCACATTAGAATATTCCAGACCCAAAAGAAACCGCCAACCTCCTGGATGGATGAAAGACTACAGCGGTACTTAAACAAAGGGAGATATTGTATTTAAACACTTGCAAACATTTTACTATGTTTTTATACATTTATAAAAACAATATTGCTTTGATATATTAATTCAATACTGTAATAAATAATTTTCAGCATTGTAATTTAGACTTTCATATTAGAATAAACTCACTTTTTATAAATAAATATTTGTTTTGAACTTAAACCATAACAATCACCATCTACGAATTCGCCTTCTCCAAAACGACAATGGGCTAGTGAACGGAAAAGGTGCAAATTTTGCCCGTCAAAAAAGGAAAAAAGACCTCTACTGAGTGCATATCTTGCAAAAAAAACCTGTTTGTCCGTCACACAATCACTCTAACGACGACATATTGCATTGATCACAAGCCTTAAAAATAATTTTGAAATGTACAAATTTGAATTTTCTCAATAAAAAGATGTGGGGTCAAAATATGACCCGAACATAACATGTGCATTTTTTATATATATATATATATATATATATATATATATATATATATATATATATATATATATATATATATATATATATATATATATATATATATATATATATATATGAAACCAGCGATATAAGTGTATACTTAATTACTGGAACGTGAATTTATTAACTATTGCATAAATAATTAAACCTGAAATTGAAATAAACCGGAGTATATTAATTGTGAAATCTCAAAAGAAAACCTTGTTATTCCTGGAAAAGTTCTCAACAGGTGAGCACTGCAGAAAGAAACCAGTCACATCAAGGCATACTAATTCTTTATCCTTTCTTAAACAAACTCCCAAAATTATATTTGTTCAACTACGAGCAATTATAATTAATTCCTTTACAGATTGGCCCCTCGCATCTCAAGTATCAACCTTTCTGCCATCTATATCCATATATTTGCAAAGCCCTGCAAAGTAGGTATTCATATAGTTTTTTAAAACGTTTTATTTGCACATACTCACATAGAATAAATGTACATATACGAAAGAAATTTGTTCAGACAAACTACTGAAATGTCGTAACGAACTCGTTAAGACATTTCGTTAGTATGTCTGATTTTAGACAAAATACCGAAATATCTTAAAGAACTCGTTACGATAAGTCTGACTTCAGAAAAAGTCGGAGCTTTTTGTTTGGTGGGATATTACTACATTTAAAGTCGATGTGAAGAAACCATACTCTGAAAAATTTTTCCTACTCAGTTGTATATAATAGTAAAAAAGTAGTAGGTGCTGAAAAGTTCCATAAAACGTCTTTAATACGCACTTTTCTAACCAATTACAGCATGCACTGTAAAAATAATATATTTTTTCAACATGAACTGTAAAAATATTAATCCTAAATAAATACATGATAAAGATTAATGCATAATGGAAAATTGATTTATTTTCACCCAATATTTTTGCAAAAACAAAAACGAACAAAAGTTTTAACCCCATGTTCACAACAGAATAAAATGTATTTGAAATCTATTTTAACCCTGCTACTATGTTAGAAAAAATGCACATGTTATGTTCGGGTCATATTTTGACCCCACATCTTTTTATTGAGAAAATTCAAATTTGTACATTTCAAAATTATTTTTAAGGCTTGTGATCAATGCAATATGTCGTCGTTAGAGTGATTGTGTGACGGACAAACAGGTTTTTTTTGCAAGATATGCACTCAGTAGAGGTCTTTTTTCCTTTTTTGACGGGCAAAATTTGCACCTTTTCCGTTCACTAGCGCATTGTCGTTTTGGAGAAGGCGAATTCGTAGATGGTGATTGTTATGGTTTAAGTTCAAAACAAATATTTATTTATAAAAAGTGAGTTTATTCTAATATGAAAGTCTAAATTACAATGCTGAAAATTATTTATTACAGTATTGAATTAATATATCAAAGCAATATTGTTTTTATAAATGTATAAAAACATAGTAAAATGTTTGCAAGTGTTTAAATACAATATCTCCCTTTGTTTAAGTACCGCTGTAGTCTTTCATCCATCCAGGAGGTTGGCGGTTTCTTTTGGGTCTGGAATATTCTAATGTGCTAGTCAAAGGTGATGACATTACATCAGTTTCAATCAAATCCGATGTTGAGTGAAATGAAGAGTCCGGTTCTAGTTGAACATTAGAATCATAATCAGTTTCTGCCTCACATCGTATTTCATTTTGTAGATCAGGTTGTAAAATCTGTTGATCAGGTTCTTCTAAGGATA
Organism: Panzeria rudis; assembly: GCA_956483635.1. NCBI lineage: Eukaryota > Metazoa > Arthropoda > Insecta > Diptera > Tachinidae > Panzeria > Panzeria rudis. Next base: position 65,924,231 of record OY101449.1, read on the forward strand.
GATCAGATTGAAATACTGGAACGACATCTGAGTTCCTAGGTAGATCAAACATTTCCAATAGTAAATTTGTTGAGTTTGTTTGTTCATTAGTTTCAAATCTTCGCTTAATTTGATTTGCATGAGAACGAATAAGTTTTTGCTTGTTTTTGTCATTAACTAGTACGTTCTAGTTAACAGTTCCTACACGTTCCACTATTGAACCAGATACCCATATATACTTGTTGTTTCTGAAAATTTGAGCATACACTTTTTCACTAGGTTTAAAGCTTTTAGCTTTTGCTCCATGCTTTCTATTGAAAATTATCTCTTGTTGAATATTACGTTTAATAGGTGCTTGCTCTTGAGGTTTGAGTAAATCCAAATTGGTTTTAATTTTATGATTTAGAAATAGTTCTGCTGGTGACTTCGAATCCAATCTTGGTGTTGATCTGTAAGTTTGGAGGAAAGTTTCCAAGTTCTCTTTACTTGTACCTTCGTTTTTGAGTTTTTCAAGAGCACGTTTTAACGTTTGAACAAAACGTTCAGCTTGCCCGTTTGATTGTGGGTGATATGGTGCAGTCTTAAGATGTGTGATACCTCTATCTACTACAAATTTGCTGAATTGAGAACTTACGAATTGAGTACCATTATCTGAAACAATAGTATCAGGGTTTCCATATCTTGCGAACATTTCAGTGAGTTTTGAAATAACAGTTACTGATAGAATATTGGAAATTTCGAATATTTCAGGCCACTTTGAATAAGCATCCACAACAACAAAGTAATACAAACTATTACAGGGACCAGCAATATCTATGTGAATGCGTTCCATAGGGTTATTTGCTAAAGGCCATGATTGTAGAGTATGTTTAACTGGCGCAGAGCAAATTACAGCACATTGATGACAATTACGGACATAAGTAACTATATCTTCGTCGATACCAGGCCAGTAAACATGGCTTCTTGCTAAAGACTTCATTCGTTCTTTACCTGGATGCCCTCGATGAAGTTCTTTCAGAATGCAGTTCCTAAACTTTGCTGGTATTACAATCCTATCGTTAAACATAAGACATCCTTGAACTACGCTTAGTTGATCTCTCCTCAAATAGTATGGAGTAAGTGTTGACGATAACTTGTTGTTCCATCCATTGTTAATTCCTGATATGACGGACTGAAGTGTTTTGCAATTACTTGTTGCATGTAAAACCATATTGAAAGTTATTGGCAGTGAATTAAAATGATCGGTTAACATTTCTGAACAATGTTCTTCCAACGTAGCACAGGCAATAATGATATCTTCATCAGGTTTCATGTTAGAGTCGATGAGTCTTGATAGAACATCTACACAACCAAAGTCTTTGGTATTAACGTATTCGATTTTGAAATCATACATCATAAGTGTTAACGCCCAACGTTGCAATCTATTTGCTGCATAAGCTGGAATACCAGATTTCTTACCAAAAATCGTCAAAAGAGGTTTGTGATCAGTACACAATATGAATTGTCGACCATATATGTAACGGTGAAATTTCTTTACGGCAAATATTAAGGCAAGGACTTCCTTCTCAATTTGAGAATTGTTTTTCTCAGCTGGTGTGAGTGTGCGTGAAGCATGAGCAATGACTTTTTCTGCCTTGTCTGGATAGACGTAACAAATGAACGCACCAACACCTTTACCTGATGCATCTGCTGCAACCTTTATTGGCAATGCTGGATTGTAATGCGTTAGTAGTAAATCTGAACACAATAGATTTTTGAATTGTTGAAATGACCTTTGGCATGCTGAATTCCACTCAAATGTGACATTATCTTTCAAAAGATTATCAAGTGGTGCTCTAAGATTAGTCATTTGATGAATATATTTACCATAATAGTTTATTGAGCCTAGGAATGATCTTAATTCCGATATAGATTTTGGTGGTGGTAAAACCAAAATAGTTTCTATTTTATCAGGATCAGGTCGTAAACCAGTTTCTGACATTATGTTGCCAAGATATTTCACTTCTTTGGCGAAAAACTTGCACTTTTCATACTTTATATGAAAATTGTACTCACGTAGTTTTTCCAAAACATTGTTGACATTTTCCAAATGTTTTTCAACTGTAGAGCCACCAATAATTATATCGTCGATATAAGCTGCTTCATCATCTATACCAATGAGCATTGTATCCATGATTTGCTGAAAAGCACCTGGAGCACTTTTTACACCAGGAGCTAGCCGGTTGAAAGTAAATAGTCCTTTGTGTGTGTTTATTGTAAGAAGCCTGGCTGAACCTGATGTGACTTCTGTTTGGAGATAAGCATCAGAGAGATCAATGTGAGTATACAGACAGCTGTTAGCCAATTTTGCATATAGATCTTCTGGGCGATGAAGTGGGTATTTGTGTGGTTCCAAACTATCATTTAGTCCAGTTGAATAATCACCACAAATACGAATTTTTCCATTCGGTTTCTTTACAGCTACAATTGGTGCTGCCCAATCCGAGAAATCGACGGGTGAAATTATTCCCAATGACTGTAGACGGGTAATTTCATCTTCTATTAGAGGAAGCATTGCATACGCCACTGGCCGCTTAGCTCTAAAAATTGGTTAAATGTCTTTCTTAAGGTGTAGTTGAACCTTTATTTTTGTACATTTTGCTGGAATGTCTTGAAATATATCAGCAAAATTTGTTCGTATTTGATTCAGAACATCTGCACCAACTTCAGCTTGCTTAATTTGGCAACAAATTTTATTTAATGGTTTGTCCCATATGCGAAAAATATCACACAAATCTGTACCAAATATTAAAAGCGTATCAATTTCTACAACAGAAAAACTACATAATTGTACTCCACCTTTTAGCCTGACTTGACAATCAAACTCGGCTAAAAGTTTGATTTTGTTGTTTGAAGCACTTGTTACAAAACGATTATTGAAATGCTTTCCAGGCTTTCCCATTTTTATCCAAAAGGATTTTCCAATCATTGAGATGTCTGATGCTGTATCCACTTGAAGTTTAACATCAAACCCCTGATTATGCTGATCAGAAGATAAAGGGTTAATATTGACCATGACGTATTTTCGCCTGGATGCGTGTGAAATCTTATTGATTTGAAGAACATTTGATTGTAGACAGCCTGATTTGCTCTTATAATTCTTTTGTTTCTTCTTATATGAAAATTTGTTTCTAAATTAACTATTTTTGCCTGGTGCTTTGCAGTATCCCTCTTTATGACCAACAACGTTGCATTGACTACATTTATGATTGACGTATGTGCAATGTTTTGAGTAATGCATTGAGCCACAGTTCCAACATGGAGTCTTTAGAACTATCTTATTGTCATCATGTTTGGATTTTTGAAAATTTGAATTTCTTTTGATGACGTTAACTGACGTTGTGTTTTCCTCCACCATAGCAGTGTCACGTTTCAGATTCATCATTCTTTGAGCCGTTGCCACTAATTTGTCGACTGTCTGACTTGAGTCATCCTCAAGAATTGATAGAGATTTCATACGGACTTCCATATCTGAATGAGATTGTAGCCCGCACACAAAAACTAGACATTTGAATTGATCTGCATTCATTTCCGATAAATTCCACTGCTCACATGATTCATTAACTCGTGCTGCATAAGATACTAAATCCTCTTGAGGCGTTTTCACTGTTTGAAGGCATTTATACCGCATGCTGAACAAGGACTCTTGCATACCAAACATGCTTTTTAGGATTTTTATTGTTTCAGCAAACGAAATTTCCTAACATTTTTCGGAAGAATGTAGGCAGCATATCGTCAGCTTATTATTGGTTTGGCGCACCGACCATTTTTAAAAAAATTGAGTTAGGTACGCGATATATATATTTCAGATGTCCTCTTTCTGAATCCAAAATCTGTTTCACGCAATCGGCTATGGTTTTTGAAATATCGAGCATTGACTTTGGCTCATATCCACAAGTTTAACGTCTACTGAGTATTGGTTTGCTTTACAAGCCACTATTTAAGGTATGCAGCATATTTTTCATACAAAATGCAAAGAAAATTATTTAAGTTTTGTTTTGCACTATTTACATAACAATGAACGTAGGTTAAAACAAAATTGAAATTAAATGGGAATGTAATTGGCACAGCCAGATAAACAAGCCATAATAAAAATTCTACAACGGCGTTGAACCGAAAAATCATCAGTTGACTATGAGCCGCCAATTAAATAAAATAAAGTAAAATTGTTCAAGATTGAACTGTTGTATATAAAACAAAATAAAGCGGTTTTATTTAACTGTCAAGTTGTTTTAACGAGTTCTTTAAGATATTTCGGTATTTTGTCTAAAATCAGACATACTAACGAAATGTCTTAACGAGTTCGTTACGACATTTCAGTAGTTTGTCTGAACAAATTTCTTTCGTATATGTACATTTATTCTATGTGAGTATGTGCAAATAAAACGTTTTAAAAAACTATATGAATACCTACTTTGCAGGGCTTTGCAAATATATGGATATAGATGGCAGAAAGGTTGATACTTGAGATGCGAGGGGCCAATCTGTAAAGGAATTAATTATAATTGCTCGTAGTTGAACAAATATAATTTTGGGAGTTTGTTTAAGAAAGGATAAAGAATTAGTATGCCTTGATGTGACTGGTTTCTTTCTGCAGTGCTCACCTGTTGAGAACTTTTCCAGGAATAACAAGGTTTTCTTTTGAGATTTCACAATTAATATACTCCGGTTTATTTCAATTTCAGGTTTAATTATTTATGCAATAGTTAATAAATTCACGTTCCAGTAATTAAGTATACACTTATATCGCTGGTTTCATATATATATATATATATATATATATATATATATATATATATATATATATATATATATATATATATATATATATATATATATATATATATATATATATATATATATATATATATATATATATATATATATATATATATATATATATATATATATATATATATATATATATATATATATATATATATATATATATATATATATATATATATATATATATATATATATATATATATATATATATATATATATATATATATATATATATATATATATATATATATATATATATATATATATATATATATATATATATATATATATATATACTTTTAGTTTTAGCGAAGTATTTAAATTGGTTTGGACTCGCAAAGCGGTTGACTGCTCGATTGACAGATCGTAAGTGATGAAATTAAAAACGAGCGATGCATCTATGACTTCGGTCTTAGAACGAAATGGTTAAAAGTATAACACTTAAACTTTCACCATGATCGATATAAATGCTACCAGACTGACTTAGTTTGTAATATATACAGTTTCTGCTACTAATGCTTAACTTATATTAATACGACATGTTAATATAAAAATTATGTTAAGAGTTTACCTATTTCGCAGGACATAATTTAAGTGTTCAAACTGGACACTATACAAATTTTATTTATATGTAAGTAAAAACCGGTGAAAAGTTTTCACATTGTTTTGAATAAATATAATAAATAAAGAAAAAATTTTAAAGTACTATTCATTCGCCAATTACAGTTTTGAGTCTAAATTTTACGACTTTTCGGTAAAATCTTCCGATTTCGAAATGAAATCGTTACGATTTTTGTATGAAAAGGTTGACACGACTTCGTAACGATATGTAGCTACGAAATCGTAACGATATGTCGGTACGAATTCGCAACGACGTGTAGGTACGAAATCTATACGACATGTCGGTACGAAATCGTAACGATATGTAGATACGATTTCTTAACGAATTCGTTTAGAGTTTTCTTCAACTTTTTTAATAATTGTTTATATAAAAAGTATTTTCCATCATTTTATTTATTCACTTCAATATTATATGATTTAATGTAATATAACATAAAAACTATAATTTAAATTGAAAGATTAGAGTCGCAAGCCTTTTTAATGACTTTTGCTGTCGGTTATTTGTGGTGTCACAATATTTCTTTGTTTTCATCTACATAGCTTGTCTGGCTATAATTAATTGTTAATGCGTGAATCTGCAAAAATGTAGAAAATTTAGTATTACATATGTTATTTACTTCTATTTGAGCTTACAAAGTACCTTTAAAAATCTTAATATATCTAAAATTATTCACAGCAATGTGTAGAGTCTGTTTTCCTAGCCGGCCTTTGGCCGAAATTAAGAATTGTTTCCTCTATGTATGTCGAATAGTGGCTTCGCTGAGTAAAGATTTCCTTCTGATAGTGTCTTCGGCCGAGCTTAAAGGTTCTCTTCTCTATGCACATATGTCGAATAGTGGCTTCGCCGAGTAAGGATTTCCTGCAAAGACTCTTGTCCATAAAAATTTACACTCAAAACTGTAATTGGCGAATGAATATTACTTTTAAGTTTTCTTCTTTATTTAATATATTTCTTCAAAACATCTGAAAACTTTTCACCGGGTTTCACTTACTTATAAATCAAATTTGTATTGTTTTTTTAGAGTTTTATTTGCACATACTCAGATGAAATGGGAGACTAATGGAGAAGAGATGCGAACGCAAATGCCACATTTGTGCATATAGCCAATCCTTCTCAAAAGACAACCTCACCCACTGTCCAGCACGGACTTGGTGTTTCCTGTTAACGCAAACGAGGCTCTGTCGTCCGACCATGGGCGGTATAACCCTATACATCGCCAGCACGGAAGAAATACCGCTGCAAGTATCAGCATGCCTGGTTGCACTGTTGGCAGCCCCAACTCCAGGATCGGACGTTTGGCCTAATCTGCCACTCGTCTTAAATTAAAATGGATTACTGAAACCGAACCAAGAAGAAAATCAATCAAACCTGATATATCGATGACGACTTTTGGAATGAAAACAAGGACTAGAATTGGAACATGGAATGTAAGGACGCTCACTGAGCCATCTCGCCTTGCTCAACTATGTCGGGAGTTTGTAAGGTACAAACTTACCATGCTTGGTGTGTGCGAAATTCGTTGGAGAGATTATGGCGAATTCACGACGGGTAACGGGCTAACCTTATTATACTCTGGAAAATCACGTAACGAACCCCGATCCACTTTCATGTGAAGCAAGGAAGGCTCTGATCGACTGGAAACCGTACTCCGATAGGGTAATTGTAGCCAGATTTCAAACAAGGGCACGCAATTTGACATGCGTCCAGTGTTATGCTCCAACCGAAGCCGCTGAATCCTCCTCAAAAGAAGAGTTCTATGAACTTCTTGGCAGAGTGCTGTCATCAATACAGCGGGGGGACATTGTGATACTGATGGGAGACTTCAATGCCCAAATCGGGCCTGATAACACCAACACAGAAAGCAACATCGGAAAGCATGGACTAGGCCGTCTAACGGAAAATGGTACACTTCTGCTGGAAACCTGTGTCACAAACAATATGGTAATCGGTGGTACATTATTTCCTCATCGCAGATCACATAAAGTGACCTGGGTATCACCAGATGGCAACACCGAAAATCAGATAGATCACATCGCGATTAGCAGAAAGTGGCGAGGTTCACTCTTAGATGTACGTAGTAAGAGAGTAGCCGACATAGCGAGTGACCACCATCTAGTACTCGCTACCCTTCGTATTAAAATTGCGGTGATAAAGAAAAAATACCGAATATACGGAAAAAATACGACGTGGATAAACTTAGGAATACGGCCGCTGCGGACTCATATACGAATGCGCTAAGAGAAGCAGTACAGTAGAACCTTGACAACACAAACCTTAGCTGGGAAGAGACAAGAAACCTAATTACAGGTGCTGCAGAAAGACATATAGGGTTCAAGGTCAAAACACGCAAAGAGTGGATTAGTGACAAGACTTGGAAACTTGTTCTTGATAGGAAAGATGCTAAGGCTTTACTTAACTCTTGTCGAACACGAATAAGCAAGGCGCAACACCAAGACCGGCTTACCCGCTTAAACCGTGAAGTAAAAAGGAGCGCTCGGCATGATAAAAGAAGGGGGCTAACAACATCGCCAAAGAAGCCCAGGCAGCTGCTGAAACACATCGTAGCCGAGACTTATACCGTGCTGCAAAGAAGCTGGTTAGCAGTAATGGAGTTAATGGCGGTAAGCCCCTGAAAAACGACCATGGCGAGTTAATAATATCTAGAGAACAACAACTCAAACTGTGGCATGAATTTTATGAAACCATGCAATCCTCATCCAGTCTTCCGCATCAAGTGCTGTGCAGTTGTGACATACACACGCAGAACCCCAATATCCCTATTGACTGCCCTAAAATCGAAGAAATATGCTCAGCGATAAAATCCCTCAAGCGTAACAAATCACCACGAAGTGACAACATATCCCCAGAATTGCAACTAAGCGCCCACCTACTTTTGCCAATCATCCACAACTTTTGGAAAAGCGAGACACTTCCTGAAAAAATAGGCGAAGGATTGATAGTTAACGTCCCCAAGAAAGGCGACTTAACTGAGCGAAAGAATTGGAGGGGGATAACACTACTTAGCATGATTGCTCGTATAATAAACAAGAGACTATCTGAAGTCATTCTACCTGGACTCAGAAAAGAACAAGCTGAATTCCGCCCACACCGCTCATGTATTGATCACGTCAACAGCTTAAGGGTAATTGTGGAGCAATCAGTTGAGTGGAGATCACCCCTATATTTAACATTTATAGATTTTGAAAAGGCGTTCGACGCCCTCAATCAAAGCGCTATATGGTACGCTCTAGAATGTAAAGGTGTCCCTAACAAGCTTATATTACTCACTAAAAGTCTTTATGCTAACGCCATCTGCCGAATACTTCACGAAAACCAGCTTAGTGGTAAAATAGCAATTAACGCCGGTGTTCGACAAGGTTGCGTTTTGTCACCATTTCTTTTTAACTGTGTACTGGATCTAGTAATGCAAAAAACTACTAGACATAGAAGAGGCATTACTTGGGGATTGCAAGGCAGACTAGAAGACCTCGACTACACAGACGATATTTGCCTTTTTGCCCACACCTTTGCAGACATGCAATCAAAACTGACACAAGTGCAGGAAGCGGCGAGCTGTGTAGGCCTGAAGATAAACATAAAAAAACCAAGTGAATGCGCTTAAATGTGGAAAATGCTGAACGATCCTGCATACAAAATCAACTAATCGAAGATGTTGAATCGTTTTGTTACTTGGGAAGCCTACTTGACACCTCAGGCGAATCTCAAAAAGACATACGTAGCCGCATTAACAAAGCTCGGCAGGCATTCGGATTTTTGAACCCTGTAAGGAAGTCGACAATCATATAACAGAAGACGAAATTGAGCCTTTACAACTCTAATGTAAAATCAACATTACTCTACGGATGCGAGTCATGGAATGCGGCTCAACGCGATATTCAAGCCATCCAGGTATTTCAAAACAATTGCCTACGAAAAATTCTTCGTATATCCTGGCCCAGAACTATTACGAACGCTTGTTTATGGTCAGTAACGCAACAGCAACCAATTCATCTCGAAATAAGAAAACGCAAATGGGGATGGATAGGCCACACGCTAAGGAAACCTGCGGATGACATCGCAAGGCAGGCCATCGACTGGCGCCCGCAAGGCAGTAGGCGAAGAGAACGTCCTTCACATACGTGGAAACGACAAATTGAAAGTGAAGCTAATAGATTAAATGTAAGTCTAAATGAATTAAAAGTTCGTGCTATAAATAGAGTAGGTTGGAGTCAAATTGTTACGGCCCTATGCTCCCGATAGGAATAAAAGGAATAAATATATATATATATATATATATATATATATATATATATATATATATATATATATATATATATATATATATATATATATATATATATATATATATATATATATATATATATATATATATATATATATATATATATATATATATATATATATATATATATATATATATATATATATATATATATATATATATATATATATATATATATATATATATATATATATATATATATATATATATATATATATATATATATATATATATATATATATATATATATATATATATATATATATATATATATATATATATATATATATATATATATATATATATATATATTATAATAGTCTTTGCCGGGATATGCTCACCCAGTGCCAGGATTCAATACAAAACGCAATTATACTTTCTTTATTTAATTCAAAAAAATCTTACTTTATTACAAAATTTATTCTAATAAAAATGTAAAGGAGTTCAAAGTCAAGTACTAGAACCGGTCAGCAACCAACTCGATTGACGTGGATTCAAAAACTCTCCTCAGAAAAGCATCTATAATTTATATATTAGATTTTTAAAATGTGAGTTAGTGTGTTAATTACTACCACGCCTGAGACCTATGGCCATTAGTGTCTCTGTGCACTACGACTCATGTGCCTGGGATCTATGGCTGTTGGGAACCAGTAGAGTCCCTGTGCACCACTACTTGAGCTGAGTTTATTTGTATTCGCGGTGGCTGCCGACAAAGCTATTACAAATTTATATCAATTGTCCACACATGAGCACAGCCAAATCTCAACTGAAGTAGTAGTGATAATATTTTGCCAACTACTAGTGATAATACCTATCGTGGTAGTAATGCACGCTAAATTACCAATACACACATATTGGTTAATGTGTGCGTGAGCAGTTTGAGTATTGATTGATGATCGGTTCTTCTCAACTGTTAACGTAACATGACTCTCTATAGATACTCTTCGTATGTAAATACGACTTAATGAGATAGTCTCTCCAATGATAATAAATGATCATAAATGTTAATATTTTATAACGGAAAAAGTAAATACTAAGTGTTAAGTAAATAATTATGCAATCAATAGTCCACAAGCAAAATTACAACACTATACATATATGTATAGTAAAAAAGTTACGAGTGAATATATGTTGATATATACATATAAATGTATGTATGTAACGCAACTTCGTTACATCTCCCTCTTGGTTATTTTTTTTGTTTTTTTTTTACTCTTCGTTGATTTTATTCTCGACAATAGTCTATACGAACGTCATTCCTAGGTTTGGGGTAAACTAATTTTTCTCCATCCAGGATTATCCAAACATCTAGAGAGCTTCGTATGTATATCATAAATGTGATTGAATTAAATATTCGTTTGAAGCGTGTACGTCTTCCTGGTTCAATAGGTTCAATCGACGATAATACTTCACAAATCAGTTGACTTCTAGAATCAGTACAATCTTCTTGACCTATACCTAGATCTTTTACTAATCTCGACAGAATATCCGTTTTTGGGGCTGGACACGATATCAAACTTAGCAGATGTAGTGGTGGTAACATCATGACTGAAGTTACCACAGCATTTTTATCAGAGAGTTCTATATGTATAGTTTTTCGACGTTTTCTATTTTCTTCGTCCATTGTCTGTCGGAAACGTATACAGCTTTCCTGAAACTTATCGTTGCTCATTTTAAATTTCGGCGTGATATATTTTTAAATCTTTTATATGCGCAGTAACTTTTTTCCTTTTATTCTCTAGGTCAACAAGTTCAACTATTACTGGCGACACAATTTTTATAACACGGTATGGGCCATCAAAACGGGGTGCGAGTTTAGCTGCAAAATGGTCAATAGATTTAGATAAAAAATGTGTTCTTACCAATACCAAATCTCCGATTTTTGGAACCCATTTACGGTGTCTTAAATCGTAATGTAATGCTTGATTTCTTGAAGCGGTTTGTAAGTTGGCGCGCACTATTCTGAAAACTTCCTGCAAATGGTTACATATATCCTCCGGACTTTGTTCGGTATTTTCGTGTTGTGAATTAGTTTTATCGTCAAACAGAGTATTCGGCAGACGCAGTTCTCTGCCTAGAGTTAAATACGCGGGACTATATTTGGTGGATGACTGTTTGCTGGAATTAATAGCCAGCGTTAATTCAGGCAAGTTTTCATCCCATTTCCTCTGGTTATGCTCGGTGTATTGGGCGATCATTGTTTTGATAATTCTATTCATTCTCTCCGTGGGGTTTTCGTGCGGCGAGTAAGGAGCTGTGAAACGGATTGTCACACCTAATGAGCTGAAATACTTTTTACATTCACGGCTGGTGAATTGGCTACCGTTGTCAGTAAGGAGGACGTGTGGTACGCCGAAACGAGATAATATTCTTTCACGAAATGCCTTTAAGAATGTTTGAGTCGTCGCCTTTCTAACTGCTACAAACTCCGACCACTTGGTAAATTTGTCATGGAAAACAATGAGAGTTGTATTACCATGAAGAGATCGTGGCAACGGTCCTACGAAATCTGCACTTATTATATGGCCAGGAAAAAGAGCTAGTGATGTGTACATCTTTCCCGCTGGCTGTTGTTGAAGTGGTTTTAAACGGTGGCAGGTTTCACATTTTCGAACATATCTAGCAATATCGCGGAAAATGCCGGCCAATAGTATAATTTTGTCACCCTTGCGATGGTTTTATTAATGCCAAGGTGCCCAGCAGTGACATCATCGTGACATTCTTTTAGAACGCGATGCCTGTCTAATTTTGGTATGACCAATTTCCATGGCACGGGGTCTTTGTCCGCATAGGAGGATGAATCAAAGATGTGCCTACGCAAATTCCCGTGATCATCGATTTGATAATCAGGCGACTTTTCCGGATGCAACTTCACTATTTCAATCTGTTTCTGGTACCATGTATCGTTCTTACTTGAGATTTTCTGCAGTGTTTGTATAACGGGCATCTGGGTTTCGGAGGGGACTGGTGTTCGGGAGAGTGCATCAGCGATGACATTTAATTTTCCCTTACGATATCGAATTTCGTAATCAAATTGCATCAGTTCCAGGGCCCAGCGAGCAATTCTTCCGGCAGGAGACTGGATAGAATTTAGCCACTTTAGGGATTGGTGGTCTGTCACGATAATAAAATGGTATCCTTCGATATAATGCCTCATTTTTCTAATGCCCCATATGATGGCAAGGCATTCTTTTTCGGTAACG